>JAGPOW010003447.1:36546137-36620325 GCA_030014935.1 Caiman crocodilus | reverse complement strand
GTTGTTCTTGCTCCTACCTTGGGTGTCTTCAAGAGTAGATTGGATAGGTACTTGGCTGGGGTCCTGTGACCCTGGCACTCGTTCCTGCCATTGGCGGGGCGGGGGGGGTGTCACACTGGATGGCCTGCTCTAGGCCCCTTCTGACCCTAGGTACTATGATACCTATTATTCACAGAGGTGATGTGATGGCTTTTCAAACCTACGATCTCCATTACTATAGCAGCTTACTTTGTATTGCTTAATGAGGATACTGAGGGTTTGGAGGCAAGTTGTGTCATTAATTTCTGAAGTGGCTCAAGGATCATATTTAATGACAAGCTCAATACTAAATTTAAAACCTACTTAGAAAAAGCAGCTGACAAGTGGTTGTGAAGACCTTGGGCTGTACCTTCCTGCAGGGCAAACAGACCCGTTTCATGTCAGCCTCTTTTTGATTTAAGAGTTAGTAAATGTCATGAATTCGGAAGGCTCTGTCAAAACAATCCAACAGGATTTTAAGATGTATCATTTTGTATAAATTCCTACCTGCTACAGTTAGTAGCAGGGATGTTCTAATGGCACCTTTTTCATTCTCACGTGAGAGACTATTTCTTCTTTATTCTGAACAATGAAATTACTAGGCTTATCAGCACTTCTACTGAAACTGGCACATTATTATTAGGGCTATGCGAAGCTTCAGTTGCTGATTCGATTTGGAGGAGATTTGGCCCGATTCAGCAGCCAAATCCTTATTGAATCAGGAGACCCATTAATCTCTCCGAATCGAATTGGAAGCCTCTGAATTGATTTGGAGAGATTAGACAGTTTGGCCACAGACACAGCCTTACGTGTTTTTCTACATACCTTGAGTTACCAGGCACGGCTTGCGAATGCTGAGATGGCGCGGTGGGTGGATGGAGCATCTCACGGGAGCGCGGGGGGGTTCCCTGCACACTCAGCAGCAGACCTGGAAGTGTATTAGAAGTACTTCCAGTCCACTTTTGAGTCTGCTATGGAGCACACAGAGGACCCCCCCCCCAGCTTGGTGACTGGGGCAGCACCCGGGGTCCCCTTTCAGCTGATCGCCAAGCTGCGGGCGTGCGGTCCCCCATGCCCTCAGGAGTGGACCTGGAAGTGGACTAGAAGTACTTCCGTTCCACTTCTGGGTCCACCACCAAACGAGCGGGTGGGTCTCCATCCACCTCACCATCTCAGCGTTCACGAGTCACACCTGGTACCTTGAGGTATGAAGAAAAAACATAAAGTTGTGTCTATGACTGAAGTGCTGATTCTCCGAATCAGACTCAAATCTTCAGATTCAGATTTGGTCAAATTGAATCGAGACAGTGATCCGAATCAGCGAATCAAACGAGTCCCCACAAATCGGGCCAAATCTGAATCGAATATGGCCTGCTTTGCTGCTCACCCCTAACTGTTATTGTCTGCATGAATACAGACACAAAATAGAGCTGATCATGGAGATAACAAAGGTAGCAGCAGAAAGAATTAGAAGCAAGGTGGGGCTGGTCCAGCTCATTCCCAGGGCCTGCTCTCAGGCACACAGGACACAAAGGGCTCGAGAGCAGGCAGGAAAATGATCCCAAAGCAGCCTCCTTGGCAAGCCTCCAGGTCTGCAGTTTGCCTGCAGGTGTAGCTGGGGGTACGGGACAGGAGTAGACCATGCTCAGGCCTTTCATGATGAGACCTGCCACTACTGTGGTGTGGACAAGTTCCTCATGGCTCCTCTCAGGACTCATTCTAGTTTGAACCAATTTTCCCTGAACACAAGTGACGAGAACTGGACACAGTACTCCAGCTAAGGTCTCAATGATGCTTTCTATAAATGGCATTAATACTTCTGGTACAATATATCCTAGTACTGGATTCCCCTTTTTCAAGTCTGCATGGCATTGGTGGTTCATAGTCAGCCTGCAATCAACCAATATATCCATGTCTTTCCCTCCCCTATTATTTTCAATGGGTAAGCTCCTACCTTATAACAGAAATACTTGTTTTTTGGCTTTCCCAAAACTGAGCAAGTACATTTTGTGCCTGAAAGCCTGCCTAACATCTTTCCACAACTATAAACTTTAATCAAACGAAGTTATTACCTTGCCTCACTAATTTTTTTTCCAGCCCCAATGACATTCCAAACCATCCTGGTGTAGACAGACAATCAAAGGACCCCAAAATAAGAGTACTATTAATATCCAGAAATGTGAGTTCACAAAATGAGACTGTTATTAACAGTTGCACTGAAGTGTGGGGCTCTTGGTGGGCAAAACAGTGAGCAAAGGGAGCCACTGGAGGCTGTCCTCCAAGCTGTTTATGATTCATGGCTCACTCAAAAAGGTGGTGATGGTCACAAAAACTCCTTTCTGATTAGTAAATATAAGGGGCATGACCCTATGGATTTCTCTGATATTTAAGCGAGTAGTTTAGGCAAGATGAGTGTTTTGTATTCTGTGACCCCTGAGACAGCTCCTGTGACACTTCTACCTTAGCATATTGATTGGATCACTCAGCTGGCCAGGGAACACTCTGAAGATAAAGGAGGAAAAACAAGTAGGACTGGTAATATATAAAAAGCCTACTATGATATCATAATGCTGTAATGCTTAAGTCATAGGCAGGTCACTGGCTGCCTGGAATTTAGCATTGACAATGGACTAGCAAGAATGAGTCAAACCAGAGGGGAGGACAGATGAAGAGCTACCTCAGCTGTAGTAAGTACTGGCAGAGATGAACCTTCAGCTACTCAACAGTTCTCAAAGAAGTTGTCACTGTTACCATTTCAAGGTAAAGACATTGTTTAATCAGATCCTATCATTACATTACTTAACTATGACATTCTTCTCACCCTTCCTCCACACACTTGAAGTGAATCACTTTTCTAAAACAACAGTCGAGCCTCCTTGCCTGTGGACTAAAATGTTCTTTAGTCACCTAAGCCAGCAGGCTCTGTTCTAGGACAGTGAGACAGCATGACTTGGCCTGCCTTGTCTGAGTGCAGAGGTCTGTATGTTCTTCCTGTGCCAAGAAAACGCTTTCCTATCAATCAACCTACGAATTAAGTTAAATTATTACTGATGTCTGAACACAACTATAATTGAATTTAACATTTGAATTTCTGCATACCTATTTATACAACCTTTTTAAGAATTAATTCTGAAAAATATAAGCCTCCTAAAATTAAAAAAAAAATAAATCTCAGAATGAGTGTAGGACAAGAGCACACATTCATGGTGATGTCAGGGAGGCTTGGGGAAGTGTGGGGGGGTCTAGCCATCCCAAAATTCACCTTAGCCCCACCATAATCACACCTCCAAGCACCACCCCTGTCCAAGCCCCCCAGCCGCTGCTGCTGGCCCCATGCAGCTGAGCCCACTCGACTCCTGCCCACAGAGGCACAGTGCCTTAAGTGTGTATTTGTAATAGCAAAGGCTTTGCTTAACGCTCATAGCAAGAGTTTTGTATGCTGACTCCAGAGTAGGCCAGTATTATAGCACGTAGCTTCTTGCTTTGTGACAGTGACCGAACCATGAACCTAGACAGTAGAATGTTGTAATACAGCGGAATGTAACACCAAGTATGTTAGATCACGACTCATCCCCACATTCTTAGCTTGAAATAACCAAACCACTAGTTCAAGATGACGTTCTTTACTCCAGACTATATAAGCTGTACGTTCTTAAGTTACTAGAGTTCCTCAAACTCTGGCGAGAATCCTGACTTGCGCAGAGCCCGGTGCAGGCTACCACATCCCTGGGATCGAGACACTCCAGAGCCAGAAAAACCATGCGGGGTAGCGGCTGCTGCCTACAGCCAATGTGAAGCAATCATCCTCTCTGCTCTGTCTTATTGCCTGCCTCTGCAAGTATCCTTAAATAACACTTTGCAAGAGGAAAACCAATCGTGAGTACGTCCTTTGTTCAAGCGTGGAAAATCTTCTGAACCCAGTAGTTCATTCTAAGACAGTATTGTTAAAAAAACAAATAAGTATGTTTGGCCAGAAGGTATATAGCACAGCCCCCTGCAATTTTCTGTCTAGCCCACCTCAGCCCTCCCCATTGGCAAAAGGCTGGCACCACTCCTGCCGTGCATGTTTTTACACTGCTCTTTCCGAACAGAAGTAGGAGAACAAGACAGATCAGAGAACTGATAGTTGGAGATACACAGCCTTTCCCTTCCTAGGTTGCTGGTGGGTCAAATTCAGCTAACAGCGGTTCCAACCAGATTGCCCTTCACTGCCTCCTGTGTGAAGAGTGTGGGGGTGTCAGTCAACTCCTCGTGCACTGGTGCCCAAGTTACAATCCCCAGCACCTCAATTAGCACTAACTGGCCTCTTCATGAGTAGTTCAAATAGAGAAGCCAAAAAACTTGAGTTTTCTTCCCAAACACTATACTTAAACTCAGACTTTTCTCTACAGTATAGATACATGTAGGTTGGTAAGGAAGTTTGTTGTATCCCCACGGCCCCTGCTGTAGTTTTGCAGCTTGACAATTCAGCTCTCAGGGCCAGCCTAGCAAGTTTCATAAGAATTTAGATGACAAGCATAAACATACTTCACAATGAATGGCGTGCTCCTGACATTTCAATAATGAGGAAGGGTCTGCTTTCAATCAGGACTGTTCTATTCTTTCCCCTAAGTGTGTTCTATCACTGATTGCTCCCTAAGGGCTGGAGACAAGATAGCACTCCATCAAATAATTGGAAAATCAAACTCTGTGCTCTATTACTCATGTTAACAGGCTCTCTAGATATTAGATATTTTAGACTGAGATCTAGTCACTTCTGCCTCTGCTGAGTGTAGGTTCCTCAGTAACTTGAGACATCCTCCTGGCAATAACCTATAGCTAATGAAAGACCCCTGTTTTTTTCTGCAGAGCCTATGATTTACAGGATAACAATCAGCAGCTCTGCATGAGGGCACAGAGGAGAAAGACACAGAAGGGGGAATGAATCACAGAAACTGGAGATGGAAAAGGCATACTAAATACTAACTACTGAAGCAGCTGCTCCACTCAGCCTGTGGTCAGTGCAAGATTGTTTCATAGTAAGTAGGGTCAGAGGGGACCTAAGCAGGTCGGTCATCAAGTCCGACCCCCTGCCATGAGCAGGAAAGAATGCTGAGGTCAAATGACCCTATTTGGCTAGGTGATCATCTAGCCTCCTTTTGAAGATCCCCAGGGTAAGAGCAAGCACCACTTCCCTTGGAAGTTGGTTACAGGTCCTAGCCGCCCTGACAGTGAAGTAGCATCTCCTGATGTCTAGCCTGAACCTGCTCTCAGTCAGCTTATGGCCGTTATTCCTTGTTACTTCTGGTAGTGCTTGGGGGAACAGGGACTCTCCCATTCCCCGCTGGTCCCCCCTGGTAAGTTTATAGACGGCCACCAGATCCCCCCTCAGCCTTCTCTTGTGGAGGTTGAACAGGTTCAGGTCCTGCTGCCTTTTGACCTTGCAAGTGACCCTCCTCTGGACCCCCTCGATGCTGTCCACATCATTCCTGAAGTGCAGCACTCAGAGCTGGATGCAGTACTCCACCTATGGCCAGACCAGTGTTGCGTAGAGGGCCAGGATCACCTCCTTGGACCTGCTCGAGATGTACCTGTGGATGCATGATAAGGTGCAGTTGGCCTTCATGACCGCGTCCCCACACTGTCGGCTCATGTTCATCTTGGAATCAATAATGACTTCAAGATCCTTTTCTGCCTCTATGCTGATGAGAAGGGAGTTCCCCAGCCTGTAGGTATGCTGCTGGTTTTTCCTCCCCAGGTGCAATACTTTGCACTTGTCCATATTGCATCCTATTCTCATCCTCCCACCCCTGTAACCTGTCCAGATCTAGTTGCAGCCTGTCCCTCTCTTCTAGCGTGCTCACTTTTCCCTACATCTTAGTGTCATACGCGAATTTGAACAAGGTGCTTTTCACTCCCTTGTCTAAGTCACTGATGAAGATGTTGAACAGCACAAGCCCTGGGGGACCCCACTGCCTACATCCCTCCAGGTCGAAAATGACCCATCCACCACCACTCTCTGGGTGTAGCCCTCCAGCCAGTTAGCGACCCATATGACTGTGTAGGTGTCAACACCACAGTTGCCTAATTTTTTAATGAGGATGGAGTGAGAGAGTGTCGAAGGCCTTCCTAAAGCCCAGAAAGACTATGTCCACCAGCATCCAGTGCTTTTGTGACCTGGTCATAGAAGGCCGCCAGGTTGGTCTGAAGGACCTGCCTCGAATGAACCCTTGTTGGTTGCCCCTAAGCATGATTTCCCCTTCTGGTCGCTCGCAGACGTGTTCCTGGGTAATTTTCTCAAAGAGCTTCCCCAGGACCAAGGTAAGATTAACAAGCCTATAATTTCCTGGGTCCTCTTTCCTCCCTTTTTTGAAAATGGGAACCACATTGGCCCTTTTCCAGTCCTCCAGCACCTCGCCAGAGCATCATGAGTGCTCATAAAACTGTGCCAGGGTCCCGCCGTGACCTCTGCCAGTTCCCTCAGCACTCTGGGGCAGAGATCGTCGGGACCTGCTGACTTGTTTCCCACTGTCTTTTCATCAGTCCAGTTTAGGGGCTCTGTCCCCTATAATAGTGTCGCCACAGCTTTTCTCTGGGAGAAATTTACCCAAAATAATGCACCCCACCAGAAGAATATTCTTCTGGTACTCTCCCCACTTTAGCCTACATGTGCTTCTTACTCCTCCATCTAATCCTAAAAAGCTCTTCTCTATCCTTGGAGTCCAGTGACTCATTGTTGTGAGAAGATTCTCAGATTCTCCCCGTCATTCCTCAGTGAGGACTGTCAAATAGCCAATACGGAAGAAAAATAGTGGTAAGACAACCCCCTCCCCGCCCCCCCCAAAACAAACCCAAACCCCCCACCTCCCAAAATATATTAATATTATAGGAACCTAGGAATTGCCATACTGGTTCATGGTCCATCTAGCCAAGTATCCTGCCTTTGACTGCAGTCAGAATCATGTTTCTCAACAAGAGGAGCAAGAATTCTTACAGCAGACAGCTAAAAAATCATATGCTCACAGGAAATGTTTTTCCTAAACTTCACTGATCATAGGCTGACTTACACTTTGACAGGGACTGCAGTGGACTATGAGGAATCACAAAATGAAAACAGCAGATACACTACTTCCTCAAGGAGCCATGGGCACCCCATTGTGCTGCGCATATTCATCCCACAGTGCACTGGCCTGAACATGCATGCACTCTGGGGGCTGAGAAGCAGCAGATGTTATATGCTGGCAAAGCTTTCTAGTGTAGACAAGGCCTCTCTCCCAGTACCAGTCTTCTGAGCCACCAGCTTGAAGATGGAGCTGGTAAAGAACAATGAACCGAATGTTAGTCTCAGTTAAACTGTGCAAATCCAGGGAGTTCAGTGAAGGTGGTCCAGCACAATGCAGTAGGATTTGACCCAGGACCAATAACTTTCATCTTAGGGTGAATTCTTTGCTTCCTTTTTCATACTGATGCTTGTCACAGTGCTTTGGCTAAGAGAAAGTCCAAATTTTGTGGCCTAATTATACTCAAATTTTTCAGTTTGCACTTGCTACAGAAGGGGAGTGATCAAACCTGTTCAAATTTGGTATCATCAGCAAATTTGCTGATGATACCAAAATTTGGGGTGAGGTGGGCATGCTAGTAGGAAGGGAAAGACTGCAGAAGACTTTCAGAAGACTGCAGGGGTGGGCTGACAAAAACAGGATGCGTTTCAAAATGGACAAGTGCAGGGTGCTGCGCTTGGGCAGTAGTAACTGGCAGTGCACTTATAAGATGGGAAACCCCTTCTTGAGAGCACAGAGGCAGAAAGGGATCTTGGAGTCATCACTGACTCCCAGATGAACATGGACCGACAATGCGAGGTCACAGTCGGCAGGGCTAACCAGACCCTATTGTACATCCACAGATGCATCTCAAGTAGGGCCAAGGAGGTGATCCTTCTCCTCTGATACTTGTCAGGCCACAGCCGGAGTACTGCGTCCAGTTCTGGGCACCGCACTTCAAGAGAAATGTGGACAACATTGAGAGGGTCCAGAGACCACCTGCAAAATCTGGGGACAGCAGGGCAGGCCCTACAATGAGAGGCTACGAGACCTGAATCTGTTCATCCTCCACAAGAGAAGGCTGAGGGGGGATCTGGTGACCATCTACAAACTCACTGGGGGGGGACCAGAAGGGTTTGGGGGAGACCTTGTTTCCCCCAGCGCCCCCAGGGATAACAAGGAATGATGGCCACAAGTTGTTGGAGAGTAGGTTTACATTAGACATCCGTAAGAACTACTTCACAGTCAGGGCAGCTAGGATCTGGAACTGCCTTCCAAGGGAAGTGGTGCTGGCTCCCACCCTGGGGGTCTTTAAGAAGTGGCTCGATGCCTACCTGGCTGGGGTCACTTGAGCCCAGTTTCCCTCCTGCTCAAGCAGGGGGTCGGACCTGAACCTTGACAAGGTCCCTTCCAACCCGACTTCTATCATTCTATGTTAAATTAAAGGGAAAATGAACATGCAGAAGCTCTTTAACTGCTGCTACACAAGTTACCTGGCAAGATAGCACAATCACATCACAAGACCTGCAACTAATTCAGAGGTCAACCTGCCTCTAACCTCTGCAGACTCAGCAGTCTTATATGAAGCAAGTCTCTCACAAATTTGCAGAGTGGAATATGGAAAAAGATGTAAATCTGAGCCTCTCCCTCTGCTGTAATGAGATGCAGTAATGCTGCAGTAATGAGATTATTTTAATCCATTTACATATTAGATTGTTCTGATCAAAAGAGCAAATATAGTATATAGCTGGTCATGCTGTTTCAGTCAGAAACCTCAGAGTGACTTGATTTAAGCAGTTAACTGGGCAGGTTGCTATGAAACATACCCAGGAAGCTTCTCTGTTACTACGGGGATTTCCAAACAAAAAAGGAACAGTTTTGTGGGAACATTTTAGTGAAATACAATTGCAAGAACAATGTACATTGAATGTTTTTATTTTTCATTATGTGTTGGTGTCGTGGCTGAGAGCTTCTGATTTGATGGCAATGAATATTTATTTTGTAGAATGTACAAATTCTCCCAAAAATCTCCCACAAAAGGGCAGAACAGGATTTGTTTTCTAGTAAGTCAGTGACTTACTAGAAAGCTGTTGCTTTACAAGTCATAACATTTTCTAACCTTAAAAATGGATGGCACAAGACACTCTGATAATATGATGAGTATCATAGCAGTATACACAATACTTTGTTCATGTTGATGTTTAGCTTGATTACATTCAAAGCTGGATGGAACATTTTGAGCTTCCCAAAGAAAAATTAGGGATATGAAAAACCAGGCCTGTCCTGATGCAGAGGGTCAGAGCTCACTGAACTCTACTAAAAATCCCCCTACTTGTGGAGGGCTAGTTCTCCCACACACGCGTAGGATCTCAACACAGTTCTATATTTCACTTTCTCCTTGAAGTTAGCAGCCTCCTCCCTTTTCCCAGATCAGATCTGGATAGCAATAGAAAGGAAGGACCCACTCCCATGGGGTCAAAAATTTAAAAATATATTCTCCCTTAAAATTATATATAGATTTCTTTTATACATGCACTGAAACTACCCTGTAATTTTTAAGGTGCTAACACAGATTTCCACATGATTTGTTTCACCTCTGGCAGGCAAGACACTGTTGACTGTGGCTACCATTCCTGATATGAAAGGGTTCATTCATCATTCTGGGTGTAAATCAAGTACAAATGGTTTCCCTTACATTTCAAGGTCACGTGGTTTCCAAGTTCTAATCTGAATGATATCCTGGTGGATGCTATATAACAAGTGAAAGTAGCAGTCATGTGACTGCACCAAACCAAGAATGTAACCACAATCAGAGAAAAAAAATACTCTGCATTTCACACTGAGAAATCCAGTATAATAGAGGAAGGGCTTGTATTCACAAAATAGTTTTCTATACAAGTTAGCAAACACAGAATACGCCACCAAACTAACAAACAAATTGAATATAGAAAAATGTGAATTATTAGCTGCTGTAAAGAGAGGCGCAATTCTCCAGTTACCTAGGAAAACAAGAGCTTGTGTTTAAAAGTGTGTAATACTTTCCATGTCTCCTAGACACTCTTTAACACTTCTAAATATTATTTATAGTGAATTTCATTTAGCTAAAGGCTTGAGTACTTTTACCTTAAAAATGAACCCTTATATGAGAATTATTGTGTCTTAGCAATTTATTTGTGTAATGGGAACACATTAACCTTGATTTTTCTATTGATCTTCTCTAGCTCTTTTTATTAGCAGGTTTTCTATGGGAGACTAGAAATCATTAGTCTAAGTCAGATAGTTGTGCAGTGACGCAGTGAACAAACTACTGCTTCTCTAACGGTTCCTGGTTAGTGTCAGATAAGTTAATCTGCAGCTCCCTGAGATGTTATCAGCTTCAGGCAGAGTATTTAATTAGTCTCCTGCTTTAAAAACCAGCCCTGGGTGTCACTTAAAAGATGCATCTATTACACAATGGAGTGACAGTATGAATTATGAGTTCTCATTATGAAGCCAGTCTTGAGAAATTGAATTACTAAACTCTTAGCAATCAGTACCCTTTTGCCCTTTCACTGTTGCTTCAAATAAGCCCAAAGCGCCATCTTCTGCTCAATATTTAAAACCAGAAATAACAGTGCAAGCACTGGACTGAGATTGCAGATGTTATCTGTATGAATTCAAACCAGTCTGTTGGCCCATCAGAAAAATGCTTTCCTGTAAGTTTCCCTGTGGGCACCCTGTCAAAATTCATGAGGTTTCAAACAAGCATCCCAGTGACCAACTAAAACAATGCAATTCATAACTGAGAGTTCAAATTGTGAGCATAGGAACCAGAACTACTCCACACCAGGCTCATGAATGGAATGCACTGCCACAAGAGAGCAGAATGAGCACAAAATAAAACACCTGCAGAATGAAACAGAAAATCAAGCTCTTGAACTTCACAAATGTGAATCCACATTCAATTCAGTCTTTGGCAGTGTAAATCTGAGAGCCAATCTACAAGCAATAAAGATTCTATTTATACCAATATACAGGCTGACAATATACAGAGTATGGAAAGCAATAAAAACATTTAGGTTGCAACATTTAGGTTTATAATTTTAAAGCAAACAAACATGGGTGCTAATATGAGAGAGACAAAAATGTAGTATTAAAGCAAAACTTCACTGTCCACCAGACTGGTTTGTTTGGTGCACTTGAATGAGCGAGAAACATTATTAAAATGAAACATTATAAGGTATTTAAGACAAATTAGCTATCCATTTCTGTCAGTCTGAATGAAACAAATAAGAAAAAGCCTCATTTCACCAGGCAGCTCCAGATAAAATGAGTCTGCATCACTGTACAATTACAACTGACATATCTCTGTATACTTCTCATCAGCAGACAGCGAAAGAAAAGGTAGTGAGCACAGAAACCAATTTGGATTCTAAGCAGCAAGAAACAGATGACATTCAGCCACAGCAGTGTTATAAAGGATCACAGAAAAAAAATTTCCCATTATGATAATTACATATAAAGCATGGTGACATCATACTAATCAATTATCCTCCTTTTCTCAGCAAGGATCTCTGGGCCAATTTATGCACCGTGACCTCTGGCTCAAGTAATTTTTGTTATGATAGAAATGACATATGAGCAGAGTCAAGTAGCAGAAAGTTTTCTATGGTATAGAGAACTCAGAGCCCTCCTGGTCATAAAGAGAAATAGCAGCAACCACATGATCACACAGCACTACATCTAAGAAGGAAAGAGAATATGGAAAGTCTTTCTTCCCCTTTCTTTAGAGAATAAGCAAAAAGTTGCTGTTCTCTGAAGGTAAATCAGCTTGTGCTCATTACAATATTGACTGCCTTCCATGAAGAAACTGCTACCAAAATATTGCTGTAGTGGAAGCCTTGCAGAGAATATGTGAAAAAACAGCTGCTCATCTTTCTGCAAGATTATAGCCAAACACCCGTAACAAAATCTGAGTCAAATTAATTTTTGGTGTAAGGTTATGTACTGAGTGACTACAAGCAAACATTTATGCTGAGAGTTCACCCACTGGAAGCAACACAGGAGGAAAAGACCTGGGCTTATTAGTTGATCACAGGATAACTATGGCCTGCCAATGTCATGCAGACACGAAAACAAAAACACGTCCCTAGAAGGTGTCGTGCAAGATGTTACTAGTGAAGGCACCCTTGAGATCTCACCTGCCGCACTGCTGACATTGCACTAGAACTTACTTCAGGAAAGGAGACAGCTTGGCTTGTTTGGTCTGTCAAAACGAGGGCCGGTATGGGACATGGCTCTTCTGTAGCCACTGCTGGCAACCCTCACTTTGAGGATGGTCTCTACCATGGCTCACTGAAGGGTCTTGAGAGGACTCAAGAGTCCAGTCCTTGAGCCACAGACCCATCCACAGAAGTTGCAGGCCTTTCTGTAGGGCACAGCATGCCGTAGGATGGGATTCCTCTCCCTTTCCACTCTCTCCTCTGCTCTGCGGTCAAGGTGCTTTGCCTTGAAACGAGCTGCCCCTTGGTTGAGGCTGGGGCACCACTGGAGTCCGTGAGCAGCCAGCTCCACTCAGCTCTTGATGCTGGCATGTTTTCTTGAGGTCTGGCTTCAACGTGTCCTTGCAGTGCTTCCTCTGGCCACGGCAAGATTCACGCCACAACCAGATCGAGTCCAGTGCTTGCTTTGGAAGCCAAGAGCGGGGCATCTGCACGCAGCACCGGGACCCACGAAGCTGGCATCTGAGACTCGGTGGCAGCGCTGGCTCCAGCATGGATGAGCCTGGGGAATAACAGCAGAGGAGGAGGAGGAGGAGGAGGAGGAGAGACAGGAGTGGAACAAGAGCAACCGGGTGCAAATGGCCTGGAACCGTGGAGGGGGATACTAGCCACCTCCAGGGTGAGCCCAGAAACAGCCCCCTCCTCGGAGGAGCAGCAGCAGCAGCACAGCGACAGAGCGACAGGACGCCAATGCCTGAACCGTTTACGAGGGGCTCCGTGACGGGGCTGCACTTGATGCCCCGTCCCCGTCCCGCGTCCAAGAGCGCATGGGGGATTTCTGCTGAAAAGAGGGGAGTCCAACGAGCGCGCGCGAGTGAGCCATGGGTGGCAGAGAGCCCACCGCCGCCACGTGAATGGTAGTTTACCCGGGGGGGAGTCGGCTCCGTGCGGGGCGCAGCCCAGGTGCCCCCTTTCCATTGCCGCCCTCGGGGAGATCCCGGTCCTCCTCCTGCCCCCTGCCTGCTGGGGGTCGCGCGGGCCGCGCTCGCGGTGCCGGCACGGGCACAGGAGCGGGAGCAGCACCGCGCCCTTCCTAGGCCGTCTGCACGCTCGGCTTGGCACCGGCCCTCGTGCGCGCCCGGGGCGGGGGGCCTCGAGCGAGCGAGCGCGCAAAGCCGAGCCGAGCCGAGCCGAGCCGAGCACGCGGCTAGCGCGAAGCAGCACCCACCGCCGCGGGGTGCGGGACAAGTGATGCCAAAGCGCGCAGCCAATCAGCAGCCACCACTGCGTCCCGCGCCGCGAGGCCTCCGCCGGCCAATAGGAGCGCGGCGGCGCTGCCCAGCAAGCTGGCCTCCGATTGGCCTGCAGCGCGCATGCAAGATGGCGGCGGTAGCCGCGGTCGCGGCGGGGTCCGGTGGTGGCGGCGTGTTTTCCGACTTGCGCGAGATCAAGAAACAGCTGCTGAGCGTGGCAGAGCGGAGCCGCGAGCGCGGCTTGCAGCACAGCGGGAAATGGTGGGGCCGGGGCCGGGGCCGGGCGGGCGGGCGGGCTGGCTGGCGGGACTCGCGGCGCTCACTCGCGCTCTCCCGCCGCAGGGCCTCCGAGTTGGCCTTTGCCCTGGAGCCGCTGCCGCTCGACGACCTGCCACCGCCGCCGCCGCTCACCGAGGTACGGGCGCGGGGTTCCGGCCGGTCCGAGCAGAGACGGTTTTGTGCCCCCGCCGGTGACAGTTCAGGCCGACACGGGCGGGGTGGGCCCTGCAGCAAGGCTCCTCGGAGGAGAGCCGGTGCTCCGAGCAGCCGCTGGTTGCGGTTTGCAGCCTGGACACGGCTGGTGTTGGGGTTGGAAGCGGGCGGCCACAGTCTGGCGCCGCGCCCCCCCCCCCGTCCCTCGCGACTGCTCTGGCGTCAGCCGCGTCGCAGTTTCTGGGAGCGGCAGCGTACAGACGCAGCTCTTCTAAACACGTTTTAACTCTCCTGCGTGGAAGGCCGGGGGTGGCGGGGTGGACACCAGATGCGTGCGGGTGGTGTAAACTTCACCGTCCAGAGCGTGTTGCACTGGCGTTCATCGGCAGAAAGTGGCTTCCAGGGAAGGTGCAGCCTTCGAGCTCGGTCTCCTGTACCTCCAGGAGGATGCTTGCGACCTGGATGCTTACACGCTGGCCAAGTCCTACTTCGATCTGAAGGAGTACGACCGAGCTGCCTACTTCCTGCGGGGCTGCAAGAGCCAGAAGGCGTACTTCCTGTACATGTACTCCAGATACCTGGTGAGGCAGCAGCCAAGGCTGTTCTTCCACATTAACTCTGCCCCTGGTGCTTTCTTTTGCCCGTCTTCATCTTCCACCCGGGTTCTCTTCTAGCCACCATCTGAAAGGCCAGATTTAACGCTGATTTTCTTGCTAAACCAAACCATTTCTAGTGGTGTTTCTCAGGAGCTAGAGTACGGCGTCACCAGTCAGATTACCCTGCAGCCTGTAAAACATGTTTGTTCTCTCTTCACAGTCAGGGGAAAAGAAGAAAGATGATGAAACAGTGGATAGTCTGGGTAAGCGGCTCTTTTTTTTCTTATCTGGAATAAAGAACCCAAGACAATAACACCAGTGTTTCTGACCGTCTCCGTGTAAGCCATTTCTGCCTCTGGCCCAAGAGTAAATGATTGAATGGCATGTTCAGTCTGCTGGATGTGAGCAGTCTACTTTTTATTCGAGGCATTTGCCACAAATTCTTTCTGGCACTTCTTTAAGAAGATGACTTACCTTTAAAGGGTGGGGCTTGTATTCTGGACAGCGGTTCCTCTGGAACGAATGTGGGAATCCTAGTGAAGAAGTGACTCTAGCTCTCTGGCAGAGGCTTTCATGATCCTTACCAATGCAAAGGGAGAAGTGGCGAGTTAGGTGCAGGAGAGCACTTTTACCTCTGTCATCTGTGTGGCCAATACTAGAATACGGCTCCAGAATATAGTTTCAGCTGGTATGGGCTTGGCACAAGAAGTACCAGGTGAAATACACCAATGTCCGGCAGGAGATCAAGCTAGGTCTTTTTTTTTTTATTTAAAGGCCAGCACCAGGCCTGTGTTAGTTGGGGCACAGGTAGGGTAGGGGGGTATCTTTAGAGACTGCTTCAGAAGCACAAGCTGTTGTAGGCAACCTACTTCATCAGACGTACTTACCTGAAGAGAAGAAAGGACTGTTTTCTGTGAACCTCTAACCTGATAAAGTCACAAGACTATGAGGGACTGTAGCATCTGATCACTGAGGTATGATGATTTGCACTAGAACCTGGCTCTGACTTCTTTTGCAGGCCCTTTGGAGAAGGGACAGGTGAAAAATGAAGCTCTGAGAGAGCTAAGGGTGGAACTTAGCAAGAAACACAAGGCACGAGAACTAGATGGATTTGGCCTTTATCTGTAAGTATCTTTGAATCTCCATATGAATCCTTGGATCAAAGATACTCAACAAGTGGGATTGGCATATAGTGATTTCTAGGTCACCCTGTGCTTCCCTTATCCTTTTCAGAAGGGAATGGAGTGCCCATTGGAAACTTAGCTAATAGTTTAGCAGCACTTAAAATTCTGGCAGGATGCACATGAACCATCCAGAATTCTGGAGGACAGAAATAAGCAATGAAAGGTTGGGTATCCTGGTTCATCTTCATCTTGTTGATGAGATTTTTGTATTGGACTTTCCATCCTCAGAGTTCCCTATTCCTGATGGTGTGAAATAGGCTGATCAACATTCAAACATTAGCTTGGAACACTGGTAGCTTTCACCTTGGCCAACACTGGTATTTGAGCTGAAGGCCTGCAGAGGTAAATGCATGTCTTACAGTGCAAGCTAAAGAGTTGGACTTGATGGAAGGCATCAATCTAATAGCTTGGCTCACCTGCACAATGATGGGGTGCAGTCACACATTGAAACTACCAGCCAGTTGTATGATAATTGTCTAAAATGAAAAATACATTTTGACAAATTGCATAACTTAGATTTTTAGGAGGTTTTTCTACTGTGTAAGTCGAATACAACCCCACATTAGACCTATAGCAGTGTTTGAACACCTGACCGGAGATTTAATTCAGACCCTTACTGCCGAACAAGTGGTATCTGTTTTATAATCAGTTAGTAGGGGAGGACTTAACACCTCCTTTCCCAGTCAACCAGGTACCAGTACCCAGTACACCGGTGATGTGAAAATCCAAAATTCTCCCTGATTCTGGGAAGTGTGACTTACAGTACCTAGAGATAGGATAACCAAAGTTGGCTCAGTTGCTCAGGGGCAAACAGTACAATAAAAAGAGTAGGGTCTTATAATAGAAACTTAAGTTCAGCACCTGCAGTGACTCATTTTAACTTTCAAATAATGCATAGTATTTAGCAACAATTCCACAGGAAATGGGATTTGATCTCATGTACATTCTTACAACCCTCTGATAAATATTACCTATATGTAATGTATTTAAGAAATTGGCACATGAGAAGCAGCCACATAGCCAAAGGACAGTGCTGGTATCTTTAAAGTGCAAAGAAAAGTCAGGTGCTCTAATGAAAAATTACTTAAAATGATCCTTTTAACTCTTTTCTCTGAACTGAGTTGTATTTTAGTCATTTCAGCAATATCCTATAGATCAAACATGTTTAATGCATCTAGTAAATGTAATATGTTGTTGCTTCTCTACAAGGAAGGAGTTCCTTTCTGCTGCTAGAAACTTGATTTTTTCTTTCTTTTAGCCCTGTGGCTTGTCTGAGGTAGCTGAGTTTTGTAGCTTCTTTAGCATGGGCAGCTGGTTGAGGTGAGCAGTGCGGAGTTACACTGGTATCTTTCTCTACAGCTATGGTGTTGTGCTGCGAAAGCTGGACCTGGTGAAAGAGGCCATAGATGTATTTGTTGAAGCAGCTCATGTTTTGCCTTTACATTGGGGAGCCTGGCTGGAGCTTTGTAACCTGATCACGGACAAGGAGATGGTAAAAACTGAGAAATACTAAAATGCAGTTGCAGTTCTAGAACCTAGTTCTAGAACCTCAGTTTGTAACGTGGTCTGGTGGCTGATGGGCTCATGTTGTGAGACTGGTGTTATTTTCAGCTCAGAAGCTGATCACAGAAATGAGAACCTTGAACTGTAAACTGGTTTTGAAACTGTATGCTGCAGCTGCTTACCATAATTTCGTCTGGAAAGTTTTCCTATAGACAGGAACTCATTGAATTATTCTTACACCCCACAGTTCTGTCTGAGCCTCTCCCTTACATAACAGAAAGCAACCATTTGCAACCAAGCAAATAATCAGATCATGGTAAATGGGCATCTGGGGGAGGAGATGTATACTGTAATTACTATAAACAAAGTTGTGAAATGGGAGGTGGGGGTTGGAGATTGACCAAAAAAAACAACCTAGAAGGCTTTGGACTAATCCAGAGCTGGCAGAGCCAATTGATATATTAGGGCCTCATTAAATACACCTGACTTCCCTCTTTCAGATGACAAGTTTGGGTGTCTATAAGGTATACTTATGGACTATAAAATATACTTAAGGCCTCTGCATGGCACTTGTTACTACATGGTAGTCTGGTTAAATAATTAGCCTACAATTTGAGTCAAGTCTCTGTTAAATAGATTAGGAACTGGCTGGATAACAATTGCCATCAAATAGGGATGGTCCTTCATAGGAATTGGTTCTAAGCTTGGGGCAAGTCCAATATTTTTTATCAGTGACCTAAAATTAGCTAATGTCCTGTGAATGGTAATAAAGTCAAATACAAAGCCATTGCCAAAATAGAGATTGTGGCTTGCTCTGAAGAATGTGTTGGGATCACCATGAGTTTGTGTGAGAACACGGGTTACATTCTGCTGTTACATCAGAAGAGGCTAATGAAGTCTTTAGATTAATCTAAAGAGGGGAGGAGGAATAGGGAAGTGATGATTTTTTTTTTTTGTTTTTACCTCTGGACATGGCATTAGGTGTTCCTTGTACTGCAATGCTGCGTATAGCTCTGGTGTCTGTTTTAAATGGCACATTTAAAGCAATAGAGAGGGCACAGAAAACAGCCTCATGATTTAAGAGTCAGACAAAATACCCTTTTTTCTTTTTTTTTAGTCTAAAAAGTCTGTTTGGCCTATCGAAAGGTTACTGATATATTAGTTCATACGAAGGCTTTAGCACCTTCCATAGGAGTGTTGTCAGGGGACTTCCACTGTTGCTACCAGTAGAAATATTGGATGTTAAACTGATGCTGTCTTTGATTCTCATACAATGGACTGTTGTTGAAGTGGGTGTCATCTCTGTTTGGTTCATGCCAGCTGAAGTTCCTGTCCTTGCCAGATACGTGGATGAAGGAGTTCTTTTTGGCGCACATTTACACAGAGCTGCAACTGATTGAAGAGGCTCTGCAGAAGTACCAGAGTCTCATTGATGCAGGATTCTCCAAAAGCACCTACATCATCTCTCAGATTGCAGTTGCCTACCACAACATCCGAGGTTAGGAATCCCTGTCAGTAGGCAATGTGCCTTCTGCTGCAAACTCTTCAGCAGTGCTCGTGATGCCTGCTTTCCTCTCTCTTCAGATATTGACAAAGCTCTTTCCATCTTCAACGAGCTGAGGAAGCAAGATCCATACAGGATAGAGAACATGGACACATTTTCCAACCTGCTTTATGTTCGGGTAAGCCCACCCTTCTGTTGCCTACATTCCTGTGCAGTGTCAGCTACTTGCAAAGAGGACTTTGTGCCACCATGGCAGAATACTTGAGTAAGGCTGATCCAACTAAATTAACACTAACATAGCTCTGAGTGTAGAGCTGTAGCCCCTCCTTTCTCTCTCCTTCCTTCACAGTACATTGAGATACTGTGTGTGTGTTCCCCCTCCCCCTATTTCTCTTCCCTCCTGAAGTGGCATCACACTTGTCCTCATATGGGTCTCCCTCTTCTGTTCCCTCAGAGCATGAAACCTGAGCTGAGCTACCTGGCTCACAATCTGTGTGAGATTGACAAGTATCGTGTTGAGACTTGCTGTGTGATAGGTAAGAATCAGCCCTCTTGCTTGATTCAACCTCTGTGCCTGCAGTGCGGGGGCCACCTTAACGGCTATTGAGTCTGTCCTAATGGGGTACCCCTTTTCTTGGGGTAAAGCAGTAACAATGAGACTGAGCAAGCAGTGATGAGCTGATGCACTGTTGGCAGTACAGTTGAGGCAGGTCTTATAAAGGACATGTGGGTGGCGATCCCTTTTATAAAGCTCCAAGATCTCACCTGGAAATTTGCAGTGCAATTCTGGACGCTTAGTTCCCAAACAAGATGTGGAAAACTGGCTTGGTGCAGTTGTCTTCACCCAGCAGAGTGGAGCCAACAGTGCTCTCACAGTTGGAAAAAGGTCTTTGCTAGAGCATTGGAGGATAGACAAAGAAAAATCTGCAGTAGCTGTTGGTTTGGCATAAGAGGTTGAGTTGCATCTGCCTGAGTAGGCTGCTGCTTTTTCTAGGGTTTATGAAAAAGCAACGGTTGCTGCTGCTTCCTCCCATTTCCTAGGACTTTGCTGTTTTCCCTTACTTGTTTTAATCCAGTGACTTTGCTTTAGGGAATTACTATAGTTTACGCTCCCAGCATGAAAAAGCAGCGCTCTATTTCCAGAGAGCTTTAAAACTGAATCCTCGGTATCTTGGAGCTTGGACCCTCATGGGACATGAGTACATGGAAATGAAGAACACGTCTGCAGCCATCCAGGCTTACAGGTGTGTGCAGGGCTGTGGGCCAAATATCTTATGGTGCTCTGCTTAGGAATTCTCTTCCTACCCCCATGTATGCTAGTACTTGCATCTCTTTTTTTGTGGCAGACATGCCATAGAGGTGAACAAGAGGGACTACAGAGCCTGGTATGGACTAGGGCAGACATATGAGATCCTCAAGATGCCTTTTTACTGTCTCTACTACTACCGGCGGGCCCACCAACTCAGGTAAAGCCAGGAAAGTAGCCATTCCTATGGGTGCAAACTCTGAACTGCTGTTAGCTAAGAGACAAATATGGGAGCTGAGTTACCAGTGCTGCTTCTGACAAAGTATGTAGCCTCACTACAGTGACTTGGGTACATCAGTAAAGGATTAATACTCCTGCTAGCTTAGGGAGTGTATGCAATGATATATTTTGGGGTAGGGCTGAGTGCTCAATTAACTTGAAACAGTATTGGGTTCTGAGGTAGCTTCATCTTCTCATCAGCCAGCTTGACTGACTTTTGTGTCTTTCAGGCCCAATGATTCCCGTATGCTGGTTGCTCTGGGAGAATGTTACGAGAAACTCAATCAGTTAGTGGAAGCCAAAAAGGTGAGTGAGGTTTCAGAGAGGCTGAGTTTTAATGTGCCTGCCTGGAAAGCTGGTTACTACTAGTCCACCCCGTGTGATACTCCAGCCCCCCAGAGCTTTTTGTCCACACAACTAGAGAGGAAGATGAATGGGGAACTAGCTGTTCTGTCATCTCTGTGAAGGGTGGGAGAATTGGTGTAGTACAGCAGTTCCCAAACTTTGAGAGAGTGTGTACCACCAGTTTTAAAATAAGTGGTTATAATAAATCTGTTAACACAGAACCACTGACAAGTTGTTGTTTGTGTACCACTGGTGGTACCCATGCCACAGATTGGGAACTGCTAGTGTAGTGTTGTTTGAGGCTAGTCTTAGCTGATTTCTGTTGTAAGGGAGGCTTTGTTCTTGGTGTCAGCCCAGACGGGATGGTGAATCTGTCCGGTCTTGCTTTCTAGAGGCCCAGTTCTCTTCATCCCCCTGCTGGAGGCCCCTGCAGCAACTTTCTGACCCACTTGCATCTCTTATACCTGTTTTGTCGAGATGCTTGTGCAAGTGCTTATTTCTTCTCTGACAGTGTTATTGGAGAGCTTATGCTGTGGGAGATGTGGAGAAGATGGCATTGGTGAAACTAGCAAAGTGAGTACAGCTGTGCATTTGTTGTTCCCAGTACTTGGGGATAGATTGGCTCCTTCATAAAGCAGTTTTGAGATCTCTGTAAATGCTGGGCAAGAGCTGGGTGGCATTAACTGTGATCGGGAGAGTATACCCAGGCCAGTGTTTTAGGCCTCTGAACATACTAATTCCCCACAGGCCAGAGTGACTGTGTCAGGCAGTGCTAATTGGGAATCAGATTTATTACAGTAGCGCTGAAGGGGCTCCGTTGTGGTGGGCACAGTATAAAGTAGCAGACAGATCCTGCCTCAGAACTAGTCAGGTGTGGTGAAGTGGGGCAGGGGTGTGTACCACAGCAACAGAGCAAGTAAGGTGATGCTAGCTCTGATTTTTGAAGGTATAATTGGGGATACGCTACATGGAAAAAAAAGAGAGGGAGGAGGATGCTTGGAACAGCCCAGGGGAGAAAAGGATGGCTGTGGAATGAAGCTCAGCTGCAGAGGTTGAAGCAAACAGCCAAAGCTACTCAAAATTGCAGCAAATTCTTTAACCTTTCACGATTATAGTGAATTCTTTGGTGGCTTTTGCAAGAACTCCTGCCAGCTGGTTGGCTCTTCTCTGGGCAGCTGTGTTGGTTTGCTGGGCAGCTGGTCACTGTGCCCTGTCTGTGCTGGATTCTTTGGCAAATTCTAGTGGGCTGGAGTTGCTGCAGTTGGAGTGGGATAGTGTTGGGGTGATTCCTTTTGTATAGGTCCACCCAGAACAGCTGGAGATACCTGCTGTTTGTATCTTCCCTACTCTGCCCCTCCCCCGTGACCGTCTTTCTCCTGTCTCAGGCTGCATGAACAGCTGAACGAATCTGAACAGGCTGCACAGTGCTATATCAAGTACATTCAGGATATCTATTCCTGTGGGGTGAGTCAGTGCCATGGAGGCGGCAGGGGGGTGAGAGGCAAGACTGAATGGAGAGGAACTAGCTCTTACTGCTTTCTTATTACTCCAGGAGATAGTGGAGCATCTGGAGGTGAGCACTGCCTTCCGCTACCTGGCTCAATACTACTTCAAGTGTAAGTTGTGGGACGAAGCCTCGGCATGTGCTCAGAAATGCTGCGCGTTCAATGATGTAAGTAGCCATACAATCCCCAGTACTCCTTTTATGGGTGACTTGGATGTTGGTTCTGCCTCCCTAGTGGGAGGGACTTTCTGATTAGGGAAAGTGAGCTGCATCCCCTGCAGTGCATTATCTTCATGGCTGTGTGGAGGCTTCTAGTGTTGAGCACACATCTGCTGATGCTCTTTGGTACAGCTGAACTAACTCACACTGCATTCAGGAGGCAAAGAACATGAAGTGGAGTGTCCATTAACCTCCATGCATAAAGTCTTCTGCCTTTGTGCAGTGCCTGATGGATTTGCTGCCCAGTTGGTATCAGAATCCTCTAGATTCCTTCTCTCCGATCCGCCTGCTTCGCTGGACAGCACCAGGGTGCCATAGTGCTCACTCCCCTCATACACTGGCCTCAGAATCTCCTGATTCCCATCACAGGACATGCTGGGTTACTTGAGGACAGCATGGCATGACACTGGCCCCTTCTAGAAAAGTGGAGTCTCCACTTCTTCTCTTCCAAGTCCATTCAGCACTTTGCTCTTGCAAATCTACTCTGTGAAAAGTAGTTGGGTAATACAGCAGTGGCTGGGAGGTACTTAAAATTTGTACTTTGGGTGTCAAAGGATATATTAAAAGGGGGTGGTTGTCTCAACACTGCTTTTAATAGCATTAAAAATAAATATCTGGGAGTGAAGTGCACAGTATCCTGCAGACTCAACATTGAGTTGCTGTGGGATATGTAACAGTTCACACTCCTGCTGAATTTGACTCTGACTCTCCTGGCATCTCCAGGAGGCCTGGATTTGACCTTTATTGATACTATCTTCTCACTTCCTTTTAGACAAGAGAAGAAGGAAAGGCCTTGCTGCGACAGATCTTGCAACTACGCAACCAAGGAGAAAACTCCTCCACAGAGATCTCCGCTTCCTTCTTCCTTCCCGCATCGTTGTCGGCCAATAACACTCCTACACGCCGAGTGTCCCCACTCAACCTGTCCTCAGTTACGCCATGAGCTGTGCAAATAGGCCTCTTTCCATCCCTGAAACAGCCATCTTTGCAGTGAAGCTTGTGTTTGGCACCATCTTTCCTTGGGGGAAGGAATCCTGAACCTGAAGACCAGGCAGCTGTTGTGCCAGTACAACAAAACTTGTGGGGGGGCCCGAAGTGCCTGTGCTGAGACCTCAGAACAGTGCAGTGCCATTGCCCAAGCGTAGCAAATCCCAACTTTGAGAAGCAGTTCCAGGTGAAACAAATGAGCTGAACTCCCATTGGGGCCAGAATGGGATCACCACTGTTTATGGCGAGAGTGGCCCCTGCCAGGCTTCTCTGCACATGTTAACCCATAGGTGTCCCACAAGCTGCTCTCCTGTTGTCATGAGGAAGCAGCATTTGGGGACCTAGGTATCAGAAGTGCATAAGTGACCTGCAGTAATGGCTGGTTGTGATTAGGTCTGTGATTCAAATGTTTTGACTTTGAATGGAGAAGTCAGAGGGATACCATTAAATGTCAGTGACTGAATTCCTGCCTCTGGGCCGTTTCATGGCACCATTTTCCTTTGTCCTAAAACAAGTAAAGTTGAACTAAGTATAAAAAAGATCCAGGTTCTTCCAGGAGGGGTGTGAAAGGTGGCTCAGAGGCTTTACAGAACACTAAACAGGGCTACTAGTATAGCAGCCTAGATCCTTACACCTAACATCACATCTTGTTTGTGCCGTAGCTGCCCTGAGATGTGGGGGGAAGTGCAGAAGAGCAGTGTTGTCATTCATATCTTTCTCCACATTAGTACCTCTTAAAAAGTGCTGCGGGATGGTGCTGCTTAGAGCTGCCAAACTTAAGCAGTTACAAGCAAGACCAGTAAAAGGGGCCTAAAATCTGGGCCCGTGCTTGTAGAGGGTTCTGTAGCAGCTCCACTTGTGAATCCTTCTTAAGGACCAATATGTAGGTGTCAGAACAATTACACTGAATGCAAAAATGTGAAGTTAAGTTGAACAGGACAGATGCCACTGTGGTATCTCTGTCCCAGGCAGTCATGAGGAACTGAAGGCCAGTCGGGCCTCTTATGCCTTAAACAAATGGGATGTTGCTCAACTGGGTGGTGGCACAGGGTTCTGGTTAATTTAAAATTAAAAAGGCTAAACAGCCTTTTGCAGGAACATACAGTAACTAAGCATAAGTGAACAGTGAGACCATGTGTCCTTTCACTGCTAAGGGACCAGATTCTATTACAGTGCCTCAGTTCTAAAGCAAAGCCAATTGTCATGCACAAATCTTTCAGCCCGTATCAAACCATGTGTGCCTTTTTACAACTTGTCCATTATTTTCCACAGTGGTTACTTTTGAAAATAAGTCTTTCCTGGACTTTGACTCTAACCGTGCCAGGCTCAGGCCATCCTTATCCTCAAATACTAGCAAGTGGTGTTGCCTTTGCTGTCTGCACATCTGCCTTGTCAGTAGGACATCCCTGAGCTTGGTTTCCCTACTCCTTAGCTCTGGAGGTCCTTTATATTGCAGTTATTATACCACCACCCCCCACCCTAGTGGCAAAAGTAACACAAAGGAAGTCAGCTGCAGGCTGTTTTCCTGTTACTAACTGGTTGCATTGCCTTTGTTCATACCTGCGGGACTTGGCCTGTTGGTCCAGCAGGAGCTGCAGTACGCCTGTGGGACTGAAGACCTTGAGCAGGCATGCTGCCAGAAGTTGAAGTGTGGCTCACAGTTTAACTTGCTTCACCTTAACCCATCATTCCTACCCTGCCTGGCTGTTTCCTCATGTTTTTATCAAGTAGGGTAAGAAAATGCAATACTTTCATGATAAGTGGGTACACAAATGTGTTGCATCACCCTGCTCAATGTAGGATAGAAGCTGAACAAACTGGCACTGCTGTCCCAAAACTAGCAGCAGCAGAGCACCATGCCAAGTAGCATTTGGTGAGAGCTTACTCTGGGCCAGGTTGCTGCTTTACCATCTTCACCGATGGAACACTTTACACCTGCCATCACTACTGCGAGTTGGGCTTGTAGTGTATTTGACCCAGGAGATGCTGCAGTCTGCACTAGGGTGCCATTGTTCTGTACACAGCAAAAGCCATGATTAGTAATAGCATCAGTACCCTTGATTAAAAGTTACTTGATGTTAAAGGGCTGCTCTTTGGTCTTCCTCTTCAGGCTCAGACAAGGTTTGCTTAGTCAGCTGTTTGTCTCAGGAGCTTGTTCTCACCTGTTTGAGATGGGTAGAACTTAAACAGGCTGTAGCTTCTCCAACATGTTTCATGGAGCTGTTCTGTGACTTTCAGGCTTTAACATGTTCCACAGTTGCCTGCAGTTGCAAGTGCCTAGCTTGCCACATAGGTCAGTCCTGTCAGTCTTGTTCTTTATTAAAAATGTAATATTTAGGGTCTAGTTTTAGGTCTCTGCTCTGCAAGGCAGCAGCACTACACCAGCTCATCCAAAAATCTCTCAGCTACAGCACAATTCTTACACTGTCTTGACTGTAGAGGCACAAGCTGAAAGGGAGAAAGCTCCTGGGAGATGCCAGGAAACCTAGGGCTAGTTCTGACAGGAGATGTATGCTGCTGCCAGTAGGAAGACATTTATTGTCATGCATAAACAATGTAACAGAATACAAAAAAAAAAAGATGAGGCAGGGTTATATTGCAGCCCGGGCTTGAGGCTCTGATCCATGTATAGCGGAGTAGCAGCTAGCCTGAGACACAACGAGGACAATCTAAAGCCATTGTTGGGAGTCACCCCCCACGGTGTCTGCACAAGCCCTGAAGAATTACCCTAGATAGTTGTTTATATACATGTGGCTAAATACAGTAAATGTGCCTTAAAGTCTCAACCAACCCACACAGGCCCCACTCAGTACTTCTTACCAGAGGGCAGGGTCTTGTGTGTTGGTGTTCCGCGGGCTCGCAGGATGCAGCCGTAGGGGCCACTCTCAGCCACCCCTGTACGGGCAGGTGAGCAGGGCAGGAAGTTGCGCAGGAAAAGCTTTTTGCCAGGAGGCTGGCTCGGCTGCAGGTTCTCTCGGTTGGCACAAAAGCGCTTCTTCAAGGTGGATGTTGGAGGGGCCTGAAGCTTCTGCACAGTATGATACTGTTCAGCAATGCAGGCTGCTTTCTTCCGTAGATCCAGCTTGACCAGCATCATGTTGTTCTGCAACTCTGCCAGTGTCTGGTCCTGTGACAAAAAACCCAGAGCCAAAACAGGCCTGTTTAATACTGTACACAGGTGCCCAGCAGCCAGTTAATCCATCCTCTTGCAGTCAAAGTGAACCAGCTGTTCACACAGAGGCAGCTTGCAGTGATAGTGAGTTCTGAACTGCCAACTAAGGCAGAACCAGGGGAGCTGAATCCACCTCAGAAAGTGACTTAAAGGCTGCTTGAAAGCCTCCTGGCTTCCCACCCTGTAGTCAGCCCCTGCTGCAGGTGGCCATCAGAAGGGGTTCCAAGCAAAGAGGGACAAGAAGTGTTGAGACCCTGTTATGCTGGGAATGGACAGAGACAAGGACCAGTAATAAACACGGTTTGATTGTCTCATGCTGTTAGAAAACAGTAACGTGTTTTATGCCAGATTTGGGCAGCAATCCAACAGTCAGCTAAGATCTGCCACCCACACATCCCAGCACTGTCATCCATTACCTGTCTAGCCAGGATCTCTTCACAGGTGCAAAGGGTTTCACGAAGCTTCCCTGCACTTGTGCTGTGACAACATGCTCTTTCTGCTGACTGCAGACACTCCTCGAGTTTATGCAGCTCTGATCTCAGCAGCCTCACATTCTACAGGAGGGACAGGAAAACCAATGCCAGCAGCAGGCACAGCCACACAGGTGTGAGACTGCAAGGGGCAAAGCCCCACCAGAACAATCTCCATTTCACAGACTGAGTTGAGCTAGTCCAGTTGCCACTGGGCAACTGGAAGTGCATCATACTCTGGTCCCCAGAGCTGCACACTTTGCAACACAAGGGCTGCAGTAGAAGGTAGCCTGAGGTTGTGCCTGACAGCACTGCCAGAAAAGCCCCTCCCCTTCTCCCTCATAGGAGTGCAGTTACCTTCTGTCCGTCCTCCAGCTTCTTGTCCACATCTGCAGTGATGGGTTTGGCAGAAGGTGGTGGCTCCACCAGCCTCTGGTACTTGCGTAGCTCTGGGAGGAAGTAGGAACAGTGAGAAGGCCTCAGCCAATCACAGATGCACTGAAGAAAGGCTGGGCCTGGCACAGCCAGGTGACCAGACTGCCCCCTCTCTCCCCCACTGCAACCCAACCTTGGCTGCCCTGCCCCTGCTCCTCACCTGCTGTTGTGGTTCTTAGCTCTGACTGACAGTGCTCCAGCTTGGCTTTGGCTTCCAGCAGCTCCTGTTGCATAGAAGTTGCAGATGCTGCCACTCTCTTTGACCTGCGCAGGCCCTCTTCCCCAGCATCCTGCTGCTTCATCTCCAGGTTCTCCAGCTGCACCCTTGCCCCCTGCAGAGCAGCCTCAAGCTCTTCAATCTTCTCATCCCGTTCCTGAGGGGCACAGCAGACTGGCTTTCACCCAAGAACTTAAACATTAAGGGGGCTGTGTCAGGCCTTGGGGGGCATCCCTTCCCCAAGCGATGCACTGGCTAGCCGTGCAGCACCTTCAGTGGACTGGCTTAGACAGCACCTTGGTAAGCAACAAGTGCCACCCTCTGTGCACACCTGGGTAAGTAAAGGGTTTGCAGCTCCAGGTGGATCTGCCTGATGGTTGGATGAGATGACCTCTTAATGTCCCTTCCAACCTTAATTTTCTACAATGCCTCGCCTGCTCCAGGCAATGTAGCAGCCATGCAACTTACTCCACATGGCCTACATGAATCATGGGAGAAGAAATTCCTAAAGCTTCATGGTTACTCTGAAGAGGTCACCATTTTCTCCAGAATGGATTTAAAACAACAATGCCATGTTTTGGAGGGTTTTCCTGCACAAGATGGAGAGGTGTCTGCTACCTGCCTGGGAACAATAGGTTGAGGGCTAGCAAGCAGCCAAGTTGAACTAGAGCTAAGGGCTATGTAGGGCCCAGGGCTACAGGAAGGAACAGAGATGCCTGGCAGTTCCACCCTAGGGCACCATGCACAAAACTGAAAGGCTTCATGCTGCAAGGGTGATGACACAGCAGCATTCCTGAACCCAGACAAGTTGTTTCCATGCCCAGCCCCTCCTGCCTCCCTTCCTCACCCCCGACTCCTGCTGCCACACACCCTGATTTCCTCCTGGTAATAGTCTGTGAGCGACTCCTTCAGATTGCTCAGCTTATCTTCATACAGCTCCTCCAGTAGCTCCTTCTGGGCATCCATATGTTGGCTGCAGAGAGCAGACAGTGACATGGCATCAATTTGGAGGCCTGAAGCCAAGGCTTAGCCTTAGGAGAGGACAAGTGCCCATGCTCATCCCTGACCCCTCGCACCTGCACCACTGCTCTTTCTGCTGCAGGTGCTCCATCATCTCATTGCAGATCTCCTCCCGGAGCTGCATTTCCAGGTGCAGCTTCTCCCGCCGTTCCTGCACCAGCAGCTCCCGGGCAGCCTCCACCACACGCAGCAAGTCCTGCAGAAGCAGGACAAGAGGAGACCATAACCTCGAGCCCCACAGGTCCAAGATGGTGACCTAGTCTTACTGTCCCACCTCTGCACACTATACATCACCCTAGAAGGTGGAAGACAGACACCACCCACCTCCTTGTTATACAAGGACACATCTGCTTCATCTCCACCCTCTTCGTCAGATTCCATTTCCTGGTTTAGGCCTGCTGCTGAGCTCTGGCTAAGACGTCTGTGTTCCCTCATGATGGACTGGATGGATGGGAGAACCACTTTTGCAGGAGCCTGAACAAGCTGAAGAGAAAACAGGTTGCTGACATGAGCCTACATTGTCTGCAGACCTGATGGCATCAGGCCAGTGCTCTCCTGTCACAGCCAGCTTCACTGTGCAAGATGGCAGGACCTGGGAGCACAGTGCACCTTGGCAAGGACTACCTCACCCCTTGCAAAGGACAGCAGCTCGCTTGCATAGGAGCTGGAGGAGGCCTGAGATCCAAGCCAGCCACGGGGTTCTCTGGATCTTCCATGAAGCCCCTGCACTGCCAGGGACCACAGCACTTGCGCATCTCACTGACCTGGCTGGCGAGTGCTGAGAACTTGGCCACATGCAAGGTTTCATCATACATGGACGCACACTGGCTAATGTTGACAATCATGGAGGAGCGCCCACGCCCTGTGAAGAATCCCTGGAACACACGGGTCAGCTTGCTGTCCCGGAAGGGAACCACAACCAGCTTCAGCCTGTTGGAAGAGCACAAATGCACTGAGCCTGCAGAAAAGTATGTGGGTAGCACCTGTACCACCCTGGTCCCCGAGCTACTCACTTGGACTGCTGGTTCTGGCGCAGGGCAGCAATGCAGCGGCCCAGCGTGTGCAGAGAGGTGTTGATGTTGTTTGCCTCCTTCATTCGGTCCCCGCTCTTCTGGTCCTTGCAACGCTCTGAGCCAGCAAGGTCACACAGGGACAATCTGGAAGAGACCCAGGGCACTGCTGTGATTACAGTCCATATGTTGTCAAGCACCCACTGGCCTGAGCTCACCCCCTGACCTTCCTTGAGCCTCAGAACAGCTCAGCCATCTTTTCTAGAGGTATGTTCCAAACAACACTACCAAGCTCACGTCAGGGGCCCAAGCTCACCCAGAAATTCCCTGTTGGGTACTGCTTTCCAAGCACGGATCCAGCAAGTATGTCCAGCTTGCTGCATCCCAGACATGAGTGTTAAGCTGCTCAGCAGCAGCTGTCAATGAGGACCTCCTTGGATGCAGGGATGGGGTCAGTCAGCCATGGTCATGCCGATGCAGGATGTTCTTGTGCTTCCCAGAGCAGCTTTGCTGCTCTCGCCAAAGGGAGCAGTGGGACACATGCACAACAACTGCTCTCCACACCCCCAGTGAGTTCCACCTTCTGAAGGCCCCCGAAGATCCATAACAGCACCATGGCCTGGGCATCTATGGACCTGTAGCCCTGTTAAGCCCCATGCAATCTGAGAATTAGAGCCAGGCTAGCAGGGCCCTCAGGTGGTCACTGGTCCAACCCCCCCCTTGCTCATGGCAGGATCATCCCCAAGCACTCACTCGCTGATTTTAGGGATCATCTCACTGCTACCCGCTGTTAGGTGAAGAATCCTGATGGAGAAGATGCTGTGACTGCAGGGAGCAAGGACAAAAACAAAAAAACCCCCCCACACTTGAATGGAACATGCAATGACTGCCTCTAGCACCAGTACAACACCTAGTTCCATAAAATGAGCCCTCCCCCCATAACCTGCTGGAGACCATTCCTCTCCTCTCCCTGCCCCCAACCTGCGGCTGGAGTTCTGGTTCAGGTGAGTGCTGGCAAAGCTCTGGTTTTTCTGACCCAACTTCAGGAGCTTCCAGGCCTCATCGGCATCTTGGATGTGGATCCAGTTCAGATCTGAAAGAGCAGACATGTGGGAAAGTGGTACAGATAGACGTGGTTTGCCTTCCCGGGCCCTGGCTACCTACCACATCCCAGGCTTCCCTGCTGCCAACAGCCAAGCTGAACTTCCCTGCATTGTTTGGGCTTCCTGAGGGATACCAGCCTGAGTTCAGCAGAAGGGAACTGCTGTCTATAAAATGCCCTAAAGCAGTGTTTCTCAACCCATGGGTTGAGACCCAAAAGTGGATCACAAGAATATCTCAAAAGGGTCACAAACAGACTTAAAAAATGGATTCTCCTTTTCCCACAAGAAAAAAAATGCAGGAAACTGTGGCTTGCCTCTTGCAGAGTTTCAACCTGCGAGAAGCCGTTTGGGTCTCCCCCACCATGCTCTGCCCCCCCATAACCCACACAGGAGGCTGGGGCCTGGGAGCTAGCAGGTCAAGAGCGAGAGGCACTGGGGCAGGACTGGCCACTGATGTTCGGAAGTGGGTCCTGGTACAAAAAAGATTGAGAGATGCTGCCCTAGAGCAGTATCCCTCCCCCTACTAGTACTTGTTTTCCATGAGTGCTCCTGGCCACCCCACATTTCTCTTATCCACCCCAGGTTACTATGGTCTCTTTCAGTAGGGAGAATGATCCAGCAGGGTCCTTCCCCAGAGTGCTGCTGGGTCAGTTTCTACCTTTGACGTAGGGATTGCCGCTCGGGTCTTCACACAGCCGCAGCGTCTGCCTCTTGCGGTTCGGGCCAGGCAGAGCTGGCTCTAGCAAGTCGTAGATCTGTTCGTTGTAAATCTCAAAAAAGGAGACCCATATGGAGAACTGCACGTCTCCTGAGGCATGGAGCGAGACACAGTCTGGATCAGCCCAGCGAGAGCCTGTGTGTCAGAGGAGACTCAGAGGGGGTGGTAGGGATTGCAGCAGTCTTCTGGGTAGGGACCTGCTGGGGCTGAAGGGAGAGTTTCTACCCCTACCCAAAGTGTGCTTCATCCCCTCCTACCCAGGACTTGTCTTTCCCCCAGCACAGTAGGGTCCCAGACATACCATCCAGCTGGCTGCTCTCAGAGTGGTTGGCAAATTGACTGGTAGACGAGAGGCCACCCACTCCACTGTCATAACTGCTGGTAGTGGCAGCCTGGAGCTGGGACTCGGTGTTGTGGCTCCTCTTCAGTGGAGTCAGCAGCTCCTAGAAACCAGGCAGAATGTGAGGCTGGTGCCAGGCATCCTCGTCCTTCCCCAGTAGATGAAGAAGTGCACTCACCTCACGTAATCCCCCGTGCAGCAAGGCCAGCTTCCTGGTCTCTTCTTGTTGAACCTGCCTGCTGTCTAGCCAGGCCACTTCACTGGAGAGCGAGGGCTTGAGATCCATGGCTCGGTAGAGCTGCTCTCCCACACTATTGAAGATTAGTGCTAGGGAGCGGGGCAGAATTCCACTGTCCTTGCTGCTCCCTGGAGAAGAGGACAGCAGTGAGCAGAGCTCTCAGTCACAACACAGCAGCACTTCTTCCCTCCGAGGAGTCCAGGTACATCAACACCCGATGCCTCGCTTACCCTGGATGGTGTGAGTCTTCCCCGAGTTGGTGATGCCATAGGTATAAACCAGCCAGTTTTGCCCATTCAGCACATCCTGCACCAGCTCCTTCATGGTCGCGTCAAAGAATGTCTTTTGTCCGACGTCTGGGCCAAAGATCTGCAAACATGAACATCACAGGGGTGCAGGACTTCCCTCTCCAGCCTGCTACAGCCCTGCTTGTCCTGGACTGCCACCCACCTCTAACCCCACCCAAACCCCAGCAAAACCGGCCCAGGCTGCTCCATCCACATAATCCTAGGAGCGCAAATGTGACCAGGGGCCAGCTACAACGGGCACCGACCAGACAGATGACAAGATGAGGACTCCTGCTCCACGGGCACGCGCAACTGACGGACGCAGGGAGGGGGCGGAGGGAAACACCAGGGGCTAGTGCGGACGGCCTTGGTGCTGTCAGCGCAAAGCTGCATGAACAGCAGGGCCGCTGCGTCGCACCCATGGGCACCCACCTGCGTGAAGGTGAATCTGTGTGCGGCCTGGCCCACGCCGCGCTCTGTGCTACGCATAGCGAAGGAGTCTGCGGGCGCCCGCAGGAGCAGGGTCTCCGGGCTCTCAATACAGACGCAGCCCTGAGGAGTGCAGACCCTCAGCTGGTGCGCGGGAGGGGACCCTCCCCCGGCCTGGCCCGGCCCTCCCAGAGCCGCTACCCCGAACTCACCTGGTCCTCCCGCTTCTCCAGCTCGGCCGGCGTCAGAGGCCGGACCCGCAGGTGCACCCTCAGCCTGACGCCGTCCTCGGGGGCCGCCTGCGGAGTGCGGGGGTCACACGCGGCCCCGGGCAAGGCCCGTGAGCGCCGCCCGGCCCCGGCCCCGCCGGCCCGTCCCCCTCACCTGCGGGCCGCCCGCCGCGGCGGGCCAGATGGCGGAGAAGTCGGAGAGCAGGTCCCGGCGCGCGGCCCGGCCTAGCTCGGCTGCTGTGGACTCGAGCACCGGGGACGATGCGGCCTCCTCGTCCGAGAACAGCGCGGGAGCGAGCGGCGACAGCACAGCCTGCGCCATAGTGGGGCCTGCGGGCGGGCGTCAACGACCTCCTCAGCCCCGGTCCGGCCAGCCGTCCTTCAGGCTGTACTGAGGCAATGAAGCCGCCCCCCGCCCACGCGCGATGCTCCCTTCCCCCAGCCCGAGCCAGGCCACGCTGACCTCGGGGGCAGACAGCGGGTGCTGTGGTTTCAAACCGCGCGCTCCGAGCCGCCGGCCAATCAGCGCGCGCTCCGAGCTGCCGGCCAATCAGCGCGCGCTCCGAGCCGCCGGCCAATCAGCGCGCGCTCCGAGCCGCCGGCCAGAGCGAGGCTGGGGGCGGGGCCGGGGCCGGCCAGCTTTCCCGGCAGCCGGCGCGCTGCTCGGGTCGTCTCCCGGCGACCTTTGCGGTGGGCCCCGCCTCTGGCCCGGTCCTGGTGGCGAAGATGGCAGCGGGCACGGGCAGTGAGTGCTGTGGGCCCGGGGCGGGCGGGCGGGGCTGGGAGAGCCGGGGGGGGGCAGGCCCTGCCCGCTCGCCTGCCCGCCCCTGAGAGGCCCGTCCGTCCCCACAGAGCACAAACTGCTGAGCGCCGGCCCTACGGAGCCGTGGTCCGTCCGCGAGAAGCTGTGCCTGGCTTCCTCCGTCATGCGGAGCGGCGACCAGAACTGGTGAGAGAGCCGCGGTGCGGCGGGGGCTGGGCCGTCGTCACGGTGGCGGCAGGGATGGGGACGGAGCCGGGCTGAGGGACAAGCGAGGCGAGGGCCTGGCTTGCCCGTGCCATTCAGCAGGAGTTGAATCCTGGCTTTCTCTGTGTGGGCTGTGCTCGGGCTGTGCTTGGGCAGTGGCCAGGCGGCGCTGTGGCGAGCAGGGAAGCTGTTCAAGCATCGAGGTGTTCTCAGCTCGCAGGAGCAGCCCAGTGTGGCTTGAGCAGGTGCTGGCGCGGGCAGGAGGGCAGGGCTTCACCGGCTTCCTCTCCCCCGCAGGGTGTCAGTGAGCAGGGCCATCAAGCCCTTTGCGGAGCCGGGCCGCCCACCGGACTGGTTCTCTCAGAAGGTGAGGAGGGGGAGGGGGAGGCGCTGGCTACTGAGCCCTAGCGAGGCGCTTCCCACTGCTGGGGGTCTCCAGTTTCGGCCAAGTAGAGGGGTAGAAAAGTGGCCACTTAATGTTAAATAAGACTTAATTTAAACTTCAAACAGCTCTGCTTCATTTTTCTCTAAAACTGAAACTTTTATGTGAAAGCATATGTGAAAATAAAACAAAGTATATTGTTTGTGGTCTAAGCTTGATATAATCTGATAAAAGGGTATTAGACATAGATAACACATTACACGGGTGCTACCAAACGTCAAAGAAAGCAAAATTGCTAAATTTGTGGGAGACAAGTCTCTTTGGATAAATGTGATATCTTTCATTAGACTAACTCAAGTAGTTGGAAACATTCTTTTAAGCCAACTTTTGGGCACAAACGCCCTTTATCAGGCTGAGAGAGCATCTGCAGGTGGTCTGTGTTCTTCCTGGGTGGAGTGTTATTGGATTTACTCAACCAGCCTTGACCCCCAGTGTCCTTAGACCAACGTGGCTACATCCAACAGCCCTACATTTGTGGAAGTCACTGTCTGAGCACCTGGCCTTGAGTCTATTGCAGTGTCAGCCACACTGTTGCACAAGTCTTCTGCAGATGAAAAGAGGTGTTTTTTCTATTTCACTTATTCAGCTCATTCAGTGCAAATAGCTAAACAATATAAATGCAAAATGGGATTATAATTTATTATTTAAATCCAAAGATTTTTGGTTGATGATTTGAAATCATAGCTTAGATTTGTAATTTTAAATATGTTGCATTCAACCTGTTCTATAACTAGCACTGATATTTTGGAGTATGACTGTTCAAAGATCAGGATCTTGGAAAACGAGGGGAGGACGTGTTAATTTGTGGTGGTCACCTTCTTAATTTAATTTATTGTTTTCTAGTTTTTATTTGGCATTACAGAGCTGACTGTGTATGGTGCTAGCTGACCCACCTTATAGATGCACTGTGTACGCAGCAGCTTGGGAAGTCAGTGCAGCTTCCCATACAACTACTGTAGCAGTATTTTCCTTCTAAGACAGTTAGTATTTTTGTTGGAATTTTTTTTTCTGACAAGATAGTATGCGTGGGAGCAGAGTGTGGAATGGGAACAAACCCTACCATGTTGGGCTCCCTTGTGGTCATGGAGGTAACTCCAGCTCTTGCAGCTCTGCCCCTCTGAAAACATGCTCAAAGGCTACCTGGCTGTTAGGAGGGAAGCCAAGAGCTTTGCCAATAAACTGAATTGGCTGTGTTGACCGTTCTGTGTGCTCTGACTCCCTCTGTTTCTCCTTAGCACTGCGCATCTCAGTATTCGGAACTTCTGGAGACCACAGAGACTCCCAAGTGAGTGCAAAGGCTGAGGATTGTGGTGTCTGCCATACCTCTGGTGGGGCGCAGTTGTCTTCAGTGCATCAGACAGTGCATTTGCCGCTACTGAGCAAGGAAGCACAGGCATGGCAGAGAAATTTGGCCACATTGTGTGGGTGTGAAAAGTGAGCAGAGTAGGATCGTTGTTTGAAATTACCCCCTAACCTAACAGGAGATGCTGGGTAGGTAATATTACCTAGAGCGTTTTGCTCATTTTTGTAAGTTTTGTTACTTAGATCAAAGGACTGGACCATTTCAAATGTAAGTGGTTCTAGAACTGGTCATTGTGCTATCCTGAGTGCTCATTCACACCACTCCTGCACTCATCGCTGAACCAGTGGATTGAAAGTATTGAGGCATCTAGGCTGCAGTTCCCAGCACAGCTTTCAGACTGCTGGTTTGTGGAAGCTAGAGAGGCAGCGTAGTGTGTGGTAATTTCTATAAAAATGCTGCTTTATTAAAAATAGCTTATTTTTAAAAGCACATAGATTGCATACTAATATAGCTTTGTTCTTTTTTCTACAGCACATCTTGAAATGAATTAAACTTATAAACCAAAAATTGTGTGCTTAAAATTACAGCTTGGAATACTGAAGATTTGGGAGAATAGAATAGAAGCTAGTACAAATGATGAGCAGGAGAGCTAATATTTTATGTTGCTTTTTATGTACCTGCAGTATTTGAGGATTGTTTAGGGAGGGGCAAATGAAACCCTATTCTTTTCCTGGACACTAGCTTTGTACCAGTGAAAGCTGTAGTGTTCATCTCTTGTTCTGAATCTGGGCACCGATGTTGGTAATTGATGCCTAAGGAAATTTGTAGTGTTTTGAAAGTAGTATTTACGGCTCTGCTGTGCATAAATCACTAACATGGGCTTCTGAGATGGATTATACAAAGGCATGGATAGTAAAAGTCTTTTTCCAAAGTTGAATTAACGAGGGTAAAAATTTGACAGGAATGCAAACACTCCTGGCCTAGGTCAGTAACCACACGTGTTTCGTATGAGCAGAGAAAGGCATTTGCTCTGTGAAAAAGTTAGTGTAGAATTGTCTGTTATGGGGTTTTTTTCCACACCACCTAAACTGCTATCAGAAAGGGATTGGTTAGGCAGACTTTTCAAGAGGAAGTGATTTTTGCAATGTGAGTTCCAGTATTAGTGCTGGGAAAAGGTGAGGGGGAAGAAGGTATAGATGTGACAGATGCCAGGGCAACTGATGCTGTTTTCAGGAGGACTAGGGAGGTTCCTGTGATTGGTGCCTATGTTTGTTTTCTGGCCCTTATTCTGTAGGAGAAAGCGCGGTGAGAAGGGGGAGGTGGTGGAAACGGTGGAAGATGTCATTGTGAGGAAACTGACAGCAGAAAGAGTTGAGGAGTTGAAGAAAATGATAAAGGAGACACAGGAGAAGTACAGGTAGGTATTGTCTGCAAGTCTGTGTAACACTCACTGCTCTGAAGGAGGAGGTATGGCAGGGAAAATTGTAGGGAACAGGAGGCTTGCTTTGAGCGGCTGTGCAGAAGATGTAGGGTCAAGTGACACCTTAAAGACTCTTTAATTTCTAGGGTACCACCCTGCCATGCCTTCTGCCTGTCTTCAGACTAATGGGGTTAACTACCTCTTTGGAGCAGTTACTCAGCTGTAAAACAGCTGAAGTAGTTCTGTCTATTTGTAGGCAACTGAAGAAAGATGCAGAGCTGATTCAGACTGGGCACATGGATAACAGGCTGGAGGACCTGTGCAACGAGATTATGATGTAGGTTGTTATCTTGCTATTTTTTTTATTGCACTTTCACATGAGATAGCCAAGCCCAAGGGCTCTGAGAATTAGTCTTCTCTCTTTTGCCACTCTGTTGCAAGGCTTAAGAAAAGCAACTAAGCTGGATGGATGCAATGCCCTTAATTGAACCTTAGCTAGCAAAGACAGACCAAGGCTGAGAGTGTTTTACCTGCTGCTTATGGGGTGGCACCAGGTGGATTTGTGTGACCATGGACCCTGTTTCTTTGCACAGGAAGAAAAAAATGGAAGAGGAGGAGGCAGAGGTGAAGAAGAAGGCTACTGATGCTGCTTATCAGGGTAAGGTGGGACTTTGCTTGCTTGTTCCTCCCCACACAGGAGCCACTACTGAGAAAAAACATTTGGGACAAATTTAAAGCTGATTCCAGATCTAATCTGAAGGCAAAAGGACCAAGGATGTCTCTTCTCCTTGGCACGAGGGTGTCATAGAGAGGGGACCACTCAGTTTTCAGTGCCAAAGTGCAAGGAGACAAAATGAAGACAGTTTAAAGAAGGGAGTGAACAGAATAAAGGTCTTAGCTCATGGGTCTCAAGGCAAGGTGGAAAATTGGATTTATTCTTTCTGAATGAAAGGAAAAAGGAAGCACGATACTAGTCTGTAAAGAGATGTTGGAGGGGTCAGGGTTGAGTTACTAGTCCCTGGGGGCAAAATTTAGATTATTGCTTGAATCTCCCGCAGGGAAAAGTTGTTCTCCAAATTTCATCTGCTTCATAGCTCATAGGACAGTTCAAGCATGAAACCAGTGCCCTGGAAGGTTGTGCAGAGGTTTGAAGGCAAGGTATTAGCAATTACTCAGTAGGGATCAGCCTTGCTGTGGTGCAGGAACAGCAGGACTAGGTGACTTTATAGAGATCCTCTTAACTTGGTGTTCAGAAGCAGAATTAATTTGCTGAAACTTACCAGCCCGGAGTCCTGGGGTCTCACTTTCCTTCCATTCTTTTTTGCAGCTCGTCAGGCAGTTAAGAACCCGCCACGAAGGTTAACAGGTGTGATGGTTCGCTCTCCTGCAGGTTCAACCTCCCCAGGAGGGGACTATGCTCTGGGGGACTTGTCTCAGCCAGCTGTGGAAGAGGCCAGCCCTGGGGTAAGGATGCTTCCTGTGCTGAGCATGGGAAACCTGCTAGGGATGTGAGGCATTGCACTTCTCCCTTGGCTTGTTTTGCAGGTTTTTCCAACATTGGTGCTGTTTATAGCCTGTGTGCACTGTCATGTGTAGGGTACAAGTTTCCTTGAATGTCTGCTGAACAGGTGCCTGGGGCAGAGGACTTCACTGCAGTGGGGCAGGCAGGGTCTTGTGTGCTGAGGCAGTATCCCTGCAGGACAGGGAATGAAAGGGTGGAGACGTAGCGAATGAATGGAGCAGGTGCCTGGGGTATGCTGGTTCAATGGCCATGGGAGAAGAACTAAGTGTGATTGTCCATATGGTAAGGATTTGGCTTTGAACAGTGTGGTTTTTTTCTTTCTCAGGTAACTCCAGGGACATTGCCCAGCACCCCAGTTGCCTCCTTCATTGGGATCCCTGACACCCCTCCAGGCTCTGCTTCCCTGGATGCCCCCATGACCCCAGTCACTGATGATTCACCCCAGAAAAAGATGCTAGGACAGAAAGCAACTCCGCCTCCTTCCCCTCTGCTCTCAGAGCTGCTGAAGAAGGGCAGTCTCCTGCCCACAAGCCCCAGGCTGGTACGGAGCTCTCAGCTCACATATACAAAAACAGTGATGAATCTCTGCTTCAGACATGCACTGAAATGGGTTCTGCAAGGATATTTAGAAATCACCCAGATCTTACGAGAATCTAGTAAAGTCTAATGCTAATCCTTACAAGCCACAAAGGTGAACTGTTTTTCTCATGCTGCTGGGAATTTAGGGCTGAAGTGATCAAGCAACACTGAAGATGAATTAGCTCCCTTGAGCTGTAAGGAGTTGGCGTTGCAGACTCCACCAGTGAGTAAAGTAGCATTAGGAAGGGGTGTGAGCAGGACCCCTGGGCAGACCCTGTGAAGATTTGACTTTCTTTGCAGCTGTTTTCCTTTGGTTTGAAGTTTATCTGCATGTCAACTTCATGTTGAATTTCAGTTTTCAGCAAAGTTATCATCAGGAGGATAAACAAAATACCTCTTACTGTAAAAATGTGATTGTGATTCAGAGGGGTTCATCATTTTCCTGGACTTAGACACTAATTACTCGTGGCCTTAAAGTAGACAGCTTTTAGAATCACTACTGTTGCTAATGCTATTTGAGTCCTACCGAAGTTAGTGAAGTTTAACCTCGGAAGTTCTGGTCTTAGATGGACTGATCCTTCCCTCCCAATGGAGTGTTGACTCTCTTCAGAACCTTGACTCCTTCTGAGTGGGGGAGTCGGCAGTTAGTGGTCTGTATATCCCATGGCCCCTGGCATAACTTTTTATGCTTGAATGTGTGTTATCCTGAGGACTTTCTGACTGCTGTCCACCTTAGTCAGTTAGGCTGGAAGCTTTTGGTGAACTGGGAGAATATTAGCTGCCAAAGAAAGGTGTCCATAGATGTGTCTGACCAGCTTCTCTGTCATAGGTTAGTGCTGCAACTGCCTTGCCCACTGCCTCCCAAGTTCCACCTCCAGTCAGAAAGGCAGCTCATGCTTTGGAGCCTGTACAGTGCCATACTAAGATGTGAGAGTGGCAGGGCTAGGGCTGTTTGGGAAGTAATGTGAGAGTGGCAGGGCTAGGGCTAGGGCTGTTTGGGAAGTATGGGGATTTCCTTGCATTAACAGTGCCATTCTGTGTCTATTTTTAGCTCTTTGTGGTTCATTGTGCAATCTTACCAAGTGACTTCCTCTCAGAGCTTTGATTTGCCCATCAGGGCAGGTTGTGCGTGTAAACATGCTGACACCTGTAAATCATGTTCTGGTGTGTGGATAAAGGCATCAGAGTGAAGCAAAGCCAGTTTATGCATTTAGTCTTACTCCAGAGGAAATGGTCATATGGCAGTTGTATTTCAGATGAAGCTTAGCAATTGCTTCACCATGTTGGGTGCAGGCATAAGGCATCTCATAATAGCGAGTTCTGCTAACAGGAGTGTCACTTTCAAATCAGGGGAAGTGATTCTTCTACTCTGTTTAGTACTAATGAGTCTTCATGTGGAATATTGTGTCCAGTTTTGGGCCTCAGACTTCAAGAAGTGTGTAGACAGATAGGAAAGTCCAGCAAAGAACAGCAGAAATAATTATTAGAGACTTGGGAAGCATGACTTATGAGGAAAGGCTAAAAGAGCTAGGGTTATTTAGTCTGAAGAAGAGAAGTCCAAAGGGGGCTTTGGTAACAGTCCTCATCTACCTGAAGGGTAACTAAAGAAGATGGGGTGCAGTGGCTTTTCTCTCTGGTCATAGATTCAGGATTAGGAGCAGTGGGCTCAGGGTACAACAGAGGAAATTTAAGCTGGAGATAAGGAGGAACTTTCTGACTAGTAGGATGGTCAATCAGTGGAACAGACTTCCCAGAAAAATTGTGAAATCTCCATCTCTTGAAATCTCCAAGAGCAGGTTGGGCAGGCACTTTGCTGGAATGATTTAGTTAGGCACGATCCTGCCTCAAGCAGGGGGCTGGATTAGATGACTTTGTGAGGTCTTCGACACAGGTTGGTAGACATGTTAATGAAGACACATCTACCTGTGAATCACTGGTGTGGCCATATCTCCAGGAGCTTTATCTAAATCTCCTTTGGCAGGTTGGCGAAAGTGATATAGCAGTGGCTTCTGGTCACATGAACAGCTCCGGTGTCCTCCTGGAGGTAGGAAGTGTCCTTCCAGTGCTACATGGTGGGGATATGCAGTCGGCGTCTGGTGCTGTCCCTGCATCTCCTGCTGCCTCAGGTAACTTGTGGAGACTCTCCTTTCACATTCTTTCTATTTGGAAATGTTGGAAGCCTTGGTCACTAAATCTAGTTGTCTGCTGTAATGGCACTTACAGTTCCAATGAGTCCTGCTTGGAAGAAAAAAACAAGCATAGTCTTTTATGCTTGTTTTGCTCCTTTAATGGATCTGGGAAGGTGCAAGAATTTCTGCCATGGGCAGTTAGTTATAAAACAGCTTCCCCTAATGGAGGTTTTCTGCTTTCCCTCTGAGGTGTGATTTTTTTTCTCATGCCCTCTGCAGCATGAAGGCTTATGCCTTTTGTACATGTTTTATTCTTCAGCATGGATGTTCTCTTCTTATGAAGGTCTAATCTCTGTTTGGCCCTAGTGGTTAATAAATTCATGCTGGAAGCAGTGACAGTCCCTGGATTCTGGGGGGATGAGCATGGGAAGAACATTTGTGCCTGCAGGTGTGGTGCACCTCTTACGTTAAGCACGTAAGCAGGTGTGGCATCCCTATAATCCCTACGAGGTTCTGGCTCAATTTGCCCGATCAGGGAGTTGTATGTCTGGTGCAGACTCCCAGTGTGGCTGCTTGGTACTGTAAGCGATATGTAGTGACCTGGTTATGGGAGAGCCATCTGTGTATAAAGAACCTAGTGGATGCTTTGTAGAGCTCTGTGGCTTTTGCTTCTTCCTCACATGGCTTTTCCCTCTTGTACTCTCTGTTAGGTGCTCCTACACTTTCCCGGCTTTTAGAGGCTGGTCCTGCACAGTTCACAACACCTCTTGCTTCCTTCTCTGCTGTTGCCAGTGAACCTCCAGCTAAACTGCTGCCGCCCCCTGTAGAGGCTGTGTCCCAGGCAACCATTGTCATGATGCCCACACTGTCAGCACCATCTGTTGTGCCACCAGCTGCAACTCCAGAAAGTGTAGCGACAGGTGCGTTCCTGAACTACACCCTCTTAGGCCACACGGTATTTCTAAGTGGAGTGTCCCTTGGGCTTGACAGACAAGGAAGTGAGGTGAGGGAGCATGGGCAAGACAGAGGCTGAGGCAGGCGTCTGGGGTGCACTGAAGAATGGGATATGCGAGAGGGTATGCTGGGTGAGGCAGCTGATGTTTTGGTGCCTTATCTTGATGGCAAACATAAGTCCCAGTTTCCTGTCTTGTAGGGGAGTGAGTGAAATACCCTGTGTTTGCCTTTAACCTTCTAGGCCAAAGAGTTGTGGGTGGACTTGGGCTGTTTGAGCTGAATGGCTGATCTTTTCCATGCCGGTAGACCCCAATGCTTGTGGGCTTTCACCCGATTGGTCTCTGAGGTATCATGCTTGTCCTTGTCCAGGGAGCCAGCCAGACACCTGTGTTTCCATGGAGACAGTGTCTGATCCCCACACAGTGACGGTGTCTATGGACAGCAGCGAAATATCCATGATTATTGATTCGATCAAGAAAGAGTGCCTGGCATCTGGGGCTGGCAGCGCTGCAGGGCCCTCCAAAGATCACAGCATGGATGGGAAAGAAGACTTGGATCTGGCTGAGAAGATGGACATTGCAGTCTCTTACACTGGGGAAGAGCTGGACTTTGAGACTGTTGGGGATATTATAGCCATCATTGAGGACAAGGTAACTGCTAGAGCAGCCTGGGGCGCTAGCTGCTTTTGTCTCCAAATCTCATTAACTCAGTCTTGTTCATTACTTCCCACAAGTAGGCTTAGTTATTTCTTGTTCATCAGATCTTCAGCTGCTTATTTCTTTCTTCTGTCTTGGTCTTTGGTTGACACAGGAAACTGTATAGATATACTGTAATTGGATTTCTCCAAAGCATTTCAACTTAGCAGCATGTCACCTTTGCTTAAAAAGAACTCATTTTTCTATAGAATCAACAGGGTACATTAGATGAATTAAAAACTGGCTCATACAGATCTCAAAATTCAGCTGTTAGGATGATACCAAAGAACAGAGCTGTTTCTAATTCAGAGCTTTTAAATATTTTAAGTCAAATATTTAAAATGCTGTTATGAATATTTAATGTTGGATATTTTAACAACTAGGAGATATTTTTAACAATACAGTGTATAAAATATTAAACGTAATGAAGAACAAAGATTGTGGGATAATAAATGAGGATGAGTAACCTACAGAATATTATGCATCACCTGATTAAATTGTATGGTCCAAGGAAATATGCTTTAATGTAGTCAAGTGCAAGTTAATACATCTGGGAGCCAATAACAGGGTATACTTTCTTAGCAGTGAGGTTAATTAAACATGGGAACAGCTTGCCAGAGGAGCCAAGGGACTTCCTGTTGCTTGGAGTCTTCAAAATGAGATAAGATATCTTTCTAAAAGACGCTTTAGTCCATCTCCTGTTCTCTGCCTATGAGATGCGACAGATTATTCTTGTGAGCAGGGGACAGAAACTTGTGGCCCTTGAAGAGGTTAGATCTGGCCTGTGATCCAGTCCATGTTTTTTGAATAGCGAGCTGAACCTCTGTTGCAGCCTAACCATTGAATTCTTTAGTTCCTTGTTTCACTAATGGCTAGCTAATCCCCTCCCTGCAATCCTAGCTGTGGCCCCATGCAGAGGGCTATTCTTTCCCCCTACACTGCAGCCTCTGCTCACTGAATTAGTTACTCTAGGTTGTCCTGCACCACATCTTTTCAGAAGAGGCTGCACTGGGAGAGGGAGCAGGGAATCCTCTGCACAGAGCAAGAGCAGGTAGGGCACAGCAAGGGATGGGTGGATTGTGGTGCCAAGAGGGGTCTCAAGCAGTGGCTCATGGTTAGAAGAAGGTTGCCAACCCCTGCTCTTGAGGATTAAAATCCTTTAAAATAAAGTCCTTGTGCTCAATACGAGGGTAACCAAGTGAAATTGAGAGGCCAGGAGCCAGATTAGGTGATCACAGTGTCTCGATTGGCCTTGCAGTCTCTGAAATCTTTGAGGTTCCCTGCCAGGATTTGCCTGGCCCATGCCAGCATGCAAGTGGCTATTTATCTAGATCACTTAATAGCTGCCAGGCCCCAGAATCTAGTACTGAGGGGATCCCTAATTCCTAGTAATGCTCCCTGATACACTGGCCCAAAGTTGGGAATTGCCCAGCTGAGAATATACAGCAGCATATGACTACTGCAGCACTGTGGGTGGAAGGGTCTTGTTAATACGTGTTCTTCCCTGTTTCTGGTACCCCCACCTAAAAGCAAGTCGATCTAGAGAGGCCTGAGTGCTTTGCCGACTTGCTTGTATTTAAGAGTAAAAATGTTTTCAGCCATTGGTGCTGCACATAATTTTGGGTGTTGAGAAGCCTTTTGTTTGGCTGTTCCCGTACAGGGGGACCCGTACAGGGTTTGGTCCTCAGGCCTGCACTGTTCAACATCTTCATCAGCGACTTGGACAAGGGGGTGAAAAGCACCTCGTTCAAGTTCGCAGATGACACTAAGATATGGGGAGAAGTGGGCACGCTAGAAGAGAGGAATAGGCTGCAATCAGACCTAGACAGGTTACAGGGGTGGGCAAATGAGAGTAAGATGGAATTCAGTACTGACAAGTACAGGGTACTGCACCTGGGAAGGAAGAACCAGCAGCACACCTACAGGCTGGGGAACTCCCTTGTTAGCACAGAGGCAGAAAAGGATCTTGGAGTCATTATAGGCTCCAAGATGAACATGCGTCACCAATGTGGGACGTGGTCAGGAAGACCACCTGCACCTTGTTGTGCATCCACAGATGCATCTCGAGCAGGTCCAAGGAGGTGATCCTCCCCCTCTATGCGGCACTGGTCAGGCCACAGTTGGAGTACTGTGTCCAGTTCTGGGCACCACACTTCAGGAGGGATGCGGACTACATGGAGAGGGTCCAGAGGAGGGCCACCCGCATGGTCAGGGGACAGCAAGCCAGACCCCGCAAGGAGAGGCTATGGGACCTGAAACTTCAGCGTGCACAAGAGAAGGCTGAGAGGGAATCTGGTGGCTGTCTGTAAATGTACCAGGGGAACCAGTGGGGAATGGGAGAGTCCCTGTTTCCCCCAGCACTACCTGGAGTAACGAGGAATAATGGCCACAAGTTGACTGAGAGTAGGTTCAGGCTAGACATCAGGAGGTGATACTTCACAATTAGGGCAGCTAGGATCTGGAACCAACTTTGAAGGGAAGTGGCGCTAACTCCTACCCTGGGGGTCTTCAGAAGGAGGCTAGATAATCACCTTGCTGGGGTCATTTGACCCCCCAGCATTCTTTCCTGCCCAGGGCAGGGGGTCGGATTTGGCAGTCTGCTCAGGTCCCTTCCAACCCTACCTACTGTGAAACTGGGTGGTTTGCTCCCTTTTGCTGCCCATGGTTTATGCTGCTCTGCTTTTGTTTTGGGATGAAGGTAGATGACCATCCTGAAGTCCTGGATGTAGCAGCAGTTGAAGCTGCTTTGTCTTTCTGTGAAGAGACTGATGACCCACAGGCCTTGACTGGTCCATGGGAGCATCCAATCCAGCAAGAGCATGAGAAACAGACTCAGATGCCCCAAGTGGCTGTGACTGTGAAGCAAGAAAAGTTGGACTGTGAAGAGGTAGAAACAAAGGGAATCAGAGACCTCATGAGCCTTGGAGAGCTGGGGCCAGAAATAAAGACAGAACCTGCCGAGCAGGAGCAGAGCCAGCTGGACCCTGAAGAAGCCACGGTAGCAGTCTCACGGACAGTGGAGATGCCTGAGCTCAGGAGTCGGGAGACAGACGAGGAGCAGAGAGCAGCTGCTGCTGGAGGAGAGAACTCTGAAACTGAGACTGAGTTAGCAAAGGAGGATGAAGGAGTGCACAACACGGTGAAGACAGAGGTGTGTGCTTGGGGTCTGTCAGGCAGTGTGGGGGGAGAGCAGGGAGCAGTGTGGCAGGGAAGAATGGTTCAGAGAGAAAATGGACTCTGAACTTAAAGATTATATCTTGGCAACAGTAATTAGAACAGAGCAGTTGCTGTTTCTTTCTGGGTCACACTGTTGTTCTGCAGGAAGGTATCTTTGGAACAGACAGTATTAGGCAGGGTGTGCAGCTAGCCCGTATGCTGAATTGCTACTGGGATAACTCGCTGAAACCCGGCAGGGGTTGGACTGTGGGAAGAGGCATATGTGCTCCTTGGAAGGTGACAAAAAACACCTGGATTTATGCATTTCACTTTCCTCCAGGCCCCTCCTGATGATGACTCACCACCTCCACAAGTCCCAAATATGAATGAAGATTCTTCACAGCCTGATGTTCAGCACAAATTTGAGCTGTCAGGTAATTTAATTCAGCCAAGAAATAGTTTACCTGCAGTGTACTAGGTGGGAGGACTTTGGTTTGTGGGGGAAGATTATCTGTGCAGTATGGACAGTCTCTGCTTTGTGAGGGGTGCACTGGTGCAGGAGGGGTTCCCAAATTTGTTCTTGGGGAATGAATTTGCCTTACTCTTTTTGCCTTTTCTCCCCAGAATCAATGAAGGAGGACACCCAAGCGCTCTTTAGAGGCCAGGTAAAGTAATTCTGAGTTGACTCTTTCTTGGGTATAATGGTTAAAAGTGGGGTGCCATCCCATTGCAGCTGGTAGATGCAAGTGAGAGGAGCTCACTCCAGACTCTGTAAAGCTTTGGGAGAGGGATTGGTGGTTTTTTACAGGTGTCCCTGAAGCTGACTAGTGGAGATTTGCTACTGCTTGCTGAAACACAGCTGCCTTTAGTATCTGGCTAGTTGCTATTGCTAGTAGAGCTGATTTGACTGAATTTGATTGTATGTCTTAGGAGGCTCGGGGGGAAGAGGATGATGAGGATGGTGCCAGTGAGGCTCCCAGTCTGGAGGAGCCCAAGGAGGAAGATCAGGGTGAGGGGTACCTGTCGGAAATGGATAACGAGCCCCCTGTGAGTGAGAGTGATGATGGCTTCAGTGTCCATAATGCACCTTTGCAGTCTCACACGCTAGCTGACTCCATTCCCAGCAGCCCTGCTTCCTCACAGTTGTGAGTATCAGCAAAATGTTCAGCCACCCACAATGCAAATCCCAGACCATGCTGGGAGGGAGTAGGGGAGTCTCATTTGTGTCTTGCTGACTGAACAGGGATGCAGTGGGAGTTGGCTGATCAGTCTGACCCTAGGGCCTCCTTACTCCTTGGAGTGTTGTGCAGACAGCCCCATAGAGCCAGCTCCAAGGAGTTGGATGCTGCTTTCTTTCCTTGGCTGGCATGGAACACTGTGGGTAGGTCCAAGGCCAAATGAGCTCAAGTTACTGCTGCTGGAAGGATGGGTTGGAGACTGCTGAAGGAAGTCCCTAACCTTGTGGTGGTCTAGAAGGTGTCATGAGTTCCACTCTGAGAGGCTTCCTTGTCTCCTCAGCTCTGTTTGCAGTGAGGATCAGGAGGCAATCCAAGCCCAGAAGATCTGGAAAAAGGCCATAATGCTGGTTTGGAGAGCAGCAGCCAATCACAGGTGAGTGAGAAGAGTTAGCTAGCCTCAAGCAAACTGCAGGTGGAGTTCTCTGCTCCCCTGTCCCCCAGGCTGGTCTGATCCTGGGTTTGGATGAAGGACTGTCCAGTTCTTACCTCTGCTGCTTGATTTTAGAAGACCAGTGAAAATATGCATTTGTGAAACAGGTGCTTAGCACTTCTGTCTCTGCTGGTCATGCCTCTGGCCAGGGGTTTGTTGCACTGCCAGCAAGCAGTCTGGGCACTCATAGTTGCCTCCTTCTCCCTGTAGGTATGCCAATGTCTTCCTACAGCCTGTGACTGATGACATAGCACCAGGCTATCACAGTATTGTGCAGAGGTGAGTGACCCAGCAGCCTTCTGTTGCCACACCTGCCATGCAGCAAAGGGGAAGAGGAAATGACATTGGTGGCAGAAAGGAGGGGAAGCAGTGGCTGTCAGATTGGAAGTGGCAGCTCACCTTCACATCTAGCTTTGTTAATGTGGCCTACTGCTCCTAAACAGTTGCTAGCCCCTGATTTAATTGGCATGAACCCAGCAATCTGCAGAAGAGCAGATCAGTATTTCCTTCTGTCAAAGGAACCATCTCACCAGGAGATGGCTTCTTTAACAAGCTGTTCCATTAATATCTATGGACTCTGTCAGACAGCGGTCTCTTCAGGTGAATTACTTGAATTGTCCACCATCTGCAAAAGTCCGGGGTGGTTTAGGATCTTCTAGCTTCCACCTCCTTGCAGTAGTGGCAGGAGTAGTGAGTGCCTTTCTTGGGCACTCTGCTGGCCAAGGATTACTTTACTGAGGAAAGCTTCCCAATTCACCTCCTGGTCTGAATCCTCAGTGCCATCTGTGCTGAGGAGGTTCTGTTTGACCATTGTGGGAGTTGAGATAACTGCATTGCTGGCAAAGACCAAGCTGGCTCAGAAGAGAAAAGGAGTGTAGGCAGTACTGGGGACTCTCCTGCTGCTGCTTCTCACTGTCCTGCATTCACAGGCCAATGGATTTATCTACCATTAAGAAGAACATTGAGAATGGGCTCATCCGAACCACAGCTGAGTTCCAACGTGATATAATGCTAATGTTCCAGAATGCTGTCATGTACAACAGCTCTGACCATGACGTGTATCACATGGCTGTGGAAATGCAGCGAGATGTTTTGGAGCAAATCCAGGTAAAGGCAGGAGTTGGACTTCTTGATCTGAGATTTATTTTAGAGAAAACCTATGTGCCAGTTGATAGCGAAGGTGCCAACCAGACCTCTGAGAAGAGGCTCCTGAGGTGTTTGGTTGCTTCCCCTTTGTGCCTTCTGGGGTTTCCCAGATCCCAGGAATCAAAGTTAATTTGTGGAGCTGGGGACAATTTGTGGCTTCTGTGGGGAGGTGAGGGAATATATCCAAAGAACTGCAGCTGCCTGCAGCCTAATCATTCCTGATCTTGTGCCTTGTGAGACTGAGGCCACAAACTGAGTGTTTCACCTAATCTTAATGACTGACTGCATGGTTTTCATGCAGCAATTTCTGGCCACACAACTGATCATGCAGACGTCAGAGTCCGGGATCAGTGCAAAGAGCCTGCGTGGGCGAGACTCCACACGGAAACAAGATGCTTCGGAGAAGGTGAGGATGTTTAGCCCAAGGTAGAATGGGGCTGGGATCCCTGATTTTGGGTGAGAGGGGTTCAGTCTTTCAGATGGGTCCTGGAGAGCTGCAGAAGAGGTTGCCCACCTGGAAAAGATGAGTCTGTGGAACTGTGAGGTCCTTATGTGCAAAACCACTGTAGAAGTGATTCTCAGAGTTCGGCCATGACTGCTGTAAATGATCATAGAAGCAGCTCTTGAAGGTCACTCCAGCAGCGCCTAATAGTTTTTTTTATCCCTTTGTTTTTGATTAACTAAATTATTGGAACCTTAAAGAAACTGGGGTAGTTTGGAGAAGACAAGGCATGATAGGGAGTTGGAAACGTGGAAAATCGTGAAATGGAGAGTTGTTGCATGGATAACCCCCCCCCAGACCTTATGATCTATTCATATGCATGTAGAATGAGACCACCTAGGTCTTTGAGTTAAGTTCTCTGCAGTCTCAGGCCACCTTGTAATAGCTATTTCATGTGAAAGGGCCCATGACAGCTTTAGTCCTGGGCTGTCCCACACATTGCAGTCAAAAAGCACTCGCTAATGCCCTATAACTAATTTGGGGTCTAGTACCCCAAAATACGAGATCCTAAAAATCTACAGTATCCTGTAGAAGAGACCAAGGGCACTGCTAGGGCAGTGGCAGGGAGTTTATTTGATAACATATAGAGGTGCACCAATATGTTGGTGGCATATTGGATTGGCACTATTAAAAGGAAAATTTACATTATCAGCAATCAATTTTATTTGGCCCGTGTAGCTGATAATGTTGCTAATAAATGCTGCCTGCATGTGCACAGCTGCAGCATGGAGAGCAGCATTTGACTGGTAAGCCTGTAGAGGGGAAGGAGCATGGGGGAGCAGATCAAGGCCCCCATTGTGAAGAAGGGAGTGGGGCAGGGGCTGTTCCCACCCTTGGGGGAGACATGGGCACGTTTCCGCCAGATTTGTGTGAGGGGCAGGGGTGGGCCACCCACTGCAGGCTTAGGGCCAGGGGCTGTGCTGGCCTCTTCCTGGTGGGGGGAAGAGGGGAGCTGCTTTTGGGGCAGGCAGTGGCTACAGCCACCCCAAAATTTCCTGTAGCCCCCTTCCCAGTGCTGCACCTCCCCACCCCCAGATGAGCTTCCTGTGGCTCCACCCTGCTTCTGGGGTTGCATTCACCACCCTGGCTAGGCAGCACCCTCACTGTGTGGGGGCCTTGATCTGCCCACCCCAAGGCCCTTTCCTCCCTGTCCCCCTTTTCCCCCCAACAGACTTACTGGCCAGATGCTCTTCTTCAAGCTGCTGGGCTGTATATCAACTGTTGAATCGGTATCGGCTGATATTGCTGGTTAATAATTGAACATCAGTATCAGCCAAAAAAATCTTTATTGGTGCATCCTTAGTAAAATATGTTCCGATGATTCAGGAAGGGGTCCCCCTGCCAGTCTGACCTGGGGGAAACCTTCTTGACTTCACATTTTGCTACTGGTTTAATCCCAAGTGTGGATAGGACTCACCAACTAGGTGCCCAAAAAGGCTTTAAATAGCCCTTGGACATCCTGGTCAGTCTCGCGTCTCTTGAAGCAGCCAGTATCTAATGTTTCAGAGGAAGGTAAGTCTCCCAGGTAGTGCATTTGGGGCAGGAGAGAGAATTCTCCTTGGCCCCTGCAGGTGATCAACCTGGAAGCACAGCACTGATGCATTATTATACAGTGCTCTAAAAGTTATAAGCATATTAAACCTTCATCAATAGATTTTAGAGGTAGCAGAGACCATGTGGTGATCCAAGGCTCATCTCCCAAAGAACACACATCTGCGAGATTCACCATGTGATTTCTGTACCAGGTTCAACTGATGGTGGAAGTAGCATACCTTATAGAAAGCCTTGTACTTGTAGCATCCTTACTACTTAGAGCTTGAGTGGGGTTTGTCTCCTGAGGGAGATGGAGAGTGGAGCAGGCCTTGACTAGAAATCTCCAGTGAAGGGAAATCCTGGTCCTAGCCTTCTCACTTGTCAGAATCCTTCTTTGTGTCTTTATTTGTGTTCCTGCTGCATAAGAATGATGCCATGAGGGTGGGGAGTTAAGGTGCCTGTTTCTCTGTGCTAATGACTATGTGGGTTGCATTGCTTTTGTGTGGTGTGTGCACTTCCGTATCTGCAATCTGATGAGTCCTTCTGTTTGGCCTTTTGACAGGACAGTGTCCCAATGGGCTCTCCTGCCTTCCTTCTCTCTCTCTTTGTAAGTATTGAAAGGCTGCAGTAGGTAATGTGGGGGGTACTCCTGGCAGCGTGCTCTGCTCCTTGTCTGTGAGATACTGGGGCATAGGGCTACCAGTAGCTCTGTAGTGATGTGTTTTAAGTTAATGGCTGTGCAGCTAGGGGTATCAAAGCAGAAACATCATCCCATGCTGCTTAGGATGAGTGGGGAGGGATTGTAGTTTTTCCATGTAGGTTCTTAGGGTTCTTGCTCTGCTTTCTTTCCCTCTGACTCCTGTCCTGCTTTCTCTCAATGTAAGTGAGAAGGCAGGTCAAATACAGCACTGCAGTTTTAACACCCGTTCATGCTCGTATAGCAACCATCTCCTCTCTAAAACAGCGTTCTAGTTCTTGTTTTTTGGACCAGAAAGCAGCCAGGTTTCCCTGCAGAAAAGAATTGTTTTATATTGGGGGTTGTTAGTGCTGGGAAAAGTTGTTTCCTTCCTGGGAGCCCAAGCTCTTGAGCTAGAAACACAAGTTTGAGGATTTATTTTTCTCATATGCATTTAAAGACAGAGGAGTGTTTCAGGAGAGGCAGCATATCAGCACGAGGGAGAGGGCGTCCAGTGCAAAGAAGCCCTCCAGTTGCCCTGTGCTCAAGGAGAGCAGCTGTACGGAGAAGCTAGGGAACTAGTGCCAGGGCCACTCAGCTGAAGATGCTCTTCCTGTAGGGACCAGCAGTTGATCAGGTACGTTAGCCAGCAGTTCCTTCTTTTCCATCCCGCTCCAGATCCACTCAAATGATTCACTTTGTTTAGTGCAGCTCTTTTAATCAGTTCCAAAAGAGTTGTACAGATAGGAATCCTACTGCCAACCCTCTGGCTACCCTTGCTTCCTGCAGATGGAAGTGGTTCTGGGCCCCCACTGGAACCTTTTTATGTTAGACCCACGCCAGCAATGTTGGAAAGGCTGCTGGCAGGTGTCCCCAGCCCATCTTGCAGCAAATTTCAGTGCATTCCTCACTGCTTACTGGAAGGCAGGAAAGAGCTGTAATCCATCTCCTTGAGCACAGAAGGAAGCATGTTCTTTTCATTCCACCCTTGCTAACGCTGGTTCTTTCCCATCTTTACATGTTGGTTAGGATGGAGGGACCAGAGGACGTCGCTGTGCCATTGAGGCAGACATGAAAATGAAGAAATGAGTCTGCAATGGGAAGGCAAGATCCAGTATTTGGCATCCAGAGCTGAAAAGTAAACAAGATGCCTTCAGTTCCCAGCCAGGGAGGGAACAGCGTGCTTGTACCTTGAGCCCCCTGCATTGTCGCATGTGGCAAGCAGTGTCCTCTCTGAATGTGTGAACCTGAAGAGACTTCCCCAGGGAGGAAGACCAGCCCTACTGCCTGTTCTAGGGCAGAAGTCTTGGGCCATCAATGTCCTGTGGTAGCTAGCAGCCAGTGGCTAGCATGTACTGTAATGTGAAGTGTACAGATTTTTAGCTATGAAGTGTAAATGTGTATAATAAAGTGCAGGAGTGAATCTGGGGAGGGGTGTGTAATTTACTGATTGGCGTTACAATGGTCTGCTCACTTAAAGACGTGGATTGTTCTTATGCTCGGACACTTGAGTGCTTTCCAGTTTTTGCGTGCAACAAGCTACCGAAATGCAGCAGCTTCTGTATTAGCCAGTCTCCAGATTGTTATATAGTACTCAGCTGGGGACAGTAGGAAAATGTGGCTACGAGCATGGTCCTGTGTGGCTATGAGAGGCTGCTTTGATATGGAAGAGACTGACAGGACTGGCATTTACAATCTCATTTGAGAGATTCGCATGCTAACTGTACAGGCTTCTTCCATGGGAACCTGGAAAGGGATATGTGAGCCGTCCTGAGATGTCAGTCTGTGACTTCAGACTTGGTATTTCAAACCTTCCTTTGCAGCTCTTTCCCTTCACTACTCTACTAGCAGGAGTTCCTCCATGTGTTGAATGTCCCATTCTTGTATATGCAGGCTTAACTGAGACACAGTGCTCTCACTGCCACCGTTCTCAAGGCCACTTTTCGCTTTATCTGATCTCCGAGGGCAGAACTGCTGTCATGTTGGGGGGGAAAAAAGTTTTGTTTGTACTGTTTTGGGCAGTAGGCAAGGGGGCTGGACTCAATCTTCTGAGGTCCCTTCCAGCCCCATAGCTAGCCTGGTTCAGCCTTCGGAGCCACGTGCCCAGAGCAGATTCCTAGTCAGAGGGCCTGAGGCACCACTGCGTCATCTAGGCTGACCTTTGGTGTCACAGGCTGTTACATTTCACTCAGTTAATTCTGTATTGAGCCCAGTGCTTTGTTTGGCTAAAACGTATTTTTCCAGAAAAGCAGCCAGGTAAGATTTGAAAACATCAAGAGATGGGGAAACTGCCACTCTTGCTTGATTGTTCTAGTGGATAATTTGCTGTGTTAAAAGTTTGTGCCTTATCTATAATGTGTTTTTTCTGGTTTCAGCTCTATCTCTGCTAATGAAGAACTCTTCAATACCTGATTTTATTTTCCTCAGTGAAGTAACTTGGAGTGTAAAGACATTTCCTGACAGTCTTTTTATAAATGAGATGTTGAGCTCTCTGTCTCATTTTCTGCTAGGCAATGTTTTCTAAGCATCATATCATTTTTGTGTCTTTTGCACATTCTCCAGTTTAACCTCCTTTTTAAAAGGTGGAAGTCACAACTCTGAGCAGCACTCCAGCATGGGTCTGACTGAAACCCTGTTCCCCTTCCTCCTTGCTGCTCCCTCATTTGTACTTCAAAGAGTTGGCCCCTTTGCCACAGTGCTGCAGTTGGGACTCCTGCTGTTGTTCACTGCAATGTTTAAATCCTCCTAGGGGCTGTTCTCAGGGTCAGTCCTCACTCAGGAGGCATGGCCTGCTTTTGTGCCAAGAAGTGATCTTAGATGTAGCTGAATTCAAGCATTCTCTCTGAATGGACACAGCTCACAAGTGATCCAGATTCTTTTGGCAGCTGCTGCCTCATATACCACCTTTGTTTCATCTGTGAACTTTACCAGCAATGATCAAATAGATTAGGCCTAATGATTTCAGTAGAACCTCACTAAATATTTCCATTAACAGCTTGGGGGTTTTTTAAATCTTATCTATTTCTTAATCCATTTGACTAAATTATTGATGCTGTTTACAGCAAATTTTTAATCAGAACATTGGTATTGTAGGGCCCATCTGCATGAGGACACTCACTAGCACAGCTGCAGCAAATTAATTATACTGCTAAAGTTATGTTTGTACAGCATTTTAGGTGGACATCACTTGGGAGTAATTACTCTGCTTGTAAAGGAGCCAAATGAAAATGTCAAAAATTAGCCCATATGCTGTGCACTCTAGTGTGACTGCAGTGATTCACTCCTCAGGCCCTACGGATTGTTGAATTTCCCACAACACATGCTCCTTAATGAGGGGAGCAGCAGGAACCTGTCATGTCTAATGACACTTCCATGGGCCTTTGTCATGCAGGCATATACATTTTAAATGTGTTAAAGAACAGACTGTGCATAATGCTATGCTGCTCTTAAATGCAAAGGTCGGGAAATCTTAGAGTGAGGGTTTCTGTAGTAACATTAACCTCCTCCCCATGTAGCAGTACTAACCCAGTTGTGCCTGTCGCTGCATTTCAGGGATTAGATTGTTAAGGACAGGAAGTGGAGAAAAGGGAGTGTTGTCCCATGTGACTTAGAGCCATTTGAAGTCACCAAGGTTATATGATGGTCATTCCATAGGCGTAATGCAACATGCTGTAGTTGCAAGAAATTTGAAGGAAGGTCTCAGGAACATACTGCTTCTGTTGCTGTTTCTGGTTTTAATTTGGATAAAGTAAAATTCATTGCGTTCTGGAGCTGGATCCATGTGGACTTATGGTTTTGAATTGGGTCAGGTGAAATCAACGGGAGCTATAATTGCTCAGTACCTCCAAAAAAAAATTGAGTCCCACCTGACCAATTTTGGTTGCAATACCTGCCACTGCCATCTGCCTAGCAATAGCTTTCCCTTGGTATGTGATCTGCTCATGTAAGTTTAGTGAGGGAAATTCCTTTTTAATAGAACCCCAGGCACATACTAGCTGTATTATAAGGCCTCTAGATTGATGAACCTGAGGCTTAATCTTATCTGTTGCCTTGGGATGAATCTGAAGCAGCTCCATAGACTTCCCAGAAGTGATCCTGGATCTGCACCTGATGGGAGAGCAAGGTCTGACTGAGGAAGTTGGAGCAAGTGGCCTCTTTTTTTTTTTTTTTTTTTTCCCCCCCCCAAAAATAGCTCCATTTTTGTCCTTCAAAGTGCAGGCAGGCAGAACTCTTCTCTGCTGCAGATGAAGGGTGCTGGTTGCTTTTCCTTTGATGGAACTCTCACAGATAACATCACAAAAGCTTATGTATCTCTGATTCAGTTAAGTCTTTAAGGGCATCTGTCCCCTACTTTCTCCCCAGGGCTGACAGACATTGCATCAGCACATCTATCCAATCACTTCTTTCACTTAAAATAGCTTCTTCAGCATTTGTTGCTCATAGATTCTAGTCCGAAGGGACCTCAGCAGATCACCGAGTCTGACCTGCCTAGGCAGGAAAGAGTGCTGGGGTCAGATGACCCCTGCCAGGTGTCTGTTCAGAGCCTTCAGAATGCCAAGTGCACCCTGGCAGCTGCAGGCCTCTTGGTGAGCTTTATTTTACTAGTCGTGTTCGTCACAGGGCACGTCTACACGTGCATTAATGTGCCACATTAAGTTTAGTACCTGTAATCACTAAATGTGTTGTGCTACTGCACAGTAATGCCAGCATACATCTTTTACATGATGCTAGTGTGCAGTAGACTAATTTACTGTACATTAGCATGGCTTTAGCCATGATATGCTAATGCACAGTAAAATTAGTCTACTGTGCTTTTAGCATCTCCTGTAGACATGCCCACAGCAAGTAAATCCATCATGGGAGTTTTGTGATTTCCTAGTTGGGCTAATAAAAGGTATCATCTCTGGACCAAGTGTTCTAGAGTTCTGCATTTCTTTTTGTCTCAGACCAACATGGCTACCAAATACAGCCCTGCTGTGTTGACTGCATTTAAACTTCATCCTGTCAGGTTCTCCCTAAACTGAGTGGTTAAATCCCCCCAAGGTGAAGTACAGGGTTGAATTGCTCAAAAAAGACTGTGCTGCAGCTGGAGCCTTGACTGCACCAATGAAAAGCACATTATGGAATGTAGGCTCAGGAATGTCTCTTCCCCTTTTAGGCTTCCACAATGTGACCATGAGCAATGGAGTCCACGTGGCTTTGGACTTGTTTGTCAGCTCCTGACAGTGTCTCTGTCTGTTTGCAGATGGGACACACGCGGATGTGGTTGGATTCTGAGAGAGAGTCTCTTAGCGAGTCTGAGAAGAGCAGCTGCTGCCAGTCTCTTCACAGCTCCTGGGATTCCAGCTTGGATCTGGAGGTGAGCTGGAGGAAGACTGAGGAGATGACTGGTGCGGGGAGCTTGAGGGAAGCAGCCAGGAGGAGGCTGGGTGCAGTCCTGCGAGCCTCTGATACGGGAATTGCTGCTGAAGGTCGCAGGGCAGTGTGAGCAGGACAGCCTTCTGCAGTCCCTCTCCGAGATGGTGCTGGTGTGAGTGGGGGAGTCTGCATGACACAGCCCTCTAAAATGCCAGTGCTCTGAGCATCTCTGTCATTCTGCCACAAAGTACTTGGGGTGGAGCAACAGACACCCCTGGGGGGCTGTTAGATGAACAGTTTTATTCTGGGGGGAAGCCCAGACATTTTCCTTGCTTAAAGGCTCTGTGGGGAGTAATAGCTTATTCCTTGGGGCTCCCAACTGGACCATTATGTGGAACTGTCCTTTAGGAACTCTGCTGTAACAAGCTGTTGCAAATCTCACTGTGGTGTAACAGCAATTGTTACTGTAATGCAGTAGCCCACCAGGGTTTGTGCTCACAATTGCTTGTCCCAGTCTCTTGTCCTGTTGCAGTTTGACATTAGTAATAAAGGTGCTCTGTTACAGGTGACCAACTTGATGGAACCTCTTTGCATAAGTGACTCAGACTCAGCACAGATGGACAGGGTTTTTTGTACTACTAGGGAGAAGGAAGAAATGGAAGCCCTCAACTGCCAGGAAGAGATGGAGAGGCTCCCAGTCCCAAGAACAGAGGCAGAGGAGGAAGGGCAACCACAAATTCTGGCAGGAGAAGCTGAGGACCTGCCTGTCCCAGGAAGAGATGTGTGCATGCCACAGATGACAGGGGATCTACAGCACATGGGCTGGGAGACCAAAGATGCAAAGGAAACACAAGGTGTAGGAGAGGAGACGGGACGGTCCCAGGTCCTAGGAAGAGAGGAAGGGAATTCAGGAGAGGAGAGGGAGTGCCTGGCTGTGGTGGAGAACGCAGAAGGAATACAGGAGGGAGAGAAGAACCAGATGCTGCTCACGAATCTGACTTCCCTGGGGATGCCTACCTTACAGGAGGAACTTTCAGGCAGTATAAAGGTAAATGCACATGGGCAGCTGGAGTCTTGGCCTTGCTGAGAAGTGGTGGACAGGGACCCTGGAGGTCTGGGTTCTCGTTTTAGAGTGCTTGTGTGATCTTGAGCAATCATTTAATTTTGGTCTCAATCTATGCACCCATCGCCTGGGATAATGGCCCTTCACTTCTGTCTTACATATTCAAAGTGGGGGCAAGGTCTTCACTGTCTGCAGTGCCCGGTCCAAGGAAGCTGTGATCTCAGTGGCACCCCTCTAGGTAGTACCATACCCTAAGTAACAGCAATGATAGATACAGCAGAACAATCCCTTGCTACCTGGGGCCAGGCTCTTTGCTTTACCATGTCACAGAATCAGACACTGGGGACAAAAAAATTCCTGTGGGGCTCTCCTGCTTCTACAGAGCCAGGGCAGCCTTGTCTTGGACCATGGAGCATTAGAACCCACCCAGTTTTCAAAGTCCTGCAGAACAAATTTCCTCCACTCTCTGGGCCTTTCTTTACCTGCTTGCCCTAGGCAGTTCCCTGTGCTGGACACTGGGAAGCTCTCTCTTCTCTCAGTGCTGCATGCTATCCAGGCAGAAGGGTTGTCCTACACAGCCATGGTCCCTGTGCTCCACAGAGAAGTGGCTGTTGCAGCAGCACTGCTCAGCATCCCCTGGCAGGCTCCATTCACTGTTGCTCTGTCGCAAGGAGCTTGTAAGGAACAATCACATTCCATCCACTGTCTGCATTCTCTCAGCTTTCTCTGTTACTCTGCTATCTCCTCCCAGTCTCTACCTGCTGTGTGTCCACAGCCTGCCTCGTAATGCTAGTGGTGGGCTGTTGATCCCCACTGGAGACTGAAGGTGACTGTCAGATCCACAGTGAGACCTGTGGCTCATGGCACAACTTACAGCACCTCAGCCAGGACTGGGGGGTGCTCTTTGTGTACCCACTTGCTACACCCACTTCCTGGAGATTGGGGACCAGGATTTGAAGGTTGGTTCCTGCAAGTGCCACCTCTGGATGTGGCTTTTCCAGCAACCCTGTCATTAAGACCCTGGCTTTGAGCAGCCACTCATCTCTGTCTGTTCTCCAGGGCAAGGCTGAGGAGGGGCCAGAACAAGCCCAACAGGGGAACACTGTATTCCCTGCACAAGGAGACAATGGCTGCAGAACCTCCATGGGTTCCCCGGCAGATGTTATACACATGAACCCAGCACCTTCGCAGCTGTGAGTAGTGCAGCCCTATGGTGCCTTCACTGGAGCTGTCCGTGTGAGGCCAAGCCAGGGATTGGCAGGGGGCAGGTCACTTTGGGGAGGGTGGCAAGCCAGCAGAAAGTGGAGGAAGAGATGCCCCCGGTCACTGCTGGTGATAGGCTTCTGACCTTTGGGTGTTGGTTCTACTGCAGGTGCAGCAAAAGGGGAGTGGGGACAAAGTGACCATGGCGTAGCCTGAACTGGGGACCTGCTGCCAGGCAGCCTGCCAGCACTGTCCTTGAGGGGAGCATATGGTACACTGAGCAGTAGGGCTGGCCTCCCCACTCCCTGCACTGGGACCCAAATGCTCTTCAAGAAACAGGCCATTCATTTGCAGATTCTCCCTTGGGTGGTGTGTGGGTGAGGAGGGTCAGGAGATGAACCAAGAAAGGTGCAGCAGAAATGAGGACACCCTTCACTCCCAACAGAGAGAGAAGACAGACCCTATTCAAAAGTCTCCTGCCTGAGTTCAGCGACTGTTCTCCTGGTTCTGATGCCTTCTAGCTCAGCAGCCAGAGAGGTGGTCCCAGACAGGGTAGACATGGGTCGTGGGCAGGTAAATCCTAAGGGAGGGTCTCCAAAGAGACTTCAGGAAAGAGTGCACTGGGAAATGCTGCCCCATGGGGCACCTGCCCTGTACATCCCTGGCCACACATGCTGGGAGGTTAGCAATGTAGGCCTCTCCCTGAACCTCAATGCATGCTGACTGGGTGATGTCTTGTGCAGGGTGCAGCTGAGCTGGGATGACCCTCTGCAGCGCATGCATTTCAAAAAGACTCTGCTGTCCATCTGGAAGATGATAGCCAGTCACAGGTGCGTATGGAGGGTGGGGTAGGGTGGGTCCACGCTGTCCCTGGCTCCCCAGTGCCATCAGCACCCCCCTTGCTTGAAAGTACCAGCAATCCAACCGTTTCTCCTGCATTCTTCTCTCGTGTTGCCTACTTTGTAGCAGGAAGGGGTCCTTGCTCCAGGGCTCTGGCCTTGCACCTCCATTCTTACTACTTTGTTTGGCAGCCACTGGTCTGTGCAGGATGTGGAGGGCTAAGTCTGGCATCAGCCAACCCCAGCAGGGTCTCAGACTTTCCTCTGCAGCTGCTGGCTGCAACAGCCACTGTAACCAGGGGCCACTGGCAGGCAGATGAGCCCTATCAAGCAACCGTGTGTCACTGCCCACAGCCCACTCCCTCTTTGGGAGTCAGCTGCCAACCAGGGTAGACCTGGATCTTGCCTCATTCTCTTTGGGCTTGTCCCCTAGATACAGCGGCCCGTTCCTGAAGCCAGTGTCAGACAAGCAAGCCCCTGGGTACAAGGATGTGGTGAAAAGGTCAGTTGGGAGAAAGCAGGAGAGCTGCTTGAGACCCTTTCCACCTGCTTTCTCTGGCCTCATTGGATCCAGTTGCCAGAGGGGGAAAGTCCAAGGCAGCTGCGTTAGGAAACGTGCCCCAGGCTTGTCACAGGGTACCTGGCCCCGCTTGGACTGGGGCGGGAAGGCCCTCCGTGGCTTACACTCCTGTGGTTAGCCCTGTGTTACGGGGCTTCCACCCTGCCCGGCCCTGCTCTCTTGAGGGGATTTTTGTCCCAAAGACCCAGTTTCCTTATTTATAACATGCCCCTAGCAGCCACATGGCCTCCTCTGACTCCATCCTTCGGATTTGCACCCTTAGGTGTTTGGCGACTGCTATGTTCCTGACTTGTGCTCTACCTTGTGAAACCCTCAAGAATTGGCCGCTTTCCCTTGGGGCCAGGGCTGTCTGGTCTGCAGCAAGAACCTGAGCAGCCAGCACAACCAGCTCCCAGGCTTGGTGCTGCCCCAGCAGCTCGCCGAGCTACGCGCGCTCGGCTAAGTGTTCCTCACTGATCCATCTCCCCCGCTCCCAGATCATTCATTGCTTCTGGCAGTGCATTATTGCCCCGTGTTGTATACACGCTGTGGATCCTAGTTCCTTAAGATCTTTTTTACTAATGTTTCACTTTTCCCCTTACTGTATACTGATTTAACTAGTTGTTCAGGTTGCTGCTTTGATGCTCAGTACTGCTCAGTTTTTAGAAGCAGTGGCCAGTGCACAGTGCTTGGGTGACCGGTATCTATCCCAAGGCGGAACCCTCCTGTTTTGTGAGGTTCCTGACTGGAGAGCTGGGTTAAGAACTGCTGTGTGTGCAGGGTCACTGGGAGACAGGACTGAGGCGGCAGTGTTGGGGCTGGGGGCCCTTTCTTGTGATACTTGATGGGGTCTCACTCCTCCCCACCTCCTGCAGACCCATGGATTTAACCACCATAAAGAGAAGTCTGTCCAAGGGCCACATCTGGAGCACGGCTCAGTTCCAGCGCGACCTCATGCTGATGTTCCACAACGCGGTCATGTACAACAGCTCCGACCACCACGTGCACCACATGGCCCTGGCGATGCAGCAAGAGGTCTTGCAGCAGCTGCAGATGCTGGGCGAGGCCCTCCTGTGCTCCGAGGACAGGCTGAGGTTTGAGCGGTAGGAAGCGGTGCGCGGTCGGGGGCCCTGGCCCCCGGCACCGCCAGAAGCAAACCCCGGCTGCTTGGGCTGGGAGCCCGGGCGCATTCCTGGGGCGCGCTGTGCCCGGCCCCGGCGGTGGGGCTTTCCTGGGCTACAAGCGCATCCCTTCTCCTGGGCCAGACCCAAGCGGCCCGGGAGCGGGGGCCGAGGAAGGCGGGGCGGGGCCGTCGGTGCCCGGCGCTCTCCTCCCGCGGGGCTGACGCCGCCTCTCCCCCCCCCCCCCCGCAGGTGCTGAGCGCGGCGGACGCGGCGGCCTCCCCCGACCAATAAAGGTGCTTCGCTCGGCCGCCCGCTCCGGAGTGGTCTGTTCGGGGCGGGGCGGGCGCCTCTGATTGGGTGGGGCCTGCGGGCGGGGGGCGCGATTGGTGGGCCGTGGCCCTTCCCGGGGGGCCGCGCGGATCCGGAAGCGGAAGCGCGCGGTGGCGTGGCACGTGGCCGGCGCGGAGATGGGTCGAGAGCTGGAGGCGGAAGCGCTGGCGGAGCCGGAGGCCGGCCCGGAGCGCTCGTACCGAGAGCAGCTGGCGAACCTGAACCCCATCGCACAACCGCTCGCGTCGCGCAAGCTCACGCGCAAGCTGTACAAGTGTATCAAGAAAGGTGGGGCCGGGCCGGGGCGCACGTGGGGAGCGGGGCCCGCGCGGAACCGGCGCTGACGTCTCGCGCGTCTTTGTCTCGTGCAGCCGCGAAGCACAAGCAGATCCGGCGCGGGGTGAAGGAGGTGCAGAAGTTCATCAACAAGGGCGAGAAGGGGTAAGACCCGAGGGGCGGCGCCGGTGGGACGAGCGCCTGCAGCGCCGAGGGGCAGGCTGCGCTCATGGCGGCTCCTTGCGCCGCGGGGGCGGGGGGGGGGGGGCTGCGGCAGGCTTCCAGGCACAAGGTGCCAATCCTCGGGTCTAGGAGAAGAAGAGAAGCTGGTGCAGCTGAGTACGAGGAAGAACAGTCGCTTCTGTTCAGCCCAGTCCGGTGCTCGCAGGAGTTGGAATGGACTGCTGACTGTGCACCCGTGGCTACTTGTAGCAGCATTCAGGTGTTTGACTGGTGCGTGCAGCATTGTAACATAACCGGCTTGGTGGCACGTATAGTGAAGAGAGAGATTTTACAAAGACCAGGTGTGAAACCTGAGTAACAACTGTGCGCAGATAGGTAGGTGCTTCATCTACAGCTGCTCACTTCAAGAACTTGGTGCCCACTTCTGTAGGTACTGCCTCGCTGCTGACAGAGTAAAACAGTTGGTCAAAGGTTTCTGCTTTGCACGCTTGGGTGATTGTTGCTCAGATCAGGTAACCGAGCAGAACAGAGCAGTTGATTGCTTGCATCTTGTGGAGCTACGAAACGCTGCAGCGGCCTGTGCTGTGTGAGCATCATTGAGCACTGTAAAGGGAGCAGTGTGGGCCTAGGTCAGGGCCTTTTTAAGCTGAGCCATATCATTATGACTTGGGCAGAAGGCAGGGCAGACTCTTGAAGACTGTCATTCGAGGACTTGCACTTGTCACTAATGCATTCAGAGAATTAGTCAGTCTGAGGTGTAAATCTGCCTGCCTGACTTTGGACTAACGTGGGCAGCTACCTCTCTCTGACAACAGCTTTCCAACCCTACTAAATACAAATGATCACTTCCAAAGGGAGCAGGCAGTGACCTTCTCTGCGCCGTGGTTTATCAGCAGTGCGGATGGACCAAGCAGAAGGTTGGACTAGAGGAACCAAAGTATGTGAGCACTGCTGTTTGCTTGGTCTGGTAGCTACTTTGCTTGTTGCCTGCTTTCCCTCTAAATGATTCCCATCCCTTTGGTTTACCACTTCTAAGACATTGCTTTACCAGCTGCTTGGCTTAGGCTGAAGCTCCTAGAATGAAGAAGGACGTTTTGTTCATGAAATCTTGTCTGGTCTCCATCCGGAGAGTTGGTGTAGTAAAAGATGCCTCCGAACGAATCCTGCCACTTTTGTGTTCTCTCAGCTGTCTCTGCATACAGTAGACGAGAGGATCAGTGTCCAGCCCATGTGCGTGGGGACCTGGGACCAGACTCCTTACTCGGTGCTGTGCACGCAGGACTCCTGTACTGGTGCTGATCCTGTCTCTGACCCAAACCTGGCCTCACCCTTCTGGGGGATCAGTGGTGCCAGCCCCAAATGCCAACTCTCTCGCCCCCACTCATCTGCTTTCCTCGTGCTCTCGCTGCCTTCCTGGCCCACAACTTTTCTCTGCTGTTTCAGGATTGTGGTTTTGGCTGGAGACACGCTGCCCATTGAAGTGTACTGCCACATCCCCGTGATGTGTGAAGACAGGAGCCTGCCCTATGCTTACATCCCCTCCAAGACGGTAAGGCAGGTGGGAGGGGTCTGAAAACAACAATCCCTGTGGGGTTGGGAGAGCACGGAGCAGTGCCAGGGGCCAGGCTCTCTCGGATTCTATCCCTTCCCCTTTCTGGTGGCAATAAACTTGCCCTAGGGCCTAGCCCAAGGTCCTTGCTGCTGCTGCTCTCGTGCAAGGCAGCAGGTTCACAGCTGAGACTTGCATGTGGGGGAGACAATGCTTCTTAGCTGGTTGAGCTCCTGTTGTCTGCCCTTGGTGACCAGCAGTAGAGAACTCCACATACTTAAATGGCTATGAGGAATGAAATGGCTCCTTGCTGCCCCTAGCTCCAGGGCTCCCTCCTGCAGGAAGTTACGGCTACAGTTTAGTACACTGTGACGTGGCTTCTTCAGTGAAAGGGGCTTCTGTGGTGGGTGCCCAGTATCGTCCTGCTTCAGGCCAAGAGCTGGGCTGGTCTCCAGCTGAGACAGATGTTTCCCGCCAAGGTGGTTGGAGCTGCTTTGCCCATGGAGACCTCTATTAAACTGCTGTGGTGGGAACAGTGTTTGGAGCACTGGAGAAGAGAGCAGCTGTGGGGTCTGTTAGAGGCTGGAGACAAGCTGAGATGAACTAGCACGCTTGGGTGATCCCTAATTGTGTTGCAGCGGGTTCTCTCCAGAGCTGGCTTGGTCATAGTGCAGGTGGCACCACGACAGCATTGCCTGCCACTAGCCTCCTGCTCTTCTGTGTTGTGTGGTACAGCTGCGGCACTGCTGTGCCCAGGGCTCTGGGCAGTGTCAGTGCTCCCCTTATGGGCAGCATCATGCTGCTGGGGGTGCCACGGGGAGGAGGGTAGGCATTAGATCCCTCCCGGGGGGAGGGAGGGCTCAGATCAGGAGAGGGGTGGAGGCATGGGCTGCACGGGGCTGCCCTGGTGGAGGGGAGGAAGCCCCTGCACAGGCCCCGGGGCTTTGGGGGCTGCCTGCCTCGTGCCAACCTCACAGCATCTCCCTCCTTTCCTTGTTCAGGATCTGGGAACAGCTGCAGGCTCCAAGCGTCCAACCTGCGTGATCATGATCAAGCCCAACGAGGAGTATGCAGAGGCATACAGAGAGTGTCTGGAGGAGGTGACGGCCCTCCCTGTGCCCTTGTGAGATGGGGCACCCACTGCCCAGAGACTCAGGCTGCTGCCTGCCTTTACCTCGGCAGCTGTCCTGTAAAACTGCCTCTTTGGGTATTTTTAAAGGAAGTTGTCGGCCTGCGCTGCAGCGCCAGCCAGAGCATGGGACTTCTTCAGAAACCAGCACGGTGCAGCAGTGGGGTCCGACCCTACTGCAGAGGGGCGCTGTGCTGGGCGCTGCCGCTTCTCAATAAATGAATTTTGTATGGTTTTTAAACCACTGCTCGCTGCGGTACAGGGGAGGGCCTCCCCGCAGCAGGTGCGGGCCCCTAGCGTGGAGGCTCACAACCACAGGCCTGTGCGGGAGCAGCCATGGGATGCACTGCCCATGCTCCCCCTGCCCCCCCAGCGGACACGTGCCTGCGGCAGCCCATTACACCACCCGACTCTGTGTGTGCACACGCGCTGCGTGAACAGCTGGGGGGTGGGGCGGGTCCCTGGTGCTTGTGCAGTGCAGGGCCAGGCCGGCGGGGGCTACCATAGCCCCAGGGCTTGGGGACTGGCTCTTGGGGGAAGGGGTTCTGGCAGGGGGGGCAGCTCCTGGTGTGGCCCCATGGTTTGGGGACAGGCTCCTGGGGGGGGCGGGGGCTCCTGATGCGGCCTGACTCAGCAGCTCCTCCCGCGGCTGCGCCCGGTTTCTGGCGGTGCTGCCAAGTTTTGGTGGTGCCGCTCCCAGCCCTGCAGCTCTCCTGGCCTGGCCACCCGCGTGGCATGGTGACATCCCTGGGGCGTCTCCCCCTGGCCCAGGCTCAGCCCCCGGCTCCACAGCACTGCCAGCAGGAGCCCCTGCCCTGGCTGCCTCCTCCAGAGCACGGCAGCATGAGGGGCAGCTTCCCCCAGCACCAGAGGGTGGTGGCTTCAGGCCACAGGGTCTCTGCAGCAGTGGTGCACAGCACTGAGGGCTGCGTCCCCCAGCCCCACCCAGGCCCCTGGAAACCTGAGCGTATGCACACGCCGCGCTCTGCAGCTGCCTGCTCCCGCCAAGCACCGCTGGCACCAGGCCCCGGCAGCTCCTGCAGGCCGTGGGCAGTGCGGCGCGACCACGGGAAGCCAACGAACCGAACTGGGTAGGTTTATTCCAGGAGAGGCCAGTGGCACTGCGCCAGGCCTGGGCCTTCACATCCAGCCCTGGTGGGCTGTGGCCCCCAGGGACAGCCCAGAGCCACGGAGTGCTGGGGCCACCCACAGCCTCCCCCAGGGTGATGGCCCGGCAGCCCCAGGCCCACAGCTTTGCAGGAGCGGCCCTGGCTGGACACATGCAGGGGGCCCGGCTGGCTCCCATGGTCTCCTGCGAGGGTGCCAGGCTGTCACTCGTGCCGGAAGGGAGATGCAGCTGTCCTGCTCCTTGCTCCAGCCTCTGCTCAGGAGGCAGGGCCAGGGACCAGGCAGCAGGCCTGCCTCCAGCAACGCCCGCAGCCCCTTCCAGCTCTGCGAGGGGGAACCAGCCAGCAGCCCCGGCCCCCTGGCCGCAGCCAGGGGCTGTCCCTGCAACCCAGGCCGGGGTGCCACACTCAGATCTTAGAGGACTCAACCCGCTGGATCCAGGGGGAGTCGGGGTCCGGGTCCAGGTTGCGGGGCTCAGCCCGCAGGGCCCGCAGCTCGCGCTCCAGAGCCTGGCTGCGGTGGTACATGTCCATGTAGCCAGCCTGGAGCTCCCGCTGGTAGCGCAGCACCTTCTCCTTCTCCTCCTGCCATGTCTTGCGCTCCAGCTCAAAGTCCATGGCCTGCAGCTGGCCCTGGCGTCGCTCCTGCAGCAGCTCTTCCCACAGCCACTCCACCTGGCGCTCCAGGGGCTCCCCGGCCAGGCCCCGGCACTTGGAGTCGTCCGTCTCGCAGCCAGACAGGTCCTGGCACAGGGGCATGGGGTCATCCCCGCCTGGCTCCGGGGAGCCAGGGAAGGCATCAGCCAGCTGTGCCAGCTGAGAGTCGCGGGCCTGCACCTCGGCTCTGGCCTCCCGCAGCTGTGTCTTCAAGCTGAGGATCTCGCTGATCTTCTGGGCCATCTCCTCCTGCGAGTCGCGCAGCTGCTGCTTGAGCAGGGAGATCTCAGCCGCCTTCTGGCAAACCTGCAGGAGCACGAGAAGCTGGGCACAGGGCCGGGACCCAGCCCTGGAGGCCCCCATCAACGCTTCCCACTCCCGGGTATGGGGGGTTTCAGGGCCTTGTGTCCTCAGCCTCCCTGGTCGCAGCCAACCTGCTGAGCCCCATGCAGGAGGCACAGGCGCTGCAGGCCAGAAGGATGCGGACGCCGACAGGCGCACAGTGGGCGAACCAGTGATGCAGCTGTGCTCTGCCTGGCCGCACGGAGCAGGCCTGCACCACAGACACTGCAGCCAGCCGCCCAAGGCCGGGAGGGCAGGGCTGCAGCTGGGACAGGGTGGGGCGCGGGCGCTGCGGCCCGGCCCCTCCGTGCTCACCTCCCACTTGGCCTCCTCCAGCTTGGGGCTGGCGCGGTCGGGTGGCAGCAGGCGCAGGCGCAGCTCCTCGCTCTGGCACTGGTGCAGGCTCAGCTCCTCCTGCAGCCGCTTCTTCTCCTGCTGCGCCTTGTAGAGCTGCAGCTGCAGGGCCCGCTGGCTGCGCTGCGCCTGCTGCGTCACCTGCTGCAGCTTGGCCATGTACATCTGCTTCAGCTCGTCCAGCTCGTCCATCCACAGCCGCTGCTTGTCCTCAAACACCTGCCGGCACGCGGCACTGGGTGCTGGCAGCCAGGGGAGGTGTGCCAGCCCAGCCCCTCCAGCAGCCCCGAGACCCCACCCCTGCCCCCATGGGTGTAAGGCTCCCGGAGCCCCCCCAAGCCACAGGCCCCCTCTCCGCCAGCGCAGCAGGGCTGTGGCGGTCCCTTGCTACCCCCCCGCCTTGGTGCAGGGCAGGGGACACGCTCCCTGCACCAGCAGCCCCTGCTCTGCTCCGGCTGCCAGACCCCTCGCCCAGCTGCCTGCCGGGGCAGAGACAGCACCGCCCGCTCCTCCACCTGCCCTCACCTGCGTGAAGGGGTCCTCGGTCTCACTGAGGCTGCGCTTCAGCTGACGCAGCTCCCCGCCCTTCTCCTGCAGTCGGTCCTCCAGCTGCTTTACCACGTCCTCCAGGGAGAACATGAACTCGTAGGGTGGCGGCGGGTCCCCGGGGCTCTGCAGCCGGCTCAGTGTAGCTGTGCTCTTGCAGGGCAGCGGCACTGGCTCCGGTGGCAGGGGGTCCCTGGGGCCCCGCGAAGCCCTGTCCAGAGAGCCCCCAATGTGGTTGATGTGGCCCATGGAGACGCTGAGCTGGCCCGGGGCTGGCTTGAAGCGGGGCACGTAGGAGGAGAAGTTGTGCGTGGAGCCGCAGCCGGCCGCGGAGCCCTCGTCCAGGCTGATGGCGTGCAGCAGGTGGGTGCGCAGCGGGACAGGCTGCCCGGAGCTGCCCGGCGACAGCAGCGTGTGCAGGCTCCCGTTACTCTTGGACAGCTTCTGCCCCTTGGACGCAGACAGACCCTGCATGGAAACCAGCCCCTTGCCCGCCACCGCTTTGAAGGCCGACGGCCGGATGCGGCACTGCAAGACAAGAGCCAGGGTCAGCAGCTCTGGAGAGCCGCAGGGCCAGAGCCCTCCCCAGGTCTCGTGCAAGGACCTCCCCGGAGACCCTTCCAACCTCTGGGTCTCAGCTTCCGCCACGCTGCAGGGATGCGGGATGTGCAACGGCAGCTCTTGCCGGAGCGCCTGCCCCCGCAGACCGGCACCCACGAGCCCCGTCCCGCCGCTCCCGACACGGGTGCATTCGAGGCACTGGGGGAAGCATTGCTGTGACCCGCGGCCACGTCCTGCCCCAGCTGACCCCCGTCACCCGCGGGCACTGCCCCAGCCCGGTCCGGCCCACCTTGTCGAAGCGGCCCCGCTCGGGCAGCGAGCTCTTGGAGAAGTCGGCCCCGCGGGGGCTGCGCTCGGGCGAGCGGTTCTCGCGGTCGCTCTCATAGTCCCGTTTGCAGGAGCCCCCCGGGCACTTGCGTTCGGGCCGCGCTTCGCGCCGGGGGCCGTGCAGGTAGCCCAGGAGCTCGCGCTGGCTCAGGCCCTTCCGGAGCAGGCCGTCGGGCTGCCGCAGGCCCCGCACGCCGCCCAGGGGCGCCCGCAGCTCCACGGGCGACAGATCCTGCCTCTCCACCAGGCTGCCCACGCTGCCCATGCCACCGGCGAGCCGAGGGTCCAGGAAGCCGCTGCCAGGCGCGCAGGTCACAGGAGGGGCCTGTGCTGTTGCCATGGAGAATCAGCAGGGTGCGGGACGCCAGCCCTGCGGGCCGGGGAGCAGAGGTCAGCGAGGGCCAGCGTCCGGGCTCTGGGGGGCTCAGGCCCCTGCCCTGCCCTGCCCTGCCCGCCGGGAGCCCCACGGAGCGGCGCTGCCACGGCCGCCAGCCCGGAGAGCCACGGCCGGGCCTTCCTGCAGCCCTGGAGGGGCCTGCCACCCGCCCGCTCTCCCCGGGAGCAGCGCGCCAGGAGCCTGCGAGACGCCGGCTGCGGCTGACCTGCCTTGCCGCCGCCGCCGCCCGCCCGGGCCGACCAGCTCCTCCTGCGCCCGCCCCACCTCCCGCCCCGGGCGCGGGGAGGAAACCAGAATAAACACCTACCGCCCAGCCAGGCAGGCAGGTTCCAGAGCCGGCGTCGCCCGCCCGGTCCACGTGAGCACCTGCCCTGCCCCACGCAGGCCTGGGGCAGCTGGCCAGGCGTGCCCGCAGCCGCCTCCGCTCAGGGGGGTCCCGAGCCAGCCGCGGGGTGGGCGGCTGCGTCTGCAGCCCAGAGCCCGGCCCAGCACAGGCCCGGAGCAGCGGCAGGCTCGGGATGTGCGGCAGGCAGGCAGGCGGGGCCTGACCGCACCACGGGCCAGGGCTGCAGGGGATGGTGCCCAGCGCCCCCGGAGAGGGCCAGGCAAGCCCGGGGCCCAGCACCGCTCTGCCAGCAGCAGGGAAAGGAGCAGGGCTGCAAGCGAGGGTGAGGCCGGTCCCACCCAGCTCCTCCGCCCCTGCTCCCCCACGCCCGCCCAGCCCAGCCCAGCCCAGCCCCAGCGGAGCCGAGCCAGCGTCTGCTCCCAGGCAGACCCCCAGGAGCCACGCTCCCTCCGTGGTCATCAGCCTGCCCTTGCTGGGGGAGCGGGCCGCAGGATGAAGTCACTGTCCCGGCCCGGCGCGGCACGGAAGTGGGGCCGGGCGGGGGGACCCGGACGCGGGGACAGGATGAGGCTGTTTCCTGAGCAGGTGTGCAGGCTGCAGGCACCGCCCGGCCGCGCCGCCACCCGAGGAAACTACGAGGAAGCCAGCAGTGCGGGTGAGCGGCGGATAAGCCTGCTCCAGGGGCTGGGACCGGCGCACGCGCTGCGACACATCCAGCAGCCCAGCGCCCGGGCCTGGCAGGCGCAGCCCAGGGTCTCGGGCCCGCTGCGCAGCTGGGGAAGCAAGACCGAGGGGTCACAGCTGCAGCTGAGCCGGGAAAGGAGGCAGGAGTCGGGCTCCCCTCCCACGCCCTGCGAGAGCAGAGCCCCGAGCAGCCTGGGAACGCTGTCAGGTTTGGTGAGACAGAAGCAAAGGTTCCCGTGGCAACGGGGATGCAGCCAGGCTGCGGTGCAGCGCGTGGGCGCATCCCTGCCTGTGCTGCGACCGCACGTCAAGTGCCGCAGCCCTCCGACCTCCCGGGGCCACGGCAGCCCCCGCCCAGCCGGCCCAGCGCAGCGCACGTCCCCCCGGTTCACGCAGCTGGTAGCCAGGGCCTGCCACGATTCACAGGGTCATAGAAGTCAGGCTGGAAGGGACCCAGCTAAGTCGGTCACTGAGTCCGATGCCCCGCCTGGGCAGGAGAGAAAACTGGGCTCAAATGACCCCAGCCAGGTAAACGTCAAGCCTCCTCCTCTCTGCACTGAAAGCTGCCAGGCTCTCCACCTCGGGAGGAAGAACCTGCAGCATCCTTATAGGCTCGGCCCTGCTACGCTGGCTAGCATTGCGGAGGAAAGAGGCTTGGGGGTCATGATTGACCACAAGATCAATGTGAGCCTGCAGTGCGATGCTGCGGCCAGTAAAGTGACCAAAATGCTGGCTTGCATCCTTAGATGCTTCTCGAGCAAATCCCAGGACATCGTTCTCCCCTTGTACTCGGCCTTGGTGAGGCCGCAGCTGGAGTACCGCGTCCAGTTTTTGGTTCCACAATTCAAAAAGGATGTGGAGAAGCTTGAGAGAGTCCAGAGGAGAGCCATGCGCATGATCAGAGGTCGGGAAAACAGATCTACAAGGACAGGCTGGGAGCCACGGGGCTCTTCAGCCTGGAAAAGCGCAGGCTCAGGCGTGATCTGGTGGCCACCTGTAAATTTATCAGGGGTGACCACCAGGATCTGGGGGAATGTCTTCACCTGAGCCCCTCAAGGGATGACCAGATCAAATGGTCACAAAGTCCTCTGCAACCGCTTCAGGCTGGACATAAGGAAGAACTTTACTGTCTGAGCCCCCAAGGGCTGGAACAGCCTGCCGCCGGAGGTGGTGCAAGCACCCACTTTGAACACCTTCAAGAGTAAATCAGACGGTTATCTCGCTGGGATCCTGTGACCCCCGCTGCCTTCCTGCCCCAGGGCAGGCGGCTGGACTCGATGATCATCCAAGGTCCCTTCCAGCCCAAATGTCTATGAAATCTATGAAAGACCCACAGGGCAGGACCCAGCACCACTTCCCTTGGAAGCAGGCTCCAGATCTTAGCCGCCCCGACCACGAAGCAGCGATTCCTGATGTCCAGCTTGAACCTGCTCTCTAGCAACTTGTGGCTGTTAATCCTTGTTACTCCGGGCGGTGCGTGGGGGAGCAGGGTCTCTCCCGTTCCCCACTGGTCCCCCCACGCTGCTGCCAGTGGAGGAGTCGCTGCTCCTGGTGCAGGGATCCCAGGGCTAGCCCAGTGCAGCCCACGCCCACGGCCCAGGTCGCACCCCAGGAAGCCACCCTGGCTCAGCCCCACGTGCCCGAGAAACAAACAACGCTCCGTAATCAGCACCGCGCGTGAACCCGTCTGACAGCTCCTGCCCGGGCCTGGCGCCGCTCCCTGGACACCTGCACCTGGCTCCCAGCCCCCGGTCCCGCCCGCCAGAGCCAGGCTGCTGCATGTGATGCAGGGCACGAGGGCGCTGCCAGGACCGGTCCCCAGCCGGGCCTGGGGAAGGCAGAGGGTTTGGCTCTGGCCCCAGTCCCGGCTGAGAGATGAGGAAGCAGGTCAGCCTGCAGGAGCACTGGGAATGCCCAGGGGCATCGGGCCGTCCACCTTGGGCTGCGAGGCACCGACGGGGCAGAGGCCTACCCAGGAGGGGCTCATACATCCAGCCCTCGGCCAGCTCCCTGGCCCTGCCCCAGCAGCACCCACCCCACGCTGGGCCCATCGTGAGACACGCGAGGCCCGGAGCCAGGCTGAGACACTGGAAGCTGCCAGGCCCCTCCTGCCGTCCAAGTGAGCACATCCCCTGGTGCTGCTGGCACAGTGCACCCCCAGCACCGCCTCGGGGCCCAGACAACCTCCGCCCAGCCCCTCCAGGCAGCTGGAGTGTGCGAGAGCACTGCCAGGGCGGGCCCGGGCAGCCGCCAGACTGATCCAGGCTCCTTCAACGCCGGGATCCCGGCTCCTGCTGGGGCTGCTCGCCCCAAGCCCAGTGCGCCGGCCGGACTCGGGCCAGCCCTCAGGGCGCCTGAGCTGCTGTCCTGCGCCCGAGCCCCTACAGGTCCCTCCAAGGGTGATGCTGCATCCCGCGCTGCCCCCGCACTGCCCCGACTCCTTGGCCCTCGCCCCCCAACCCCCACACAGTGCTGCACCCCATTCCCAGCACAGCCCGAAGCACTGCACCAGCCTCTAGGTAGGTCAGACCTGCTGCAGCGCCCACACCGAGGACGGTGGCTGTCGCACCAGGCAGCGCCTTGCCCCATTTTCTGGCTCCCTCCCTGGCCTGGATTCTCTCTCCTTGCATAACACTGCAGCAGACGCAGGCCTGCAGTCGCCAGCTCCCACCCCAGCCCAGCCAGCACGTGCAGGGCTCCAGCCACAGGGCTGCCAGAGGTCAAGGGGCACCAGCTACTTGTCCTTCTCTGTCCAGGCACCATCGTCCAGCCCAGGGCCCTTGCCCCAAGCCCTCGGTGCCTCCACCACAAAGGGACGAGCAAAGCACAGCCGAGGCAGGGATTCAGAGCTGGGGGCTGGAGACCCCGAGCGAGCAAGGCCCATGGGGGGAAGCTCTCAGTCAGGGCTGGTTTTGCACTAGCACCCTGGGGGTGAAGGTCCCTGCATGCCTGTGCCTGGGGGCTCCTGGGAACCAGCTCTGCTGGGGCTCCTCAGAGCTGACCCCCTAAAGCCACCTGCCCCAAGCACCGGTCAAATGTCCGGCCGTTCCTGGCAGTGGGGGGCGGAGGGGGGACCCACCGCAGACAGGGGCCCAACAGCCACAGGAGTGCAGGGGAGCCAGGGCGGTGCTGGGGGGCGAGGGCAGTCTGGCGGAGACCGGGAAGCAGCAGCGCAGGCAGGGGCAGGACTTTCCTGCATCTGACCTCCACAAACAGCCCGAGGGAGAGGCTGCGGCACCCACGCAGGTGCAGCCGCAGCTCGGGAGTCGCAGCGCCCGGCCCCGGCCCCGGCCCCGCCACAGCCCGAAGGGCCCCGCGCCCCCGGCCCGACGCCGCTCCGGCTCGCACCTTGCTGGGGGCAGCCTGCGGGGCCGCGGCCGGACTGCCCCGGGGGCGCGGAGCGGCGCGAAGGGGACATCGCGGGCAGGGGCTGGGGAGCCCGGCTGCGGGCCCAGCCTCGCGCCCCCCGCAGCAGCTCGGTGCCGGGCCCTTCCGGCCACAGCCGGCCCGGCCCGGCGAGGCCGCTGCCCCCTCCCGGCGCGGAGCCCCAGCGCGGCCCCGTCTGCCCGGCGGGAAAGCCCTT
>JAGPOW010003447.1:36517431-36546037 GCA_030014935.1 Caiman crocodilus | reverse complement strand
GGCCGCCGCAGCCTCCCGCGGGCGGGCGAGCGGGCGGGCGGCGGGGCCGGGGGCCCGGGAGGGAGGGAGGGAGCGGAGCCCAGCCCGCGGCCGCACTCACCATGCTGCCGCCCCGCGCTTCCCTCGCCGCGGTTTGAACGCTGGCTCGGGCGGCCGCAAAACCCGGCCCGGCCCGCGCCCGCCGCAAAGCCCGGCCCGGAGCCGCCGGAGCGGCGCCTCGTGCGGCCACGGCCGGGCACCAAGCGCTGCGGCCGGCTCCAGCTGCGCCCTGAGAGCCGGGGGCCTGCCGGGTCACTGCGCCCCAGGGCCCGGGGCAGGAGAACGGCACCCCTGCAGCCCCCAGCCCCAGCAAGTGCCAGCGCTGCAGGGACCCAGGAGCTGCGGTGTCGGTTCCAGGCAGAGCAGGGCTGGAGAGCAGGCAGGCGCCCGCATTCACGCCACACGTGCACTTTGGTGCTTTATTGTACGCTAGGCCCGTAGCAGCTCTGCCACGTCCAGCGTGAGCCATGGCTTCTCCAGCACAGCAGGGGAGGCCACACCAGCGGTCCCGAGTCCCACGCTTGGTTTGTGCTCTAATCCCCGCCTGGGTCCTCTCCTTCACCCTCTCCTGCTCCTCCGGTCCCTAGGGCCTGCCCGTTCCCCACACCACGACCTCCAGCGCTGGCCTGCCGCGGCCACCCTGCCCCGCTGCGGGGCCCAGCCGCAGCCGCCCCAGCGTGCCACGTGGGCAGCTCAGCCGAATGTGCACCAGGGCGTCTGGCTGGTGTCGCAGTCCAGCAGGATGTTGAGAACGGTGCAGGGAGCTCCGCCCACGCTCAGCGCCGTCCGCGACTCGATCCGGTACCGCACGTTGTTCAGGCCGCCATCCCGATCCACCTTGAACTGCTCCTGCAGCGAGGAAGGGGCGCAAGCTGCAGGCTGGGCCAGGCCAGGCCAGGGTTACTCGGGCACTGCGTCCCTTCCCACGCCTGGAACGCTGCTCCTACCTGCTTCTGTGCAGCGATGCGCTTCTGGTCCCTCTTCCTCCAGGCTGGGTCGTGCAGGTGCTGGAAGGTCTTGTACCCAGTCGTGATTCCCGAGGGGCGAAAGAGCTGAAGGAAAGCAGAGCAGGCCTGAGCCACCGGAGCTCTTGTCCTGGGCCCCAGCCCCACTTCACTCAGCTGGGCATGGGGTCCCCCGGCCCGGGGCGAGGGGACTGGGAGCCTTGGGACGCAGAGCAGACCCCTACCTGGAGGCCAGCCCCCTTGATGCGGCGGTAGAACTCGTCGTCTTCTCGGCCCCAGCCCCAGAAGCGGTTGGACATCCCATTGCACTGAAACGAGGCCGTGGTGCTGAGGCCGGCGCTGCCCCACAGCCCTTCCCTGACCCGTTCGCCCCATTCCTACTACCCACGGCGTGGCGCTGAGGCACCCCCTCCCACTGTGGATCGGGACGGGAGCGCCAGCCTGCCCGCGCCCCTCACCATCTCGTAGTGCTGCTTGGTGAGCAGCAGGATGCCGCCCACGTAGGTCTTGTAATGGTAGAGTGGGTGCAGCTCTGGGGAGGCCACGTGGAAGGGCCCTGCCTCGGGGAAGCCATAGTCCAGCTGCTCGTTGAGGGGCAGCAGGTCCACATCGTGCATGGCGATGTAATCGGTGTCATTGCCGCTCTCCAGGAAGCCCACGTTGATCAGAGACGCCCGGTTAAACCTGCCCAGAGGCCAGGAGAGGCTTGTCCGGGCCCCAGGCACATCGTCCCCCCACATGCCTGAGGCAGCTGGGACGGACCCACAGCACCGGCTGCTGGGGAGGTGTGGCGAGGCGCCCGGGGGCTGTGGGAGAACGTGCTGGGGCCAGGCCCGCAGACAAGGCCGAGGGCAGTGGTGGGGCTGCGCTGGAGGGGTAGAGCTGGCCTCGGGGCTCAACTGCAGCTCCCAGACTTCCCGGTTCTGGGGCCTGCACCCACCCGTGCCTGTGCCCATGCCCGGGGGGCTTGGGTGGCCGCAGGAGCCAGAGGCAGCGCCGGGGTGCCTCCAGCCCAGGAGTGCCAGGGCAGGGGCTGCGCGTGGGACGCCTGGCGCCCGCTCCCCCCGCCCTGCCCAGGGCAGCACCTGAAGCGGTCGGCCTGGTTGAGCACGAGGATGCGGTGGCGCACGCGCTGCGCGCTCAGGAACCGGTGCATGTGCGGCACGAAGGCCAGCAGCTCCTCGAAGCGCTCGCGAAAGGGCACGAGCAGGGCCAGGCGGTGCGGCCCCCACGACGCCTCCTCCCCCGGCGGCGGCGGCGGCGGCTCGGCCGGGCACGGCCGTGGAGGGGCGGCCCCGGCCCCGCGGCCCCGCCGGGCCCCGTCGCCCGCGCAGCTGAGCTGGAGCCAGAGGAGCGAGGCGAGGCCCAGCAGCAGCGCCGCCACGAAGAGCCGGAACACGGGGCAGCGCCGCGGCAGCGCCCGCCGGGACCTGCGGGGCAGAGCGGGCCGCAGCCGGGCGTCGGCGGAGCGCGCAGACCGCGGCCCGGCCCCGACCCCCCTCCGCCCCCCCCTCCGCCCGGCCCCGACTCCCCTCCGCTCTCACCCGCTGTCGTCGCGCCCGGGCAGCAGCGGTCTCCGCCGGGCCGGGAACATCGCGGCGGCGCCGCCCCGCGCCCCGCTGGCTCCGGCCCGCGGCGCCCGGCCTGTGCCCGCGCCCCGGCCCTCCCCGCGCAGTCAGGCTCGGCGGACCCGCGCGGGGCTGCAGGAGGCCCGGCAGGGAGGGCAGGGCCGGGGCGGGCCGCAATACCCCCCCCGGCGGACTACAACTCCCAGCAGCCCCCGCGCCACCGGCAGGAAGACAGGAAGCGGAAGTGGATGTCACTCCTTTAATGCCCCCCCGGCGCCGGCTCCGAGCCCCGACGCACCGGCTCCCAGGCGGGCCCGCGCTCCCGTCCTGGCGCGCCGGCACGGAGGGGCCCCTCCAGGGCGGACGCCCCCCCTCCCCTCGGGGGCCGCGCTGCAGCTGCGGCAGGAATGAGAGATACAAAAATATCCTGTTATTTCTCAGAAACGAGGTTTACAAACCGGAGCTCCGTCCGCCCCCCTAGAAAAAGTCACTGAGGCCACGGGGCCTCGCCCGCTAGTAGAAACGCTTGTTCCGCTCCTGCCGCTTCTGGAACACCACGGCGCCCACGACGGCGCACACGATGATGCCCAGCAGGGCGCAGAGCAGCAGCAGGAACACCTTCCAGCCCGTCAGCGGCCCGCTCCGGAAGTTCCCAGTCGGGTCATCCACATTGTCTGCGGGGCCGCAAAGGACGAGGGTGAGCAGGGAAAGAGGCCTCCACCCCGTGCCTGGGGCTTGCTAGCAGCCAGCCCCCGCCCCACAGCTGGGGGAGTAACACCCCCTCTCTCCCTGGCTTTGTGTGGGAAGTGCCCCCACCTTCTCCCCAAAACACGCACTGCCATCACCGGACCCAAGACTGCTCCACCCAGGTCCTTGTGCAGACACCACCGTGATGCCAGCAGAGCGGTCCCAGGCTGGCAGGGGCAGAGCGGGGCCCTGACCCGCCAAATCTCCTCTGCACCCCACACTCACCTTTGGGAGACTTGAGGAGGCTGACACTAGGCTCAATCTTAGTCCAGTCGATGTTCTCGTCCTCAGGAGGATGCTCCACCATGAGCTGGAACAGCTTCATTGAGATGATGTCATGATTGTCTGGAAAACAGCCACCGAGGTTGCAGAGGTTGGCAACGGCCTTTGAGCCACACGTCCCCCACAGGGGTTGTTGCACACAGGTCTCACCCCTCCCCCACGCCTTCAGGCTAAGCCCCCAACTCAGAGATCTGCCTTGGGCTTCAAGAGGCCTTGCCCAGCTTGCAGCTGCCCCCCCGCGGTCAGTCTCCTCCCCTGCATGGTGAAGAACAGCTCCAGCTTGAGCCCTGCACTGACACTCCATCCAATGAGCAAGACCTCCTCACCAGACAGATCCCCAGTGCCAGCAGAAGCCCCAAAGAAGTAGCCAGTGGGCAGTCGGACTCCTGCAATATCGATGCAGTTCTTCCACTCGTTCTTGTCCTCCACGTCAGTCATCACCTGTGCAAACATGGGGCTCTCACATACAGCTGTGCTGCCCACCCACCTCCACCAGGCCAGGCCTGCACCCTCTCTAGGCCTGGCCAGCCCAGGTGCCAGAGAGCACGAGCCCTTTTTTCACATAGGACCCATTTTTCCACTGGCAACACGGCCCCCCGCCCTGCTCAAAACACCAAGACAAGGGGCACCAGACACGGTGCCGCCTCCCTGCTCCTCTCACCGTCAGCCGACCCCTGGAATAGCGAACTGCCAGGAAGGTGTCGTGGTTCTGATTCCTCAGGTCAGCAGTGCAGCCCGCCAGCTCTGTCCAGCGCCCGTCTTTGCTGTGGTCGTAGGACAGGGAGCCATTATTCACCATGGCCGAGATGTATGGGAACACACGCTGCAGGCAGAACAGGACATGACTCAGAGCCTGCTACACACCAGAACAGCCTGTACAGTGGGAGAGCCAGACGTTTCCCCCACTCCCACCCCTGCAGATCAGCCCAGCACCTGTGTGCTAAGGGAACAGCCTGCTGCAACGTACCCAGGGCTGTGTCAGGGCACCTCTGCCAGGCTGTGACCCCTAGGCACACTATCCTGAGGGGCCCGTCACATTCAATGTGGTTTGACTAGAAGTGGGAGCACCTGATTTCGGGCAGGCAGTGGAGGATGCAGGCTCCAGGCAGGGCCATTCACCACACTCCTTCTTAACCCAACTACCCCAGCTTAGCAAACAGCCAGACACACAATCCCACTGGGCAAAGGATTCCTGCTTAAGGACAGCCCAGCCATGGCATCCTCCTCCTCTCTTCTTTCCACAGAACATCACTGTGTGAATCTCCAATGCAGGACAACTCCCCTGAGCTCTTACCATCTGCACCACTGTGGAGCCCCCACCCCTCCTCTTTCTAGGTAGTAAATGCCCAGGGACAAGAAATGGTCCTCCCCAGAGAACCAGTAACTCAGGCTTGAGATGAGAGAGGTGAACCAAAGAGGACAGGAACCAGAACTAGGAAGCAGACCACAGCAGTCTCCACAGGCTGGTTGGCAGCCTCAGGCCCTGCCGGCCCAGCCATGCAAGGATTTTGTAGCCAGAGCAGAGAAGGTTTGAGAAGGGGTTTGAAGAAGAATGAGGTGGTACTGGGAGGATCCTCCCCTGCAGAGGCAACAGTGGGGAGGTAGGAGGGGGTTGGGCCCAGACGATGTATTTGATAATTGAGTAAGTGGGTGATGGAGACAGGAGGCACAGGCCAAGTAGAGTAAAGCAATCATGCCAGGTCTGTGCATGGGGTGGAGTGGGGGTCCAACACCACAGACCCATCTTCCAAGGCAGGGGAGACAAGCTGAGCTGGGCGAGGGTCCTGCCAGGCAGAGCTGTAGGATCAGCTTTCAACACAGAAGCGGTTTCTTTTGCCTGTGCTACCACAGGGTCTGGCAGCATCCAGGAAAAGCCGAGCAACCAAGAGACCTCCCATGGGAGTTTAGCTCCCTGAACTGCCTCATTCTGGAAGCAGGAGCCTGGAGGCTTATGTAGGTTTTCTACTTCTCTTCCTAACGACAGCAGAATTAAGAGACCTAGAAACGGGTCCGGCGTAACTGGTAAGACGAGAGAATGGACTAAGCAAACTGCAACCCTCCCCTCTGTTGTGACCACACGTACCGCTCCCCACGAGACAAGAAGAGAGGACACGATGCCAGCACCAGTCTCCTCCACATGCAGCACATTCTGTGCAGCCGTAGCAAGCCCTGACCATGCTACGCCTCCCAGTGCTAGCCAGGCGCTGAGCCACCTACCTCGGTCGCTTCATCATTTGGGTAGGTGTCCAAGAAGATGGCCAGGCCGTGGAAGTTATCCTTGCTGCCAAACACAGGACCTAAAAGTGTCAAGCGGAGCAGGAAGCTCTAAGGCAGAGGCACAGGCAGCCCTTGTCTCTGTGCAGAGCACGACACCAACTAGTCTAGAGAGACCCTGCGCTTTGTGCTGCTGCGCCAGTCCTGGTGGGCTTCCCAAGCAGCCTGTGCAGCGTGGGGCCCATCCCATGGCCTCTGCACGTGCCACTGACCAGCGACAGCACAAGGGTGGCAGCGAGGGACCTTTAAAGTGCTGCAGCACACAGCTTCTCTGTGGGAAGGCACCTGGCTCAGGGTCTGGTGCCCAAGGACATCAGCAAGAACCGCGCAACTGACACGACAACCAGCCCTGCACCTGCCAGGACAGGCTGCGCCACCAGCCGTGCTCCTGGCCGAACGCTGCAGCCCCGGGCACGGGACACGGGACAGATGAGCCCTGGCCGCGGTGCAGCCAGGCGCAGGCCCCAAGGGCAGCAGCAGAGCAACAGCAGCTTGGTGCTGGACCAAGGTCGGCAGCCACCGAGCAGCCAGTCCCCGAAAGACGCCGGTACCTGGGACGAGGCGCTCCCGCGTGTACCACAGCGCCAGACCATCCCCGTGCAGGTTCTTCTTGCCGGCCCCATGCACCTTGAAATGGACGTGCAGCTCCCAGTCCTTGAGGAAGCAGGGCTGCGAGGAACAGGCGGTCACTCCCGGCCGGCCGGCACCGCCCAACCGGGCCCGCGCTCCCTCGCCCGCCCCACCCCGCTCACCATGCGGTTCCAGATGGAGCCCTCCCGGCTGCGCTCGTCGGGCGTCAGGCGCACGTACTGGCTGGTCAGCATCGTGCTCCCCTGGAAGTCCCACAGCGGCATCGAGCTGGACCCGACCCCTGCAGCGGGTGAGACCGGCGTTGGGGGCCGCCGGCTACGGCCGAGCCGCCAGGCCCCGGAGCCCCGCCCCGCCCCGCCCCGCCCCTCACCCTGGTAGGGTTTGATAAGTGAGTGCTCGCGCTTCACGTGCTCGCTGTTCCCGTCTGTGAGCTCCGCCGCCGCCGCCGCCGCCGCCGCCGCCAGGAGCAGCAGCCCGGGCAGGAGCCCGCGGGCGGGGCGGCCCTGGCCCCGGCCCCCGCGCGCGCAGCCGCCGCTGCCCGGAGCCGCCGCCATTGACGCCCCCACTTCCCGCTTCCGGCTTCCGTCCGGGACGCGGTAAAACCCGTCCCTCGCCAAGCCTGGGCCGGAAGTGCTCGCGAGTCCGCCGCGGTCCGGCCGCCAATCAGAGAGCGCGGCGGCGGATAGCGCGGCGAATCAGCCAGCACTACGTCACACCGCGGGCCAGTGGTCGCAGAGGGGCGGGGCCCAGCGGACCTTTAAACAGTGAGGCGCCCGAATCCTAGGAAGTGTGGGGGTAGCGTGGGGCATGCTGGGTGCTGTAGTTCGCAGCGCATGGCCGGCCCCCGACGGCCCGAGGCGGCGCAGCCGCCGGTCCGGGCTGAGCTGCGGGCGAAGCCCGGGAGGGGAGGGTGCTCGCCCGCCCGCCCGCCCGGGATGCTGTGGGGGGACCTGGCCTTGTAGCGCCGAAGAGCTCCCGCCGGGCGGGCGGTGCTCGGGCTCGCAGGTGCTGCAGCAAAGCCCGGGGCCAGGCGGCCGCCCCACCCCGCCCCGCCCCGCCCGCGCCCCGTAACAGCAGCGCGGCACTGCCGGTCCGGGGGAGCAGAGCTGGTGCGCGGTGTCCGCGCCGCTGCCTCGCGGCTGCTGCTCGGGCTGGAGCCGAGGCGTCGGCTCCTCCAGCAGCGCTGGGCGCGCGGGTCCCCGGCCGCGGGCTGTCCCCGCCGTCACCCCGGGCCCCGCATGGGCAGAGCTGTGCCAGCGTGCGCTGCTCCCTGCACGCCGGGCGCGTCCGGCTCATGTCCCCTGCAGGGCTCTGGCCCAGCCCGGTTCACGGATCGGGGCTGTGCGGCTTGCCGGGAACCCGTCCCCAGCCCCCACGCCCGGCTGCCTCCTGCCCGTCTCTGTGGAGCGTGCAGGCGGGAGGGCGCAAACCTGCAGGGCCCGACCAGGCTCCGGAGCCGCTGGTGACCCGAATGCTGCTAGGAGCAGCTGAGTGCCCAGGGCCAGGCCCGTCTCCCCACCCCCTGCAGCAGCGGCAGCGAGACCGGGCTCAGGGCACGCAGCCCTGCCCCAGCTCGGCTCCGGGCGCTCCCTCTTGTTCCTGGGCCAGGCACTTGCCCAGGGCAGGCGCCAGGGTGGAAGGCCCTGCTCCAGGTGCCTGGGCTCCATCCGCCGCCCTCCGCTCCCGGCTGGAGCGGGATCTGGGCCCTGGGCACGTGGCCCATGGGGAGCCCCGGCGGCACAGAAGCCCTGATGTAGAGGCCTTCACTGTACAGAGGGAGTCTCCTCAAACCCATCGCTCACTGTGGTTTTGGTTTCCATAGTGACACTTCCTGTGGTAGCGAAAAGAGGTAGTGAGGAGCAGAGCGCAGCGCTCCTGGCAGGCAGCGCGCCCGCACCGCCGCCCGCGCACCGGGGATGTGCTGGGCCTGCGGGCGCTGCAGGGGTCGCCGCCCGCACCCTGAGCCCGGGTGCTGACAGGCCCCGTGGGGCCACGCGCGGCATGCAGGGACGGGCCAAGCTGCTGGGCGTTCACAATGGCCGCGTGGTGAGTGACTGCCCTGCCCTGCCCTGCCCTGCCCTGCCCTGCCCTGCCCTGCCCTGCCCCAGCAGCTTTCGAGGTAGGAGCCAAGTTGCTGCGTGCAGCTCTGCCCAGCCTGGGGCCTGGCTCCCCTGGGCTGCGATGCCCCCTCTCCTCTGCTCCTCGCTGGTGGCAGGGGTTCCTTGGCCCCAGCTGCTGCAGGCTGCTCCCCACTGCAGGGCCCTGCTCCCCCAGGCCTGGGGGGGATGCTGGAGGGAACTTATGGGGGGGATGGTTATGGCGTGGCTCTGGCCCCAAGGCTGCAGTTGCTCCCCTACCCCCTCCCTCCTGGTAGCTGGGCTGTAGGAAAGACTTCAGGGCAGTGTCAAGGGGATGCGTGCCTCGGAGAGATGCTGGCTGCTGAGAATGGCCCACTCGGGTCGGAAGTGACAGCGGCAGTGTGAGCCAGCTCCTGCAGCTGATGGCACGGCTGCAGCGCCGGGTGCGGGGTGCCTGGCAACGCCAGGAGCGTGGGGAGTGCGGCCCGGAGTGGCGCAGGTGTGGGAGGGGCGTGGGCTGGCAGAGATGCACAGTGGCACGGCAGCGGGGGCGGGAGCTGCGACTGGGCTTGTTGGGGGGCTGCAGCTGGTGCTGTGGGGTATGGCTGTGCTGGTGGACAGGCTGGGAGAGCAGGGCCCAGACCTGCAGCAGCTGGATCCAAAAAGCTGAGGTGTGCCACAAATCTGGAAAGGTCCCAGCCTCCAGCCTGGGGGGGCCTGGTCTGGCACCTGCACTGGGGCATGCTCGGCCTGGCTGTCAGCAGCCCCTGGGATGCCCCTCTGCAAGCAGCCCCTGGGAGGCCCCCTGTGCGCCAGGGCTGAGAGTGCTGCCCACCTGGCTGGGGCAACCAGTCACGGTCAGCCCCATAGCTGGGCACCGTGTTGCCCCTGTCCTGGCCCTGCCACCCCCTCCCCTGGCTGGGAGACTAGCAGGTCAGAGGGGCTGCCCCTGGGGAGGTGTTGGGCCCATCCCTGGGGTGGAGGCTTCTGCTTCTCCTCCCCTTTCCTGCCCTCCCTCCCCTTCCTGTGCCGCCTGGGAGTGGCTGCTCAAAGCATCCGCCCTTTCCCAATCGCTGCTGCCGTCTGCCCACAGGGCCATGCCACAGGCAGCGCTCATCCTGTGGCCTGGGGCCGCCTGCCAGTGGGCACCTGCCTGGCCCAGCCTGCTCTGCACCGGCCCCATGCCCCTGATGTGCTGCAGGCCCCACCTGTGCCCCCCAAATGCCGAGGCCCCCTGCCCCTTGACTGGTGCCAGGAGGTGCCCAGCTGGTTGCCCCCGCTGCCTGCGCTGCAATGGCAGGGCCTGGCTGCCCTTTCTGACCTCCCCTCTCTCGTTTTGCAGGGCCTGGCCACGTCCGTTGGAGGTGAGTGTGACCAGCTGCAGAGCACAGCTCGCGGGCTGGTACTGCTCTGGGGAGCAGTCCTGGGAAGCTGTGCTGGTGCCAGCCTCTGCAATGTGGGCCCAGGCCAGGCCCCAGGAGCCCACGTGGAGCCTCCCACAGGCAGGCCCCAGGTTTCTGTAGTGCACGAGGATCCCTCATGGAGCTCCTAGCGTATGCTGAAGCGCCAACTGGCTCCTGCCCCCAGTGCCCCCTGGGCTGGGGTCCTTCCCCCACTGCTGCTGGGGGCTGAGCTCAAGCTTGTGGGTGGGTAGTGGTGGCTGCACTGTGCTCTGCCAGCTGCAAGGCTTTGGCCAGTGTTGCTGCCCACTCTGTGCCCACAGGTGCCTGAGACTGATGCAGCTCTGTGAGGCTTCTCCTGGCCCTGGCTCCATGGCGCTCCTGGGCACTGTCCAGCGAGTCCCTGCACATCCCTGGGGGCTGGCAGGAGCCAGTCGGGTGCGGTGCTCAAGCAGCCAGTGCAGACAGGGGCATCAGCACAAGCTGCTGCAGACTCCAGCCCAGGCAGATGGGGGAGGGGGCCTGGCTGGATGGTGCCTGTCCCAGTGGTCCTTGGCCACAGATGCCCTAGGCTGCAGGGAGGCCGTGGCGCCTGGCTGGAGCTGACATCTCTCTGTCTCAGAGCTAAATGCCTCCCGGGCCCATGGCAGCAGTCAGAGCGTGAACAGCTTGCCCAGCTCCCCGAGTGCTGCTCCAGGGCCCGTGGCCAGCTGGGCCGAATCCTTTGAGGCACTGCTGCAGGACCGCGTGGGCCTCACCTACTTCACCGTGAGTGCTGAAAGCCCCCTTCCCTGCCACCTCCAGCCCCTGCTGCCACAGCAGGTCTCTCCTGTCACCACACCTGGCCCCTGCCCAGCTACTGGGGCCTCCTCAGGCTGCTGCACCCAGTGCCTCCTCCCTCCCCCAGGCCCTGGCCACACGCTGTCTGGCATTGCAGGAGGGCAGCTGGCCCTGGGTTCAGCCTGGAGCCTGAGGCTGCTGGGCAGGATGAGCCCATCCTGTCCATGTCACCTGGGAGGAGGGATCCTTGAGGTCTCATGGGCAGAGCCTGTGCAGCCAGTGCTCCACCCAGACCCTCACTGGGCATCACCGGGTCCCTGCCAGGGGACTCGAGGGGCCTGTAGCCTGGCAGCCCTTCCAGTGTGGGAGCAGCTGCCCCCAGGCACCTGAGTTGGGCTCCATGGCTGGGACTACGAGGTTCCCAGCTTCTGCTGGGCAGAGGGGCCATCCTTGGAGCGTGCAGCTTTAGCCAGATGTGAACCCCTGCCTGGGCTACCCTAGGGTCGGCAGCCTGTGGGCATTGTGCCCAGAGCCTGATCCCTCCCCAGGGCTGGGGCACAAGTGCTTGGCTGCCATGTGCCTCTACCTGGGTGCCCCAGTGCCCAGCTCCCCCCCATGGCTGGCATGTCCCCTCTTGCCCCAGGAGTTCCTGAAGAAGGAGTTCAGCGCTGAGAACGTCTACTTCTGGCAGGCATGTGAGCGGTTCCAGCAGATCCCTGCCAGCGATACTCAGCAGGTACCAGGCACGGTGCAGCCCACCTCGCCCCATGGCTGCTGCATGGCTGCACCTCAGCCAGCGCTGGGGTCATTATGCCCAGGGGCCTGAGCATTGTCAAAGCGCAGGAGAGCCCCCTGCTCATGGGCTGCCCCAGGCACAGCACCAAGACTGGACTGTGGAAGGGGGACAACTCCAGGGCAGCCCGGGGCAGTATTGTGGGGCCACTGGGCCTGGCATGGTATGGCAGAAATGCTTGCAGAGCAGGACCATGGGTGTGGGGTGACCTGTGCCCCATGCACAGAGCATGCATGTTGGGGGGACTCACCTAGCTCCCCTGGCACTGGTAGCTGGCCCAGGATGCACGGCGCATCTACGATGAGTTCCTGTCCAGCCACGCCGTCAGCCCCGTCAACATCGACCGGCAGGCCTGGATCGGGGAGGATGTGCTGGCCACCCCCACCCCTGACATGTTCCAGCTCCAGCAGCTACAGGTGAGCAGAGCCCTGCCTGCCTGCTCCCCCGAGGCCTGGGCATGGCTGTGCCCACCTGGACCCCCACTCTGGAGGCCTATGCTGGGCCCTGCCATGTGGGGCTGTGCTGGGCTGTGGCTTGGGACGGCAGCCTTGCACCCCATGGCCTGGGCTGGCTGCCAGGGTGGATGTAGCCCTTCTGCCCAGGGGACTCACTGGCCCTGCCTCTGGCTCAGATCTTCAACCTCATGAAGTTCGACAGCTACGCCCGCTTTGTCAAGTCCCCACTGTATCAGGCCTGTGCCAAGGCTGAGAGCGGGGGGCTGCCTCTGCCCGACCTGCGGCCCCACCCCCGCAGCGGCAGCCCCCCGCTGGACCTTGGCAAGGTGAGCACCCAGCCCGGTCAGGGGGCAGGGCAGAGGGCAGCCTCGGTGCTGCAGGGCTGAGGCCAGTCCCGGTTTCTCCAGAAGACAAAGCTGAAGCCGGGCAAGTCGCTGCCGCTGGGCGTGGAGGCAGCAGGAAGCAGCGCCAGCACGGCTCGGAGCCCCCGGCGCTCCTTCAGGAAGGGGGAGCGGAGAGAGCCCTCGTGGGCAGGTGAGCCCTGAGCTGGCGCTGACCCTGGCAGCACCGTGGCTGTGACCCCCTGGGGCCTCTTCCCCAGCCCAACATTGTTGTGTCTGTGCTTCCTAGATGGGGGGGACGGCATGGGCCTGTGGCGCGAGTCCCAGGGCTCCCTCAACTCCTCTGCCAGCCTGGACCTGGGCTTCCTGTCCTCCTCCAGCAGCAGCCTCCCCAGCTCGGGGCCCAGCTCCCGCCTGGAGGTGAGTGCCGTGGCCGCAGCCCCTGCCCATCCCCACCCACCCCTGCCAGCCCACTCACCCCCTGCCCCACAGGGCCCCCGGCAGAGCCTGGGTGGGACCGAGCCAATGAAGTACTGCTGTGTGTACCTGCCTGATGGCACAGCCTCGCTGGCTGCTGTGCGGCCTGGCCTCTCTGTGCGTGACATGTTGGCTGGGATCTGTGAGAAGCGTGGCTTCCACCTGCCTGACATCAAGGTCTACCTGATGGGCAACGAGCAGGTATGGTCGGCAGGGAGCAGGGTATGGTCGGCTGGGCTCTGCACCACCTGGCCTGGCCCAGCCCTGCACTTGCCCCAGCAGGACTGCCCCTTGGGCACAGTGAGGGGCTGTGACAGAGCTGGGGCCATGGGGATGCCATCCCGTGTGACACGGCCCTGCCGGGCTGGTCTCCCCAGAAGGCGCTGGCGCTGGACCAGGAGAGCTCGGTGCTATCAGACAAGGAGGTGAAGCTGGAGAACAGGATCAGCTTTGAGTGAGTGTGCTACTGGCCGGCTGTGAAACCCTCACACCCTCCTGGCCCCACAGCCACCAGCCCCCTGCCCAGGCTGCTCTGGACAGCGCAGGCTGGTTGAAGTTCACCTTTGCCCCTTGCAGGCTACTGTGCCCTGCCTGCCCCCAGCCTTGCTCCCTGCCCTCTCCTAGCATCATGCCCTCCCCCAGCCCCAGAGGAGGCCCCAGGAGCAGCTGGCTTCTCTGCATTGTCTCTGGGGCTGAGACAGCCCCTGCCCAGCTCCCTGTATGCCCTCTGCCCTTGCCCTCACCGAGCCTGGGCAGCGCTTCCTCCAGCTCCTCTCTGCAGGCTGGAAATTGCCTCTGTGGGCAAGAGCGTGCGCATCATGGCGAAGGCAACCAAGAGCCTGCGGGAAGCACTACAGCCCATCTTGGGGAAGTACGGCCTGGCCATGGAGCCCATGAAGCTGCGGCAGGTGAGCCAGGCGCTTGCTCTGGAGCAGCCATGGCCTGGCACCTCTCGGGGGGGCTGCTGGCTGAGCCCTCAGTGCAAGCCCTCTTGTTCGGGCATGCAGGGGGGAGTGGGGGGAGCCCAGGCCAGACACCGTGTGCTGCTCGGCCTGCCTGTGCCAGCTGCATGTGCTGGGCTTGCTGCACAGTGGGCACCTATGAGTATGGCCCCCACACAGGGGACTGCCTGCATCTGCAGCCTCATCCCCTCCCACAGCTTGCATCTCCATGCAATGCCTGGACCTGCTCCCCCCACCCCTGCCTGCCACATGAGCCCCACCCTGACTCCCTTCTCCCACTGCAGGAGGGTGAGCCCAACGCCTTGGACCTGGAGAGGCCGGTTAGCACTGTGGCTGGCCAGAAGCTGATCTTGGAGGCCGGAGCAGGTACAGTTGGTGCAGGTGGGCCAGGGGGACGCAAAACCCCTGCACAACACTAGGAGACTAGTAGCATCAATGCCTACACAGTGAGATGGGACACTAGTTGGCTGGAGGGCCTCACCCAGAGAGTAGTGGTGAGCAGGTTTTACTTGACCTGGAGGGATGTGGGCAGTGGGGTCCCCCAGGGCTCGGTCCTCAGGCCCGCACTGTTCAACATCTTCATCAGTGACTTGGACGAAGGGGTGAAAAGCACCTTGTTCAAATTTGCAGGTGACACTAAGATGTGGGGGGATGTGAGAACACTAGAGGGGAGGGACAGGCTGCAATCAAATCTGGACAGGTGACAGGGGTGGGCAGATGAGAACAGGATGGGTTTCAACACTGACAAGTGCAAGAGGCTGCATGGGGTGGGGGGGAAGAACCACCAGCACACCTACAGGCTGGGGAACTCCCTTCTTGTCAGTGCAGAGGCAAAAAAGGATCTTGTAGTCATTAGTGATGCCCAAAATAAACATGGGTCAATAGTGTGGGGACGCGGTCAGGAAGGCCAACCGCACTTTGTCGTGCATCCACAGTTCATCTCGAGCAGGTCCAGGGAGGTGATCCTCCCCCTCTGTGCAACACTGGTCAGGCTGCAGTTGGGGTACTGTATCCAGTTCTGGGCACCGCACGTCAGGAGGGATGTGGACAGCACGGAGAAGGTCCAGAGGAGGCCACTCGCATGGTCGGGGGCAGCAGGGCAGGCCCTGTGTGGAGAGACTGAGGGACCTGAATCTGTTCAGCCTCAGAAGAGAAGGCTGAGGGGGACCTGGTGGCCATTTTACAAACTAGTCAGAGGGGACCAGCAGGCATTGGGGGAGTCCCTGTTCCCCCGAGCACTACCAGGAATGACTAGAAATAATGGTCACAAGCTGGCAGAGCGTAGACTCAGGCTAGACAGCAGGAGGTGCTACTTCACTGTCAGGGCAGCTAGGACCTGGAACCAACTTCCAAGGGAAGTAATGCTGGCTCCTACCCTGGGGGTCTACAAAAGGAGGCTGGATGAACACCTTGCTGGGGTGTTTGACCGCAGCATCTTTCCTGCCATGACGGGGTTGGACTTGATGATCTGCTCAGGTCCCTTCTGACCCTACAACTATGAAATGCAGTACTAGGGCTGGGCTTGCTTTGGTGCTGGCCCCCGTGGGTCTCACTGCAGCAGGCAGACAACAGCATGGCACTGCCTGGGCCTTGTATTTTAGGCTGGAGGCTCTGGCCCCAGTGCTACCTTGCTTGTGTTGCAGGTGGGAAAGCTGCAGGCACCAGTCACGCCTCTGCATCCTCTTCCCACCTTGGGAGTGAGGTGAGTATAGGTGGGAGGCAGGGGCAGGAGCAAGCTGTTGCTCACCTTGTGCCAGCCGTGTGGGATGTGCAGGGTTGGTAGGGTCCCCGCAGCACAACGCACCAGCGCAGGCAGGGATGGGGTGGCTACTGCTCGTCTGGCAGGGGGGCTGGGTAGGGAGGGGATACTTGCCTGCTGATGCGGTGGCTCAGGCGTCCCTGCCCGCAGGAGAGCAGCCCTGGCGACGCGGAGGCGGAGCTGCTGCTGGAGGGGCCTGCGGGGCTCCCCCGCTCCCGGGCCACGGCCGCCAAAAACCTGAACCGGCGCACGTACGACCTGGAAGGTGGGCGGGGCGCGGGGCGGGGCGGAGCTGCGGGCCCGGGGCTCTGGGGGGGCGCGGCGCGGTGCGGCGCTGATCGCCTCGTGCCCCCGCAGGGCTGGTGGAGCTGCTGAACCGCGTCCAGAGCTGCCGCGCCAACGACCAGCGCGGGCTGCTCTCCAAGGAGGACCTGGTGCTGCCGGACTTCCTGCAGCTCCCGGCCCCGGATCCCGCCGACGTCCCGTGCCCCGCGGAGCCCGTGCCGGAGCCGGCCTCCCGCCCCGAGCGGCGCTGAGCCGTCGCGCCCGGCCTGGTGCCGGCCTCCTCGCTGCCCCTCCCCGTCCCACCCCGGTGTTGTGTTGCTGTGACCTCGGCCGCCCCGCGCCGCCCCGCGCCCTGTACAGAGCTGCCGCGCCTGGTGTAAGATATGCATAAACCACATGGCCTCGCAGCAGTCTCGTCCTTGCCGCCTCCCCGCCCGGGGCAGGAGAGCGGGGTTCCGCGGGCAGGTGCAGCCCGGGTCCCGCTTCCGTGGAGGCGCGGAGCCGAGAGGCGGGATGGGGCTCTGGGCTGGGCCCGCGTCCGGTGGGAGTAGCGGGGAGGTCGATGCGGGTCCGGTCGCATAGCACCGGGGCCACCATCACCCCACCGCGGCGCGGGGCGCTGTCGGGGCAGGGGAAGCTGATGCCACGGCAGCGACCGGGGCCGGCGGCTCTCGGAAGGCGGGAGGTCCCGTCCCGTCCCAGCCTGGTTTCCAGACGGTGCCCGGAGACTGGGGGGCTGCGGTGGGTCCTGCCTCAGGACCGCCCCGCACACGCGGGGTCGGGGAGGCGCGGCTGGGGCCCCTGGCATGTCCTGGCGGGGAGTTTGCGGAGCGCTGGCTCCGCACTGCGGTGCGGGCTGCGGGAGTCGCGTGCGGGCCCTGTATGGAGCCAGCTGCGGGCGCTGCGGGGCGGGAGCCGGGTCCTGGCCGTGGGGCAGATGCAGGGACGGCGCGGGTGGCCGCCGCCGGCCCAGGAGGGGTGAGGACTTCAGCCCTGGGCCTGTCAATGAGTGACCGGGGGCTGGGCCGGTCAAAGATTAGTGGCCGAGCCAGGCAGGAGCGGCGGCTCGAGCAGGCACCGGGGCCTCCAGGGCCGGCGGAGCCCCGTGGGGCGCCCGAGGTGAGCTCAGCCCGAGCCGGGCTTGACTCCGCCAGCTCGCTCAGCCTGCGGCCTACCCCGCACCGCAGCTCTCGCGGTGCTGGGGGCCGGGCCGGGAGCAGGGGCCACGTGTAACGGGCCCTACGCCAGGGTCGGGCAGAGCAGCCGCCTTCGGAGTCCCTGAGGTCTCCTCTGTGGGATCCAGGCCAGCCCCAGCTCAGCCTGCGGCTGCCGCACGTCGGAGCAGAGGCAGAGCCGGTGGCACTGGGCTGGCAGCAGCCCCGGCATCCCAGGCCTTGGTCCCGCATGAGACCTGCCCCGTCCGGGCGCCAGGAGAGAGCCTACGAGTCCTGCCTCCCCCCATGTATCGTGCGCTCAGCAGCACGTGCCTGTCCCCGAGCTTGGAAACTTGGCGGCGGCGGCGGTGACCCGCGGAGGGGGGGGGGCGCCGCTGATGCCAACGCGGGCCTGGGAGCGGAGCCAGCGGCTCGGACGAGCAGGGGGAGCCGTCCCGGGGGCACGCGCCGAGTCCTGCGCCTCGAGCTCCCTGCGAGGCCTTCCCGGGGCCCCCGCAGCGGCTGCGGGGGCCCCGGGAGCTGGATCACTGCGCTTCCCCGTACGAAGGCAGAACCTCGGGCGTCCCAGTCCAGCTCGGCGGGGAGGCCGCGTCTCCATCTCACGGCGCCCGCGCCCCGGGCTGGGCCGGGCTCCGCCGTGGCTGAGGCAGCCGGTTCGGCGTCGGCGGGCTGCGGCCGGGCCGGCAGGCTCGGGGGCGGGGCTCAGCGGGGGCTGCGGGGTGCGCGGCCCCGGCCCCGGCCCTGGCCCGCGGGGGTTAGCCATTAACCGCAGGAATTTCTGGGGAAGAGGCGAGCGCGCAGCGCGGGGGCAGCGCCGGGCCCGCAGACTTTGCTCTTGGTAGGTCTATAAAGAGCCCCGCGGCCGGCCCGGGCCAGCCGCGACTCGCAGGGGACGATGTTGCTCCGGGGCCAGGAGAGCCCCGCGCCGCGCGGCCTGCCGGGGGGGGCCCTTCGCGGGCCGCCCTTCGCCTACTGCCCCAGCCCCCAAGGTACAGCCTGGTCCGGCTCGTCCCCGCCCCTCGGCCACGCCGTCAGCCGGGCTCTGCCCTGGACTCGGTCTCGGCCCCGGCGGGCGCGGCCGGACCCTGTCCGCACTGGGGCCGGGGGTCTCCGCAGCGCAGCCCCTCCAGGCCCGTCTCGTCTCCGCACAGCTCTGCCGCGGCTGCCCCCTGCCTACCCCTTCCCCGCCGGCACCTGCCCGGACCGAGGCTGCCGGGGGCAGGGCACGGGGAGCTCCCAGCCTGACGCCCTCGCCCCCAAGCCATGGCCAGGCCTGGAGGAGGCGCAGAGCCCAGGTGAGCGTCGGGAGAACTGGGGCGGGCCTGGCCACTGCGGAGCAGCGGGGACCCGCGCAGCCCGGCAGCAGCGCCCCATCCCGGCCCCGGAGGCCCACAGGGCCCCGGGTTGGTGCTGGGTCTCAGGCCGGCTCCGTCGCCCAGTGCCGTGGGCCCCGGGGGCTGGAGGGGACCCAGGGGCCGTACCGGCCCAGCGCGGCCGTCGCCTCCTCCGAGCTGCTCCTTGGGAAATGGCCGGCCCGTGGGTGCCCCAACCGGGAGGCAATGCTGCGGGGCCGGGTCGGGCTGGGCTGACGCCGCGTCTGTCCCTGCGCAGCGCCGGGCTGCGGAAGCCGGACCCGCTCAGTCGGCCTCGCGCTCCTCAAGGCGCCCCTGATGCTCGGCTGCCTCTACCTCTTCGTCTGCTCCCTGGACGTGCTCAGCTCCGCCTTCCAGCTGGCGGGAGGTAGGGCCGGGCCGGACGGGGCTGGGGCCGGGGCTGCCTCCCCTCCTCACCCGCCGCGACGTCGCCGCTCTTGCAGGGAAGGCGGCTGGGGACATGATGAAGGAGGGCGCCCTCTTGGCCAACCCCGTGGCCGGGCTGGTGGCCGGGATCCTGGTCACGGTGCTGGTGCAGAGCTCGTCCACCTCCACCTCCATCGTGGTCAGCCTCGTCTCCGCGGGCCGTGAGTGCGGCCGGGCCGGGTGGGGGGCGCGGGGCAGCGGTGGCCAGGCAGGACCGGGCCGGGCGGGACTAGCGCTGTCCGCGGTGCCCGCAGTGCTGGAGGTGCGCGCCGCAGTCCCCGTGCTCATGGGCTCCAACATCGGCACGTCCGTCACCAGCACTGTCGTGGCGCTGCTGCAGGCCGGGGACCGCACCCGCTTTGAGCGGTGAGAGCCGCGGGGGCGGTCTGGGGAGTTTCCCCCGGGCGCGGCCCCGGTCCCCGCCCCGCCCCGCTCCAGCACCGGAGACCGAGCTCCCGCAGGGCCGGGCAGGGCGGTACTACTGGGCTGGGCGAGGCGGGCAGTGCGGTGCTACAGGGCTGTGTGGGACTGCCGAGCGGGGCGGGGCTGCCGGGCGGGGCGGGGCAGAGCGGGGCTGACGGGCCGGGCACGCAGGGCGTTCGCGGGCGCGACGCTGCACGACTGCTTCAACTGGCTGTCGGTGCTGGTACTGCTGCCGCTGGAGGTGGCCACCGGCTTCCTGCACCGCGTGTCGGCGCTGCTGGTGGCCGCGCTCCGCGTCCGCAGCGGGAAGGACGCCCCCGCGCTGCTCCGGATCCTCACGGAGCCGCTCACTCGCCGCATCATCCAGGTGCGCCCCCTTACCCCCTCAGCCCCGGGGCACCCCTCGCTCCCTCCCCGCCGCCCCCCTGACACCGCTCCCCCGCAGCTGGACGAGTCGGTCATCACGGGCATTGTCACGGGCGACGAGAGCGCGCGCAACAGAAGCCTGGTGCGGGTGTGGTGCGGGCAGCCGGCCCTGCAGGTGAGCACCCTCCCCCCGCACCCCTCGGCGCTGGAGCGGGGCCGAGCCAGCCGGCGCGGGAGCGGGGCAGAGTCCGGGCGGGGTGGGGCGGGGCAGGACAGGGTTGACCCCGAGGCGCAGAGCAGCGGGAGGTCCCAGGTGCGTGGGGAGGCACTCCGCGGTCCCGGGCCTAGTCGGGCTCCTAGCGCAGGCTGCGGGGCCCATGCGCTCCTCCTTCCACAGCTGCAGAGCCCGGGGCCGGGAGGAGCAGCCCTGAACTGCAGCGTCTCCGCCCTGTGCAGCGCGGGCGCCGCGGGGCCCCTCGGCAACACCACGGCCGAGAAGTGTAGGTGGCGGCGGGACCACAGCGCGCTCGTGGGGGCGGCGGGGCGGCAGCACGGGGCTGGGGCTGGGGCTGGGGCAGGGGCGGCGGCTCACCCGGCTGCCCGCAGGTCACCACCTGTTCGTGGACTCGGCGCTGCCGGACGTGGCCGTGGGGCTGGTGCTGCTGGCCGGCTCCCTGCTGCTGCTCTGCTCCTGCCTGCTCCTGCTGGTCAAGCTGCTCAACTCCGTGCTCCGCGGCGCGGTGGCTGGGGCCGTGCAGAAGGTCATCAACACCGGTGAGCGCGGGGGCCGGGGGGCGGCTACAGGTCGCGGGAGCCCCGGGGTTGCGGGCAGCGGGACGCGAGGCCCCGCACTGAGCGTGCTGAGGCCCCGCAGACCTGCCGCCCCCGCTGTCGTGGCTCAGCGGCTACTGTGCCATGCTGGTGGGCGCCGCTGCCACCTTCGTCGTGCAGAGCAGCTCGGTCTTTACCGCGGCCATCACCCCCCTGGTCGGTGAGTCCGGGCCCGGGGCCGGCGGCGGGCGGCGTGGGGCGCGGCGCGGCGCTCCCACCCGGTGACCGGGGCGGGCCGTGCTGCAGGCCTCGGCGTGATCAGCATCGAGCGCGCCTACCCGCTGACCCTGGGCGCCAACATCGGCACCACCAGCACCGCCCTCCTGGCCGCCCTGGCCAGCCCGGGGGACAAGCTGGCTAGCTCCATCCAGGTGCGGGCTGCGGGGCAGAAGTGAGGTGCCCCGGTGGGGCGGGGGGGATGGCTAGGGGACTGCGCGTGGGGAAGGGGGGGCCCGGCGGGGCGGGGGTAGCTCCGCGCCCGCGCTGAGGCCGCGCTCCCGCAGGCCGCGCTGTGCCACTTCCTCTTCAACGCGGCGGGCATCGCACTGTGGTACCCGGTGCCGTGCACGCGCCTGCCGGTGCGCGCGGCCAAGGCGCTGGGGGCGCGCGCGGGGCGGCGGCGCGGGCTGGCCGCGCTCTACCTGCTCGGCGCCTTCGTGCTGCTGCCCGGGCTCGCGCTCGCGCTCTCGCTGGCCGGGTGGCGCGCGCTCCTGGGTCTGGGCGCGCCCCTGCTCGCCCTTGCCGCCGGCCTCGTGCTCGTGCACGTCCTGCGCGCGCGCGCCCCCGGCCTGCTGCCCCGCTGCCTGCGCGCCCCCGCGCCCCGCAAAGCCAAGCCGGGCCTCGACGAGCCCGCGCACCCCGGCCCCTACGTCCCGTCGCGCGTCCCCGCGCCCGCGCTCCGCGCCACCGCGCTCTAGCCCTGCCCCCCGCGGGGCCGTGCCCCAGGCTGCAGCCGGGAGGCGCGGGGCAGAGAGCAGCGTTGCCCGTCGGGGCCGGACCGGGGTAGCCAGGACACAGCGCCCGCAGCGCCCGTCTCGGCACCGGCTCGTCCTGGGCAACGCGGGACCCTCCCCGGGCGCAGGCGGTGCCGCAGACGCGGTGGCGGGGCTTCCCCTCCGCCTGGGCCTAGCGCCCCTTCCGGACCGGCTGCTGCCGCCTCGGCCCGCGTCTGGCCCGGCTTCAACCGCATCCCGACCCCGCGGAGCTGCTGACAGCGCCGGCCCGGGCGCGGGACTGGACAGGACGGGAGGAGCCGCTGGCTGCGGGACGCGCCCTCGGGTGTTAATAAAGACTGCGGCGCAGGCCCGAGCCCTCGTCTGACTTGTGCGCGCGCCCGGTGGATCCCTCCGGCTCAGGGGGCGCTGGGGATAGGCACGGGCCCGGGACAGGGCCGGGATGGGGCCAGGCCGGGACAGGCCAGCGGCTCAACAGACGGTGTCGACTCTCGAGCGTCAAACTTTCCCCAGCTGGAAACAGCCGGCTGCGCGGGCCCTGGAGCCGCCTGCTACCGCCCTCCCCGGCTGGACCAGCCGGCGCTGCCAGGGGAGCCCGAGCCGAGCCGAGCCGAGCCGAGCCCGCGCGGCGGAGACACGGCAGGACGCAGCGGAGACCTGAGCGCAGAGCCGTCATGGGGTTTATTGGGCCGCGGGCCTAAGCCATGGCGGCCCGGATCCAGCCGAGGTAGCGTGCGACGCGGGTGTAGACGCCGGGCTTGCTCGGCTCCCCGCAGCCGACGCCCCAGCTGACCACGCCGCGCAGGGTGGCTCGGCCCCGCTCCTCGCACACCAGAGGCCCGCCCGAGTCGCCCTGCGGCGCACAGGCGGGTCAGGCCGAGGGCCGGCAGCCAGGACCCTCTTTGTGCCCAGCCCAGCCCCCGGGGGTCACGCGGGGTGCCGGGCCCGGGCTCCGCTCACCTGGCAGGCGTCGCTGCCGCCGTCGGGGTCCCCGGCGCACAGCATGTCGGCGGTGACGCGGGCCCCGTGCAGCGCGGCGGAGCTGCACTGCTCGTGCGGGACCAGGGGCACCACGGCCTCCTGCAGCTGCTCGGACAGGGCCTCGGCGTCTGCGGGGGCCACAGTGAACGCGGGCCGGGGCGCGGGGCAGGCCGGGGCTGGGCTGGGCCCTGTCCCGCTCTTACCTTCATACAGGTGTCCCCAGCCAACTACGGTGCAGAGCTGCCCGGGCTCCTCCGGCTCCGGGGCCTCGGGAAGGCAGATGGGTTGGATGGTGCGGGAGAACGTGGCGCAGTGGCCGGTGGCGTCGGCCTTCAAGCGCAGCAGCGCTGGCCCGGGACACGGCGGTGAGAGGGGCCCACGCGTCCTGCCCGGGCACCGGCGACGGGGCAAGGCTGCGGCCGGGTGCGGAGGACCAGGCGCGGGGATGGGGCAGGAGGCCGCACGAGGGCGGCGGCCGGGGCGGGCAGGGGCCAGGCTAGGGCAGCAAGGGGAGAGGAGGCGGGAGGGTGCCCTGGGTGGCTGGGGGAAGCGTGGGGGTGTCCTGCGCGGCTGGAGGCCGAGGCTCACCGATGTCGTTGTGCTTGGTGGCCTGGGAGTAGTTGTCGTGGAGCACGTAGCTGTCTACCTCCAGCTCCGCGGCCCCGGGCATGTCGGTGCTGTAGCGACTCAGCCCCAGCCCGACCCGGATGTCAGAGATGTTGGGTCTGCAGGGAACGGGCAGCCGTCGCCGGGGGCCCCTTCTCTCGGCCCCGCCAGCCCCGCCCCAGGTCAGCCGCAGAGCCGCCCCCGCCCGCCCGCGGGCACTTGCCGGTGCTGCAGGCAGTGCGCGGCCGTGAGCAGCCAGCACGAGGCGAGGAGGCTGCCCCCGCAGAACTCCTTGCCCAGCCGCAGCGCCGCAGCGTAGGGGTGCGCGCCGGGCAGCGCCACCAGCCCCCCGACTATGCGGCTGCGCTGCGACCCGCTCTTCCCGAAGCGCTCCCCGCAGGCCCGGGCGGGATCCCCGTCGGGCCCCGCCTCGGCCTGGCTTCCCGTGTCCTCTGGAGCCGCTGTGCCTGCGGGAAGACAGCGGTCACGGGGCCGCGGGCCCAGCCCCCCGCCCACGCGGGCGTCGCCCTACCTCCGGCGCGGGGCAGGCACGGGGGCAGGCGGCAGAAGCCCCAGGTGAGCTGGTCGTCCTGCAGCGCGTAGCACCAGGGCTGCGTGTCGTTGTCCGGGTTCCTGTCGCGACCCGGCGGCCCGTCAGCGGGCCTCGCACTGTGCCCCCGCCGGCCCGGCCCCGATCCCCGCCCAGCCGCGCTCACCGGCAGAAGGCGTGTCCGCCCAGGCCCAGGAGGGCGGCGGCCCCGACGACGCTGCTGGAGAACTCGTGGGACAGCAGGTCGGAGTCCCAGCGCAGGCAGGGCGCGCCCGAGAGGGTGGTGCCGGCCGTGCCGCGGTACCCGGCCCCGTTCCCGCTGTAGCAGGCCTGCCCGAGGTCTGGAGCGGGGTCGGCCCGTCAACTCCGAGTAGGGCCCGGTCCCCTGAGCTCCGTCCCGGGTCGAGCTCGGCCCCCCCGCACTGCCCCGGCCCGGCCCGTACCTACACCGCAAAGCGGCCCGGCGTAGCCGCCAGGGCAGCCGCAGACGCGCTCGTGGCGGAGCTCCAGGCAGCGCCCGCCGTGCAGGCAGGGGTTGGCGGCGCAGGCTGCGGGGCAGGCGGATCAGGGGCCCCGGCCCCGGGCGGGGGGCCGGCCCGGCCAGCGAGGCTCCGGGCTCCGCAGCCGACGATGAGGCACCGACGGGCAGTGCCCTCGACCCCCCGCCAGCACCTGCCCCTACTATGCCCCATGTAATAGCCCCGCCTCTGCATCCTGGCTCCGCCCCTTTGGGTAGCCCCGCGCCTGGATCTGGCCCCACCCTCTCTGGGGTATCCCCCCTCCTGCATTTTATCCCCTCCCCCTCTGGGTAATCCTACGCCTGGATCTGCCCCCCGGCCCGGGGATGCCCTTCCCCCGGCCGGCCCCGGCCCCCCGCGCGGTGGCTCACCCTTGCCCCGGGCGGGCCGGCAGCGCACCCCGGCCCCGGCGCACTGACACTCTTCCAGGACGGCCGGCCCGACTCGCAACCACTTCTGCCCCTCCTGGAAGTGGGCCAGGCGCTGCGCATCGTAGCAGCTCTCTGCAGGGCCACGGGCCACGGGCGTGAGCCGCGCCCCGCCGGCCACCCTCATGGCGCCGCTCTGAGCCGCGGGCCCGGCCCTCCAGCCGGGGGCAGTCGGCGGGCGCTGTCCGTGCCACCCCCCTCCGCCGGCAGTCCCGAGGGGCCGGGCCAGCGGTTTCCTCTCGCAGGCTGCTTGCCAGGGGCCGTCGGGGGTCCCGGCAGGGCTAGCGAGCGCGGGGCGTCACCTTTGTGGCAGTGCTGCCCGTGGAAGCCGGGGGGGCAGGCGCAGCGGTAGCCGGCGCCGCGGGTCTCGCAGCTGCCGTTGTTCTGGCAGGGGTTCCTCTTGCAGGGCTCTGCGGGGAGGCGCGGCCTCAGGCCGGGGTAGGGAGCCGGGGGGCTGGGCTGGCGGGGGCGGCTCTGCCTGCCGGGAGTCTCCTTCCCTTCCCGGGCTGGGCCGGGGCAGCAGCAGGGGCCGGTGGATCCTGGGGCAGCCCCGGGGCGGGGGGCGGGGCAGGGACCCTCGGGTTGGTTGTCCGGGGCTGACGCACCTGTCGCAGCCTCCTGGTCCCGGCACGGCGCCCACTTGCGGTCTCGGTCGTAGTTGCCGGTGGTGGCGCACCTGCCGGGGGAGCCGTGAGGGGCCTAGGGGTGGCTGGGGTGGGCCCTGCCCAGCGCGGCCCCTGCTGCCCCCTTCCCCGCCCAGCCAGACTGGGCGCCCCCATGCCTGGGGCAGCAGCTGGAGCTGCCATGGCTCTTACCAGGGCTGGGGCCTGTGCAGGCCACCCCGCAGGCAGGACCAGTGCATGCGGCGCTGGTAGCGGAAGGGGAAGTGGCAGGACCCCTTGCCGTCTGCCGCCTCTGCAGTACGGATGGGAGAGAGGGCGCTGCCCCTACGGCCCTGGGCAAGGAGCTGCGGGGCCGCTCCTAGGGCATGGGCAACCCCCTCAGCCCCTAAACCTAACCCCTGCAGCCCCAGCACCCTCTGCCAGCCTGGCTGGCATATGCTCTCCCCACAGCTGGTGCCCAGCTCGGCCCAGCTGTCCATTGCCCCCAGTCACCCACAGGGCTGGGCCCTGGCAAGACACTTACCCTTGTGCTTGGTCTTCGCGGGGTGGTCAGGCTGGCCCTGTCAGGGACAGAAGCCAGCTGAGTGCCCTTCTGCACCCCTACTGCCCCGTCCCACCCGCTCGCAGTGCGGCCCAAAGGGTTTGGGCTGGAGCAGGCTCCTCCTGGTCTCTGCCGGGCCTGGCCCGCACTGCCTGTCAGCCCTTCAAGTGCCCTTCTCAGGGGGAGGTGGAGCTGTCCGTGTCCGGGCAGGAGCCAAGGGTCCCAAGCCAGGGCTCTGACCACTGGGGTGCCCTTGCCCAGCTCCTTCAGGCTTTGGTGCTGCAGAGCTGGGAAAGGGTCCTGGGTCCTCAGGAGGGCCAGGCACGAGGCTAAGCTGCACACCTGGAGGGTGCCCCCTGGGCCAAGCAGCAGCAGCAGCAGCAGCAGCGGAAGGGCAGTCATGTTGTGTCTGGGCCTGGCCGCTGAGCACCAACCCAGGCAAACAGATCGATCCAGCTGAAACAAAGTCCGCAGTGGGGGATGTTGCGGTGGGGGCGGGGGTGGGGGGTGAGCAGGGACTGGGCACCAAGAGCTCCTCAGCCTCCCTCCTCTGCCCCCTGGGCCAGGACAGACCCCATTCCCCTGCCTCAGTTTCTCTGCTTCGAGAACAGGGCTTAGAGCCCTGCTGAGGGTGGAGTGGGGCTGGTGATCAGCACTCAGGATGTGGGGAGCAGCTTGCAGTGTGCGGCCTCCCCCGCTCCACCCACTCACTGAGGGCTGTAGCTCTGTAGGCTCCTTGATCTGAAAGCTCCCACCCCGTGGCCTCCCCCTCCCCTGAAGTCTCAGCCCCCCCTCTCCCTGCATTGCCCTGCCCTGTCCCTGAAGGGTGAAAGTGGGCAGAGGGGAGCCAGCAGGGAAGCCCCCGGTTCAGGAGATTCCCTATTAGCCCTTGCCTGTTTCCATCCTACATTTGCATCTCCACAATTAACCTGCACTTGCAGGGAGAAATGCCTGGGGATGGGCACAGGGCAGCCTGGCCCCGGGGGTTCACACCAGTCACCTTCTGTCCACAGGACCCCCCATTAGCACTACCCAGTGACACCCCTGAGCCCTCCCACTCCTGCTGGCACCCAGGCCTGTCTGCGGGTCAGGCTCTGTGCATCAGCCCCGGGTCGGGGCCAGCCTGTAGCCAGCAGCCGCTGGGCCGCTCTTACCTTCATAGAGGTGTCCCTGTGCGGGGGTCCTGGCACAAGGCCTGTGCATTGGAACCCATCCTTCTCCACCCTGCACTGCTGGCTCATGCTAGCCATCTGTGCCTCAGTTTCTCTGTGGAGCAGGGTGGTGCCAACCCCTCCCCAGGCAAATACCCAGCGAGGCCTGTGCTGTGCCTGCCTGGCCTGGCCTGGTGGGAGCCTTGGCGAACCAGAGCAGGACCCACCACCCCGCTGGCGCCACTGTCTGTGTGCCCGCCTGCTCTGGCCACTGCTACCATGCTCGCTGTGCCACAGCAAGGGCCCACGAGCCGTTGCTTCCCTGACAAGGGCTGTCTCCCCGCTGGCTGCAAGGCAACCCCTTGGGGAGGTGTCACTGCTGGGACAAGCAGCCCAGGGCTGCCAGGGCTGCAGGCAGTGGCCTGTTACCCCAGACCGTTGGACTGGAGATGCAGGTGGCTGACAGCATGAGCACTCGAGATGGGAGCTTTTCCTTCGCTTGTGGAGGTTTCTTTAGCAGGTAGCACAGGCCATGAAACATGTGCATGCTCCTCACTGCGCGGAGCAGGCCTTCAGGGCTGTGCCGGGACCTTTAGGGCATAGTTCGTTCAGTTCTTTCGGTTCAACAGCCCGGAGCCGTTCTGCTCCATGCACATGCAGCTTTTTACCGCTCCCGGCTGCTCCCACAGGCCTCTGGGTCCCGTTGCTGCTGCAGACCACTGACGTACCGAGGCTCTTACCTACTTTTCAGTTGAGTAAAACCTCATAGGCACGAACACGCCCACAGGCTTTCCTATCCGCTCCCCTTCTTGTTGCCTTTCTGCTCCCCTCTGCTCCTTCTCCTCCCCACCGCTATCAGCAGTGTGGATGCTTTACCAAACGTGCGGCTGGTTGCTTGGATTTAACCAAATAAAAACCTTGTGACACGGAGGCTGGCATTTTGTGGTTACGGGCTGGTCTGGGCCTTGCTGGAGCTACAGCATGGAGCAGCGGAGCTGGGCCGGCCCGCAGCGCGGTGCAGAGGGGGGAAGGCGGCAGGGACCCGGGAAGCCGCAGGTGAGGGGGGAGCCCTGGGGCCAGTGGCCCTAGGCAGTGGGGAAGGGGTGGGAGGTGCTGGGGCTGGCTCAGCTCAACGGGACGCGCCCAGCTGCACCTCTTCTTCCCGCAGCTGCCTCACGGAGCGCAGGACACCAGGCTGCCGGGGCAGGGCTGACCTGGCTGGGGGGCTCCCTCCCTTGCCCGGGCCAGCATGTCCGGAGCTGGGCGGGGGCAGCGGGCGGCCGTGCAGAGCAGGGCACCAGCAGGCGGGAGGGGCGATCAGCCTTGGAAAAACGGTCCCCGACACTGCTTTCGTACGGGGCTGCGGCAGGCCCGTGCAGATCGGCACCCAGCACAGCACACACGAGCGCGCACACGTGCCCTGCTGGGGGGAATGGGTGGAGCCAGGCTGACTCCGCCCGCCCTAGTGACATACCCCGGGGCAGCGGGACCAGGAGGGGCAGGTGTAGATACGGCCACACCCACACCCAGCACCTGCCCTCCCGGGGCCGCTAATATAGGTGTGACCGTGGCTCCAGGCCCCGCCCCCTCGCACTCCCGCCCAATCACAGCCCAGCGCGATCAGAGTGACGGCCGCTCCTCCAATCGAGCGCCTGGGGGCGTGGCGTGGGCCCGCCCAATCCACGCGAGCCCCGCGATGACGTTGACACGCGGGGAGGTCCACCCTCGGCGGCGCCGCCGACCCTTCCCGAGCGGCCGGGCCAATGGGCGACCGGCGACACGCCCGAGGCCCCGCCCCCCCGCCCGGCCTCGGCCCGGGGCCAATGGCGGCGGCGCGCGGCGGGGGCGGGGCGAGGGGGCGGGCC
>JAGPOW010003447.1:36505935-36517331 GCA_030014935.1 Caiman crocodilus | reverse complement strand
TCAGCGCTGGCGGCAGCCGGGGGGCGCGTCCCGTGCCCGGCCGCGGGGCGAGCGAGACCCCCGGCCCGCCCGGCCCCGGGCCCCGGTCCCCGGGCCCCGCTCGGGGCTGCCGCCGGCAGAGGGTGGCTGCTTGCTCGCGGCGGGGTCTTGAGTCACTTCCTTCCTGTCTTGTACAATCGCGGTGGGGCAGGGCGGGGGCTGGGCTCAACACGTGCCGCCTCGTGCCCAGCAGGCACAGGGCGGGCACTGCGGCCCCGGCGCTGCGCCCTGCACGAGCCCCCCGTGCGGTGCAGTGCAGTGCAGTGCAGTGCAGTGCAGCGCAGCGTCGCACCGCACCGCACCGCACCCGAGCAGGCAGCAGGGTGGTCTGTGCGGGTGGCGGGGGGCAGCGGTGACACGGTGGGCGCTCGGCGTGTGGCACTGGCGGTAGCGTCTGGCACCGTGGCACCTCCGGCCTGGGGCTTGCAGGGGCCGAGCTGGCAGCAGGCAGGTGCTGCTGGGCGCTCACATCCCGGCTTCCTGGTAGAGGCTGGCTGCCTGCGGGGAGGAGGGAGGAAGGAAGCGGGGAGCGAGAGGCTTGCCTGGGGCTGTGATGAGTCAGCACGAGCTGAGCCGGGAGCAGGAGTTCCTGTCTCCCGCCACCCCTGCTGCTCTCGAGGACGCCTGGCTGCAGGAGACGTGCGGGGGTGGCGAGTTCTGTGTCTGGGGGCGCCCGTGGGCAGCAGGAGCAGAGGTGCCCCCGGGGCTGGGCACTCAAGCATCCTCTGCGGCCCTTGGCCCCCTCCCTGCGCTGGTCCCGGTCCTGGTCCCTGTCCCTGTCCCTGTGGCGGGGGCGGGCTGGAGGCCTGGGTGCTGCTGGTGCTCCCACTGGCAGGCAAGGCCTGTCTGTCCCTGCCCACCGCTGTCCATGTGCTCACATGGCAGGTCCTGGGGTCTCCTGCCAGCCAGAGACAGGTTGCAGGATGGGGTGCTGTGTCCTGCCGGCTCATGGTGCCAAGCACCCCGGCTGGCGTGTGCGCACAGGCAGAGCAATGCTGCCTGCTGCCTTTGCCCTACGTCTCAACCCCAGGCAGCTGGTGACACCCATGCTGCATCCCCTGCAGGTGGCGGTGGCAACCGGAAGGGCAAGAGCAAGAAATGGCGCCAGATGCTGCAGTTTCCCCACATCAGTCTGTGCGAGGAGCTCCGGCAGACTCTCGGTGAGGCCTGGCTCTGCCGGGTGCGTGGCACATTGGGCAGCCCCTGTTCTGCATACGCAGCGCCGTGACCTGGCAGCGCCGTGTCTGCTGTTGCAGGAAGGTGGAAGGGGTCTGTTGTGCTGTGACATGGAGCACCTGGTGTGCAGCATCCTCACCAGCACTGGGGCTGGGGACATTGGTGTGGGTTGGCTTCCGGGGAACCTCAGCACTGCTCCCCAGGGTCCCCTGGGCTGCAGAGCTCCCCCAGAGACATGCACGCCTTGCCAGGGCCCATGGGCAAAGAGGAGGCTCCAGATGCAGCTTGTTGACCTGGGCTTCTTGCTCCTGCTCCAGACCCTGCCTGTTCCCTGGCACCAGGCTGAGGCCATTTCTGACATGTAGCTAAACTGCAGCAGAGCAGCTGAGCACCACGGTCAGCGCCAGGACATTGGCGGATGCTTCACTGTGGGAGGGAGGCAGCTTGGGTTGTGCAGCCCTTGGTACAGTTGCTGCCTGGCAGTGCCGTGGGGATGCTTGGAACTGGGGCTGTGGGTGTCATGGGGCCCATCTTGCCCAGATCTTTCTGCTGAGCCTCCAGCCCCTTAGGATGTTGCCATTCCCTGCCTCCCTGAGCTGGTGCAGACTTAAGCCCCTGTGCGGCCTGGCCCCTTCCCCTTGACCTGAGTTCACTTCCTGGTAGGCAGGGAACGTGCTGCCTGCCTATGGGGCATCTCCACGCGCCCCAGCTGTGCCTCTGAACTCACGAATTGCTCAGGAAACCGCAGCTTCCTCAGGAGCTGCTGCTGCATGGGTGGGGGGTGCACCCAGCCCTGGCCTCTGTGGCGGAGCTGATTGCAGCAAGGCTGTTGTGCCCCTAGCTCCACCGTCAGGGAGGGCTTCCCTGTGCAGGCAGCAGCCAGAGTTTGGGGTGACCCAGGGCAGGTGGAGACACCAGCACAGTGGATGCTGTGGCCGGGTCATGTGTCCACATCCTTGTAGGTCTGGCATGGTCTTGCCCCCCTCTCCCCCAGGAGGGGTTGGTGTGCACGGGGGGGGGGTGCCTAAATGGCCCCACAAATGCCCTAGGCTTGGCAGTGGCTCAGCAGAGCAGTGCAGGAAGCAGGCGGCTGTCCTGATAGCCGTGGCTCATGCTGTGATGAGGACATCCATGGAGGCGGGGCTGGGGGGCTGGCAATGCTGGCACAGACTGGGTACAATGGGGGCAGTGCAGTGCTGACTCCCTGGCCTGTGCTTCTGGGTCGGCCAGGGCGGCATCGTGGCCTGCAGAGACCAGGCGCCAGTCCAGGCAGCCCCCTCCTGCTCTGAGCGGGTGCAGAGTCCCCAGAGCAGTCTGTGGCCTGGGAAACTGCCCTTACTGCAGGAGGCTGGATTTGCCCAGCCACCAGCTCTGGCCAGGTCCCAGGACTTTGCTGGATCCAAGGGCAGATCCCTTGTGGGCACAGCGGGTCAATGTCTGCAGGGTGGGGTGCGGCCTCTGTGGGGAGGGAGCATGAGCCAGTTGGAGCACTGCACTTGGGGGGTTCCCGGCTCCCCGCTCTTGTTCTCGGCAAGCTGGTGAGCTGGGAGTCATAGTCTGTGCCCAGGCGAAGCCAGGACAGTTGCCCTGGGCCCTGTCTGGCTTGTACAGCTCGTGTTGGGTTGGCTCTGACTCTCTTCTCTGCAGAGCGGGACTACCACAACCTGTGCGAGAAGCAGCCCATCGGGCGTGCACTGTTCCGGCAGTTTTGCGAGACACGGCCTGAACTGTCACGCTGCGTCAGGTTCCTGGATGCTGTGGTAAGAGCGGGGCTGAGGCCAGGGCCTGGGCCATCGGTACTGGCATCACCTGCTGCTTGGGGCTGGGCTGGGTTGGGAGGGCTGTGGCTGCTGTCCATCCTCCTTGCCATCTGCTGCAGCGTGTTCGGGGCAGGGGGGGCTGTGACCCACGGCTCCGGAAGCATGGGGCTGTGCCTAGTGAAGGGAGGTGCCAGAGCCCAGGGTGCAGGGCCAGAGCAGCTCTGTGCTGTGATGCTGGGCTGGGGGGAGCGGTGTGGCTGCTGCCCTCCTGCAGGCATCTTGATCCTCTTCTGCCCTCTCAGGCTGAGTACGAGGTGACACCTGACGAGAAGCGCAGGGAGTGTGGGCAGCGCCTTATCGAGAGCTTCCTGAGCCCCCAGGTGAGCCAGTAGCACGGGGTGGGCTGGGCATGGACACCTGCATTGTTCTGTGCCCCCCAGCCTGGGATGTATGGGCCCGTGCAAGGTGCTGGGGCTCTGCTTCCCACGTCTGACTTGGCATCTGCCCACAGAGCACAGATCATGTGGCCGAGATCCCCGCGCAGCTGGCGGGTGCATGCTGCAAGAGGCTGGAGCAGGAGTCCTGCAAGGAGCTCTTCAAGGAGTCCACCAGGTAAGCCAGTAGAGCTGGGCTGGCCTTGCAGGGGGGAGCTCCCCTGGGACAGGTGTGGCCAGCAGTGTGGCTCTGGGATGTGGAGGAAGCTGGTGAGCAGGGCAGGCCTGCAGCGCTGCACCTAGCACAATTGGAGCTGTGGTAATGGGCAGAGTTGGGACCGCCTGTGGCGAGGTGCTGCAGTGCAAGTCCAGGCACACAGCTGGGTTCTGCCAGCTGCCCAGGGCCATTTGCAACAGCCACGGGTGGGTGGTGGGTGCATATCTGGGATGCTCACCCAGCGCCCTACTCCTGTGGGACTTTGCTCTGGTGTGGGCTGATGTAGATGCAGCTCTGCTAGGCGCTGCCCTACTGCAGGTGGAGAGCATGGTTGTCCTTGTGCCCGCTGCATGGCAGGGCTGTACCCAGCAGGGCCAGCCCTGAGCTGGCCTGGGAGGAAGGGGCATATGGGGCTTCCTGGCTGGGTGGGCGCATGGGCACTGTCCCCAGGGCTGATGCTGCAGTGCTGATCCCTGCCCCCACCCCAGGCTCATCCACGACTACCTGAGCGTGGCTCCCTTCGCCGACTACCTTGATAGCTTGTACTTCAGCCGCTTCCTGCAGTGGAAATGGATGGAAAGGTAACTTGGCTGCTCTGCTTCCCTCTTGGGGGCATGGCCGTCCTGCCTTCCATCCTGGCCTCCACCTCCGGGGCTCCAGATGTGCCAGTCTGTGCCATGAGATGAGGGCTGCAGATGTCATGGCTTGGGCAGCCCACTGTGGTGGCTGGCCCGGAGGTGCTGGCTGTTGGGGCAGCTGTCGTACAGCTCTGGCTCAGTCCAGGCTCCTTCCTTCCCTGCAGACAGCCTGTGACCAAAAATACCTTCCGGCAGTACCGCGTGCTGGGCAAGGGCGGCTTTGGTGAGGTGAGTGGCTGGCAGCACGTTGTTGCGGGGGGTCAGGACAGGCTGAAACTGTCCTGCTGGGGACTGCCGCTCCCATGGAGTTTGGGTCCAGTGTGCAGTGCCCGGCCTCCCTCCAGAACCAAGAGAGCCCCTCTGGCGATGGGGCAGGCACCCACCACGGCCCGGGGAGACCAGACCTTTGGCATATTCCCCATCCCCATGTGGGGAGAGGTTTGGGCTTGTACCTCAGCCTCTCCCACTAAGCTGGCAGGAAGGACCCTCTGCAGCTGTGGGGTGGGTGGCAGCTGGGACCAGAGTGGGGACTGGTTCTGCTGGCCCTGGGGGCTTTGACTGTGCTGCCTCGCCAGGGCCCGGGGATGGAGTCTAGGCCTGGCTCTGCCACATGCAGGTTGGGCAGGGCATGGGGGGGGGCAGTGACCACACCACTGCTGCCTATCCCCCTTGTGCCACCAGCTGACCCTAGGCCTGTCTGCCCCGTGCCCCCAGGTGTGCGCCTGCCAGGTACGGGCCACGGGGAAGATGTATGCCTGCAAAAAGCTGGAGAAGAAGCGCATCAAGAAGCGGAAGGGGGAAGCCATGGCCTTGAATGAGAAGCAGATCTTGGAGCGAGTGAACAGTAGGTTTGTAGTAAGTACCCGGGAGTGGCTCCCGCTGTGCCGTGGCAGCTCCTGCCCCCTGGGCAGCCAGGAGCACTGCTGTCTCCCTGGCAGGCAGCAGTCTTCAGGCTTGGCTTCACCTGGCAGAGGGGTGTGGGGGGGTATTGGGGCTGCCACTCCAGCACCACCCTCTTCCCGGCTCCTTGTGGTGCCATTTGGGGGTGGAACCTGCTGTCAGGCACCCGGGGCCCTGCAGGGGAGCGGCTCTTCTGCCCAGCACCTTCCGGCCAGGCTGAGCCTGGATGTTAGGAGCAGCTGGGACCCTCAGGCAGGTGCAGCTCTGCTCCAGGAGATGCTCCCACATCTGGTGCTGGGGTGGGGGCAGGTGCTGGGGGCTGCAGGCATTGGTGCTCTAATGGTCCTGGTGCTGTGCACAGGTGAGCCTGGCCTACGCCTACGAGACGAAGGATGCGTTGTGCTTGGTGCTTACACTCATGAACGGGGGTGACCTCAAGTTCCACATCTACCACATGGGCGAGGCTGGCTTTGCCGAGCCCCGTGCTGCCTTCTATGCTGCCGAGATCTGCTGTGGCCTGGCTGACCTGCACCATGAGCGCATCGTGTACCGGTGAGAGCCGGGTGCTCCCTCCATACCTGGGAACCTGTGGTTTGGGGGTGTCAGGAAGGGTCTGAGGGGGCCCCACTGCATGTGGTTCTTGCCAGCCCGGCTGGTCCTGCTTGCCCCGTAGGAGTCACGCTGGTTGCAGCAGGTAGAGCAGGAAGGGCTCGGTGTGGGAAGGAGAGGGCTGCAGCTGGGGGCTGGCCCCTTCCCTGCCAAGAGTCCAAGCAGGGAGGCCCTCGCTGCCCCAGCTGTCACCAACACCAGGGCAGCCTTCCTGCAGTTCAGTGGGGCCATGTCCCTGCTCCCCACGTGATACCAGGCTGCCATAGCTGGGAAGGCCCTGGCACCTCCCTGGGGCAGCCCCGGTGCTGGACAGACAGGAGCCATTGCTAGTGCCATCCTCTTCCCTCTCCAGGGATCTGAAGCCAGAAAACATCCTGCTGGATGACCACGGTAAGACGGGTGCAGGGCAGTGGGGGCTTGTGCTGCTGCTGGACCCAGTTGGGCCCTGACACCACCACCATTCCCCCACAGGACACATCCGCATCTCAGATCTGGGCCTGGCAGTGCGTGTGCCTGAAGGGCAGACGATCAAGGGTCGTGTGGGCACTGTGGGCTACATGGGTGAGTGCTGGCCGCAGGCACAAGCTGCTGGGTCTGCTCTGCACGGCTGTGCAGTGTCTGCTCCTACAACTGTGACCACCCCCCCCGGGTTCCTTTCCCTCCGCACTGCTCTCCTGTTCAATGGGTCATCTTGGTGCAACCTGAGCCAGTGCTCACCCTGGAGCATGGCAGGTGTGGAGCCCTGTCCCCATAGTGGTGCCTGGATGCCAGCAGAGCCCTGGCTGGCACAGGCTTCATGCCAGCCCTTCCCTACCCTCTCCAGCACTGCACGTGCAGGAGCCCCCAGGGCTGCGGCGATGCTCTGCTTGTCTTTGCACAGCTGGGGCATCTCTTGCTCCCTTCTGCCAGGAGTGCGAGCGTTTCCTTACTGGCACCAGCCCAGCCCTCTCCCAGGGGTGCTCCAGGGCTGCTGGGATGTGGCCTTTGGACTGTACTGCTCGGGCTGTGTGCTACAGAGCCTGCCAGCCCCCTCTTCCCCCTGCCCTGCACTGCTGCTGGGAGGGGACTGGGGAGGGAGTCAGGTGGGAGTGAGCTCTTCCCTGGCCTGGCCTGGTGCCTGTGGGGAGGCCGCTGCTGCCCTTTCTCACTGGCCAGTGTCCTCCTCAGCTCCCGAGGTAGTGAAGAATGAGCACTATACGTTCAGCCCAGACTGGTGGGCTCTGGGCTGCCTTGTGTACGAGATGATCGAGGGGCAGTCACCCTTCCAGCAGCGCAAGAGGAAGATACGGCGGGAGGAGGTGGAGCGGCTGGTGAAGGAGGTGCCAGAAGAGTACTCGGAGAAGTTCTCACCCTGTGCCCGCTCCCTCTGCAGCATGGTACGGTCCCCCCTGCCCCTGGGGTCACTTTCCTGGTGCTGCAGCTGCCACTGCTGCAGTGTGTTCCTGGTGCGCAGCGGCTGCCCCCGGGCACCCAAGAGCAAGCTGCAGAAGAGGGGACATTAGGGTTCATGGCTCCTCCTTGGGTGGGAGCTGGGAGCTGGGCTCAGTGGTGGGCAGGCTCTGGCTTCCCTGCATGGTGCCAGGAGCCCCAAGTCCAGGTCTGATCCCACTGTGCTATGGCAGCTCCTGTGCAAGGATCCACTGGAGCGGCTGGGCTGCCGTGGCGATGGAGCGCAGGAGGTGAAGGAGCATCCTCTCTTCGGGCACCTTAACTTCAAGCGGCTGGAGGCGGGCATGCTGGAGCCTCCATTCAAGCCAGACGTGAGTGTCACCCAGGCAGTGTGGGGGGGCCTGAGGGGGCAGGGACCCTGGCAACTTGACTGGGGGGACCTGACCTCCACGCCTTCCCAGGTCCCTTCCCCTACCTCCAAGTGTTGCTCTGGCCTGACGCTGACCCTGGGCCCATGCTCCCCCATAGCCCCAGGCCATCTACTGCAAGGATGTGCTGGACATAGAGCAGTTCTCCACGGTGAAGGGAGTGGAGCTGGAGCCCACAGACAACGACTTCTACCAGAAGTTTGCCACAGGCAGCGTACCCATCCCCTGGCAGAACGAGGTAGGGTTGGGGGCACTGCAGCTGCTGGCAGGGCCAGCTCCATGCTGTGCTGCAGGTGTGGGTGCTGCTCAGCTGCCACCTCTGTCCCCTAGATGGTCGACACAGAGTGTTTCCAGGAGCTAAATGTCTTCAACGCAGATGGCTCAGTGCCCCCCGACCTCGACTGGAAGGGGCAGCCATCCCCGCAGCCCAAGAAGGGCCTGCTCCAGCGTCTCTTTAGTAGACAGGTAGTACTTGAATGCTTGCAGGGTGGGGATCAGATGCCAGGGGGTGCCCAGCGAAGCGGTGTAAAGCCCCGGTCACACAACTGCAGGTGGAGGGCTTGGCCCCTGGATAGCCCCCTTGGGGGGCAGGCATCTGTAGGGCCACCCAGGGCCAGAGGGATGGGCCCTGCAGGCTGCCTTGCTAGGGCTGGATGCCAGGTGCTGGGCCTTGTGCCCGGGGAATGAAAGGTTGCAGGCGGTGGAGCCCCCTTGCTCCTCTCCTCCTGCCTCCCTGGGTCCTTGCTCCATCTGCAGTATGGCGCTTCTCTGGTTCCTGCTGACACTGCCCTGGGCGCACTGGCCAGGCCCCTCTCCTCATCTGCAGAGGAAAGGCCACAGGGACGTCTGAGCCTAGAGACTCGCAGGCCTGGTCCTGCACTGTGAGGATCCCCCTCCCTTGCACCACCACTCACTTCGTTTCCAGACAGCCTCCTCCCACCAGGAGAGTTGCAGCCGGGCTTCCTACTGGCTCAGCTGCTCCCCAGGCTCTGCCTGCCAGGGGCAAGGTCCTCAGGCTCCAAAGGACAGGCTGGCCCGCCTCCTCTGTTGGCCACTTTTCCTGGGGGGTGCTGGGACGTGCAGGCCCTGGGGCAGGTGGGAAGAGTCAGTCCTTGCAGGCCAAGGAGATGCCTGCAGTTCCAGGGCTGGCACTGGCAGTGCAGTGCGACTGGTGCCAGGCAAGGGCAGGTGGGCACAGAGGGGACAGAGATGGGTAGGACCCAAGTCAGGGGGAAAGACCTGGGAGCAGGGGTGTGGGGTGGCAGAGAGCAGGCCTGGAAGCTGGGTGTGGTGGGATGAGGTGTGGTGGAGGTGCTGGGGGTTGGACATAGCTAACTAGCTAGCTTGGCAGGGTGGGAGGCAGCCCCGCGCATGGGCAATGTCAGCTGCTCAGGGAAGTTCTGCGGTAACAGGCAGCGCTGAGACCCCACAGCCAGGCCTGGAGCAGGGCCAGGGGCTCCTGGGGCAGACAGATGCCACGGGCTGTTGTCTGCTTGTGCCAGCTCAGAGCAGCCTGGGTCGGAGCCCTGCTCGGGCGCTTCCATGGGCTGTGGTGACGCGCCCGTTCTCTCATTCCAGAGGTGAGCAGCATCTCGGCTGCTCCGCTCAGGGAAATGCCCGGTGGCCTAGACTCACCTGCGACATGGCGAGACCGGGGAAGAGGAGCCTTGTCCTTTGTTCCCTTTCTGCCCCCGCCAAGCAGATGCCGCTTGTGTGTCTTTAATTGCCCCTTGAGCCACTAATCCCCGCATGTCCCTGCGCTCGCTGCCTCGCTGGGCTGGGGGCTCTGCTGCCCACCCTCTGAGCCAGTTGCCCTGCCCTGGGACACCTGTGCAGGACGCCCTGCGTGGCCCTGCACCCTGCAGAGGGGAAGCAGGCAGGGCTTATAAGCTGTGAAAGGCTCAGTGATCACCTGTGCTCTTATTCCCCAGGTGAGACGGGGCTGGCAGCTGCGCACCGGCTCTCAGCCCCAGGGCCAGGCCCATGCTCTGTTCCTGCAGCAGACCCCGGCTGCCCCTCTGCTCCTCTCTGGAGCACAGCACGGGTGGCCTGGAGCGGGGCACAGTGGGGCACCAGGTGCCTGGAGCTGCAGCCTCGCTGCTGTCCTAGCTGCCCCTCCCCTGCTGTGTGGGCTCTGTGTTGTGTGACTGTGCTCACCCTCTGCTTGCTGTGCTCCTCTCTCCCTCCCCCTCCACTGCCCCTGCCTTCAGGCCTGCTGTGGGAACTGCAGCGACAGCGAGGAAGAGCCCACCCGGCTGTAGGGCCGCCTGTTCTCCAGCCTCGGGACCCTCTGGCGCCGGCGGTGCTGTGGGCTGAGCTGCCCGGGGGAGCTGTTGCCCTGCCTGGGGTGGTGGCAGTTTGCACACTGGCTGCAGATGCAGCTGCAGGCAGCACCATGCTCCCTGCCTGGGGTTCCTGGACCCAGGGCCTCCATGCAGCGGCCAGCGCGTCGTGGGACATGGCTGCAGCGTGGAGGGCTCGTGCTGTGGCTGCTCTCCCCTTGCTGTTGGGGCATTCGAAGGCCTTGCAGGAGCTGGCCAGGAACATGGTCCAGAGGCACTGGCAGCTTGACCATGGCAGCAGCTGTCTGTGTGTGTTGAGCCTGCCCCGTTCTGAACTTTCCTTGTGGGCTCCAGGCATCGCTGTGCCTGCTCTGCCTGCTGCTGCTGGTGCCTGGACGCACCAGTGTGGTGCCTTGGGCCTGTGAGTTGCACCCTGGGGCCCCCATGGAGCAATGCAGCAGTGCCCCAGCGGGCACAGACATCTCTGTGCACATTCACCTCCAGGCCTCAGGTCTGGGAAGCTGCTATGCCAAAGCATTTACCAATAGAGCCGGGCACTTGGATGCCACGGTCATCCCTTGCCCTAGCTCAGGGGCTGCGATGGGCGCTGCTGTGCTGTGGCAGGTGCAGGCATGGGGCTGCTCCAGCCTGGGCTGGCAGAGGACTGGGCCCAGGGCAGTGTATTACCCCAGGGATGTGGTGGGAAGTGCCAGTGCCCGGGCGGCGTCTGCAAGCTGAGCTTGCTGCTTGTACTGGCCTGAGGAACTTGCTGCTGCCAAAGGCTAACTGTGTCAAGGGCTCCTCTGGCAGCTGCTGCTGTCTCTGGGTCCTGGGCTGTCCTCATGCCTTGGGGCACAGGGCCCCGCAGAGCTGCTCGCCCCTTCCCTGGATGCCTGTCCTGCCTGTGGCACGTGCTGCCCAGCCTGGCCCCGGGGCTCCTGCGCTTACCTTGCACTGATGTTGGAATATTTAAATGTTTTTTACCCTCAGCTCCGATTGTCTCTGCTGTGTCCAAGCTGGTCACCCCCTCGTCGGCTCACCCCATGACCCTTCCTCCCCTGGCTAGCACCAGCCTAGTGCGGGCAGGCATTTGGGCTCCCCTCCCTGCTGCCCCTGCGCCGGCCCCGCGGGGCTCCTGCAGCCACGAGGCGTGGCAGCAGCACGGCCGCTGCGGGGCTCCGGCCCGGGGCGCAGACCTGGCCCCAGAGCGGCAGCGCGGGGCGTCCCGCGGGGCTGGGTCCCCCGGCAGCCGGCAGCGGTGCGGGGCCTTGCCGCGGGGCCCTGCCGTCGGGGCTGCGACTCGCGTCCGGCCCTGGCCCCGCGATGCTGCGGGCTGTTGCCGAGGAAACGGCTCTTCCTCCCGCCCACCATGTGCTGCCACCGCCCCCTCCCGTCGGCTGCGGGCCCAGCGGCTGCCCGGCCCGGCCCGGCCCGGCCCGGTCCCGGCCGCCCAGCGCGGGAGGTGAGCGCGGCGCGAGGCGGGTCGGGGCCGCGGGCCCCTGCTGCAGCCTCGCGGAGCGCGGC
>JAGPOW010003447.1:36487422-36501865 GCA_030014935.1 Caiman crocodilus | reverse complement strand
CCCCCCCCCCCCCCCGCAGTTGGCAGAGACTTGGCGCCGTCATAACAGGCTCTGACCCGTTAATTGATTGGGACACTACGGATGGGGTTTGTGTTTGTCAGGGACCTGATGGTGCCCATTGCTGTGCTCAATAAACGCACCCGGCAGAGCACAGCCTGGTCTTGCCCAAGCAGGCGTGACATCAGGGCCAGCGGGGACCGCCCCCCCCCCAGCCTCCCACCACGTGCCATGCCTGGGGAGTCCACATTGTACCTCCCGTGCATGGCCCGGGCGCCCATGGAAGCCTTGCAGCCTGACGCCCCAGTGCTGGTGCAGGGGCCAGGCCTGGAGCCACTGAAATGGCTACAACACTTCAGGCTGGGAAGAAGACTGGTCCAGGCAGGGTTTTTTTTGCAGTGGGTTGGGGAGTGGACCTGGCCAAGGGCTTCCATGTAGAGCTGTACACGGGCAGGGGCCGTCCAGGGCCCGCCCAAGAAGCAACCTGAACATGGTAATATTTAAATTATTATTATCATTGTCTGTAGCAAAGTGGGGGTGGGGGAGTAACACTAGAAGTTCACCTGGGGCTGACAGGGCTCAAGGTAGAGCTCTGTTGGGGCACCCCCATTGGGGGGGGGTCACAGGGACTTGGAAGGCCAGGGATGGGATAGGCAGCACCACGGCACATAGGACAGGGGGTGGAAAACAGCTCATATGGGAGGAAACAGGCCACAGGTATGGCAGGGAGCAGAAAAAGATCACACGTAGAGCAGAAAACAGAGCAGCAGATTAAGCAGGGACCAGAACGCAGAGTACCAGCTCAGGCAGGAAGCACAAGGCAGGGTGCAGAAGGCAGAGCGGAAAGCAGAGCAGACAAGAAGTGGGAAGCAGAGCAACAGATCAGGCAGGATGCACCTGACGGAGCAGGTAGCATATCAGGCAGGGAGCGGATCCGGCAGGGAGCACGGGAAACAAGCGAAAAATAGAAGTGAAGATTAAAGCACTGGATTGGGCAGGGTGCAGAAAACAGAGCAGTGGATCAGGTGGGGAACAGAAAGCAGTTCAGACATGAAATGGGAAGCAGAGCAGCAGACGGGCCAGGACACAGAAATAAGAGCAGCAGATCAGGTAGGGAGCACGGGGCGGGGTGCAGAAAGCAGAGCAGACAAGTGGTAAGTAAAGCATCAGATAACACAGGGAGCAAAAAGCAGAGCAGCAGCTCAGGTGGGGATCACAAGGCAGGGCGCAGAAAGCAGGTCAGGCAGGGAACGGAGAGCAGAGCCCCAGATCAGGCAGGGGTGTGTGCAGGGCAGAGTGGCACTCGGGGACGGTGGGGGCTGCCCAGCAGCGTCAGGCCCGGGGAGCTGGCCATGGGGGCTGGCACACTCCCGTGTCTCTGCGAATGCAGCCCCCCTCCCCGCAGCACACTTCCCCTGTGCCCGCCACGCCACGCCACGCCACGCCACGCCAGAGGCGCTGCTCGGGCGGCGAGAGCCAGGCAGCAGGCGCAGGCGGAGTCGTTTGTTTATTAACATACATGAGCACGTCGCCGGTACAGAATTGTGCTTCCAAAAAAACGGGGTCAGGACCGAGGGACTGAGCGGGGGCAGGGGCAAAGCGGGGCAGAGGGGCAGGGTGGGGTCCCAGCCTGTGGCAACACCCATGGGTCTTGCGGGGAAGGCAGGGGCCGGGTGCCACAAGCGTGGTGGTGGAAGAGGGCACTTGCATGGGCCCTCGGCCTTGCAGCTGCCTGGGGTCCGGGCCAAGCGCCCAGGCAGGGGCACGCAGCCATCCGGAGCCTCACCCCAGCGTCGCTTATTGCCTTGATTATTTCTGATTCGTGCAAAATACTCGAAGCTCGACGGGGTGGAGCTGGTGGGCACGAGGCCCCGGCCCCACGTGGGCGCCGGCACCGGCTGGGCTGAGCTGGGGCTCCGTTATACACGCTCAACCTGGGGCGAGGGGGCAGCGGGGGGGCAGGGGCTGGGCACCAACAGGGCATGGGCGAATCAACACGTCTCCTATCGACAACTTAAAAAAGGGGGAGGAAGCCGTAAACGTGGCCCCACGGGGCAGCCCGGCCGCACGCCGATGCCGCGGGCAACCGCCCGGCCCGGGCCAGGCCAGGCCCTGGCTGTGGCCTCCGCGTGTGCCCACGCAGCTGGGGCTCCAGGCGGTGGGTCAGAGGCTGGCGCACGGGGCCGTGCCTTAGACACCGCCGCCAAAGCTCTCCTCGTCCTCGGGCACCGGGTCGGCGTCCCAGCAGGTGATGTCGATCTCTGCAGAGAGAGGGGCACACGCGGTCAGCAGGGTCTCGCTGCCGGCCCAGGCCCACAGCCAGCAGGGACATGGGCTGGACTCCGCTGCAGCTGGACGACAGACGCCCTGCCTGGCACCTGGCTGGGCGGCAGCATGGCAGCAAGGGGCTGGGCTGGGCTCGGGCCACAGGCTCCAGGCCTGCACCGGGGCGAATACCGGTTTGGGATGCATCAGGAGAAGCATCAGGGGCAGGACAGTGTCTCTGTTAGGCCCTGGCCAGGCCTCAGCGGAGCACTGTGTGCACATCCACGCTCCACAGTCAAAAGGACGTGGCAAAGCAGAGAGTCCAGAGGCAGGCGATGAAGCGCTTGGAAGGCACAGCTGTGTGGGGGGAGGCTGGAGGAGCTGGGCATGCTCTGCTTGTGGAGATGGTCCTTGAGAGGGGATGAGACAGCGGGCTTTAAGCACCTGAGGGGCTGCCAGAAAGAACCCCCCTTTTCCACTGCTGCACGGCAGGACACGGACCCGCGTCTTGAAGTGGCAGCAAAGCTGGTTGCAATTGGCTCCGGGAGAACGTCTCCTGTCGGTGCCGTGGGGCCGAGCATGGCCGGCTTGCAGGGGGTGCCAGCTCTGCAGGCTTGGTCCGGGACCACGGAGGGGCAGCCAGGCCTGGCGTGCATGGTGGGGAGCCCAGGAGGGCCCCGCGCTGGCGGTCGGGGGGAGAGACCGCAGCCCAGAGCAGCTGCGGGCTGGAGAGTGCCCAGCGGAGCGCCACGACCAGCTTGGCAGAGAACCAGAGCCGCGGGGCTGGACGGGACCTCCGGAGCCCACATCTAGTCCACGCCTGGCCTGAGGCAGGATTAGCCCTGTCCAAACTAGCCCAGACAAACCCCGGGTCCAGCTTCTTTAACAAAACTGCAGGCAGCCCTGCCGCGCCAGACATCACACCCCAACCTGCCCCGGGGAAGCAGCGTCCTCGTAGATGCTCCACAAAGCCCCGGCCGAGGCCCTGCCCCCTTTGCAGGGGCAGGGAACCCCACCAGTCCAGACCAGACCAGTCTGAGCAGGGGGGAAATCCCTTCCTGCCCCAGTGCAGCGCTGGCCAAAGCCTGAACGCAGGGGCAAGACCCTCCCGCCAGGACCCTGCAGGCTCGGGCCCAGCCCAGTCCCATCCCCAGCAGCACTTGGCACCTCTGGGGGAGGTGACCCCTGCCCCCACCAGTGGTAAGAGCAAAAGGGGAAAAGTCCTTCCTACGCCCTGCAACAACCAGCACAGCCCGAAGCCTGGGACACCCCGCAGCAGAGCACAGGCATCGCTGTACCTAGATCACCCCCGCTCAGTGCCATTCCACCTCTCCGCGACACCTCCCGAGATGCAGCGCCCTCCCTTCCCTGGCACCAAACCAGCGTTGCTGCAACCTCAAGCCACTGGCCCACTTCTTCCTTCCCGCAGCAGGAGAGACCAGGGGCTTTCCCTCTTCTCTGGCAGCCCGTCAGGCCCATGAAGACTGCTGCCATGCCCCTTGAGCTCCTTCTCACACTGAACAAGCCCAGCTCCTTCGGCCGCTCCTTGCAGGACTTGCTTTGCAAGCCCTTGATCATTTCTGTTGCCACCTCGGGCCCCCTCTACCTTCTTCATGTCCTTTTTTAAAACATGGAGCCCAAAACCACACGCCACATCCGGCTGAGGCCTGGCTACTGCAGAGGCACCAGCACCTCCCCTGTCTTGCACCTAATGCTCCGACTGAAGCATCCCAACCTGCACAGACCTTTTGTGCGGCTGTACCACGCTGCAGACTCCTAGCGAGCCTGTGACCTGCCAGGACTCTCAGATTCTTCTCCATGGAGCCCCTTACCTCCGTTGTGTACCTGTGTTTCGGTTATTGCCCCTGAGCGGCAACGCCTTGCATTTGCCAGCAATGCACCGGGTCCCGGCCTGGCTTTTCAGGTTGCCGAGATGCCTTGTGCTCCCACCCTCCAGCATACTCCCAATCCTTCCCACTTTTGCATCATTGGGAACTTGCTCAAGCAGCTTTCTGTGCTGGCATCCAAATCACTAACATGTTGAACAGCCGTGGGCCAGGAGAGACCCCAGTGGGACTCCCCTCCAAGCCTCCTGCCATCCCAATAGGGCTCTGTTTATAATTCCCTGTTGTTTGTGGCTGCCAGTCCCCCTTGCAGTTTTGCTTGGTTATGAAAGACGGGTAAAGGGGCTGAGACGTTCACGGAGGGAAAGGGCTGACGGACGGGCGGGGGTGCTCTGGGTGTGCAGGCAGAGGGTGATGTGGGGGCTCTGCTTCCTGTCCCCAGGCTGCAAAGCCGGGTAGAGGAGGATGCTTTTTCTCCTCCTGCTGCTACGTGTGTCGGGGTGCGTTTCACCTTCCCCAGCAGTGCTGGGCGCTGGCCCGCAGGGTCCTGCCCTCCATGCAGCGTCAGACCAATGCTGCTTTGGGGGAGGAGAGGATTTTACCCCATGGTCAGATTTGTCTGGAGGGGACAGTGGGGGAGGTTGCTTCCTCTGCAGTAGGGGCACTGGCTTTGGCTTGCGGTCTCTTGAGTACATTTAACCCGCCCTGGGTGCAGCAGGACACCAAGGCCCTGCCGCAGGGGCAGGGCTGGGACTCTCCGCACCTGGGGCACTGGGGCCAGGAGCCGGCCTGGGGCTGTGGTGCAGCTTTAGGAACAGATCAGACCAGGACGTGTCTGGGGGTTTGGACAGGGCAGCGGCTGCCTTGAGCAGCGGCTGGGCAGGGCGAGACCCCCGAGGGCCCTGCCCGCCCGGCTGGGACCGAGCGCTCACTGCAGCCCTCTGCCAGGGCCCTGCGCGCTGCCCCGGGGGCTGCCGTGGGGGGGCCCTGGGCTCACCTGGCGGCTTGTTGTAGAACACGGGGGGCGGCGCCTTTGCCGACGGCTCGTCAGCCTGGGTCACGTCGTCGTCCTGCGACTGGCTGAAGTAGCCCTCGCTAGCCTGGGGGGGAGGCGCTGTCAGGGGCAGCCGCACGAGGAGGTGGCCAGATGTGCACCCCTGTCCCTCGCTCCCAGGCACCTGGAGGCCCCACCCCCATCCACCTGGGCTCTGTGCCCCCCAGGCCACCACCCACTGCCTGGGCCCAGGGCCTGCCGTGCCAGGCTGCGCCCAGCAGGCGAGGGCCAGGCTGGGCCCCTTGGCATATGCTGGCGGCTTGGGAGGGCCTGGCGCGCCGGTGCCCTGCTCACCTGCGTGCTCTCCTTCAGGGCCATGTCCCCATTGGTCATGAGCTCGGGCAGGGGGTCGGGGCGCCCACCCGCAGCCTCCTGCAGCGCGTGCTGGTAGCTGAGCGTCATGGGGTGCGTCCCCTCCAGTGCGACCATGCTGGGCAGCTCCTCATCCTGCTCCGCATCGCAGAAGGTGGCCGGTGGCTCTGGCAGCTCGTCGAAGTTCAGCAGGTTCCCGTCCTCAGGGCCTGCCGACAGCGGGGGCTCGGGGGCGGCCAGGGGCACGGCCGCTTCTGTGGGCACGGGCATGGGTGCAGGCGTGGCCAGCTCTGCAGGCAGCTCCCAGGCGCCGGGTGCAGCGCTGTCATCCTGCCACAGCTCGAGGAGGCTCTCGGGTGCAGGGGTGGGCGGTGGCAGGGGCTGGCCCTGGGCCTCAGCCTCACCCGGTGGGAGCAGCACCGGCTCTTGGGTCTCCAGCGCTAGCAGGTCTGCGGTGGCAGGGCCTGGCCCGGGCCCCGGCGCCTCTGTCCACTCGTCCCCCAGCACAGCAGGGCCCCCAGGCAGCTCCTTGGCCTTCGGGACCGGCTGCACCTCGCTGGAGAGGGGCCAGCGCTGGTCGGCCACCACAGCTGCCGCCTCGCTGCCAGGGCTGGGGGCGTCTGCAGGGCGAGGGGCATCAGTGTGGCAGCCCCGGGCAGGAGAAGCTGGGGCAGGGAGGGGGCCGCAGTACAGGACCTGGCACCTACCGTGCGGCCTCGGCTGCAGGGTCACCTCATCCAGCGCCCGCTCAATCTGCTCGCCCACAGGCGTGGAGGCCGTGCTGGAGTCGCAGGGGCTGCAGCCCCCAGTGGAGGCCTTTCTGTGGGTGTCCGACTGGCTACCTGAAAGCAGGCAAGACAGGTGAGGTTGGGGGCTGGCCCTGGTCCCCTGTGCGCAGCCACCCCTGCCTGGAGCTGCCCTGGTGTGCCCACCACTCCTGCCCGGGATGCAGCGTCGCACCCAGCCCTGTCCCTGCTCATGGGCTGCACGCTGCCTGGGCCGCTGCGGGGCGCAGCTGGCAGGACTGTCCGGGGGGCGAATCGGGCAACTGCCCTGACCCACGCTTTGTGGGTCCCGGGGAGCTGGGTGGAGCGGCTGCGGCGACTCCATGCTGCCACCGACTTCACATCCAGCTGCTCGCGTCTCCCCCCACCCCCCACCGCCGACGCCGACGCCGCTTCTTCGGGATCAAAGTGGGGGCAGAGGCCCGCATGGGCTGATTTAACCCGGGCCCCGCACCCTGCTTGGCTCGGCTCAGCAGCCAGACACGGCCCGAGCTAGAGGCTGCCCCTGTGGATGGCGGGTCCGGGCTGGCAGGGGACATCTACCACACCGACGAGAGCCACGCGAGAAGCACTGCAGGACCAGTCCCTGGCGCGGCAGCCCCATCCCCTCCCAGCTCCGTGGCTCCCTCCCCCCCTGGATCCAGGCCGGTGCCCTGGTGCCCTATTACACCTGCCCCCACTCCCACCCCATCACAGCAGCCCCAGCTGCAGCCCAGTCCCTCCTGCCCCAGCGCCCCGTCGCACGCGCTGCACGGACATCGCTGCACAGGCCTGAGCTCTGCTGCCACCCGCACAGGCGCACCCCACGGCTGCTCCCCCTGCCCACGGCGCAAGTGCACCGCAAGGGCCCTGCTGCTGGGGCCTGCGCCCATGCCAGGCACTGGGGTATGGGCAGGGCGGGGGGTCTGGGCTTGGGATCTCGTGCCCGGCCCAGCTACCTACATGGGAAGAAAGAGGAGAGGTTCGGGGTGCGGTGGCAGGAGATATAGGGGAAGGGGGTCCGTGGGGGGGAGGAGGAGGAGGAGGAGGAGGAAGGCGGCCCACTGTCAGGCGTCTTTATGAAAGGACAGTGCAGACGACCTGCGAGAGAGAGACAGACAGACAGACAGACGCACGAGACAGAGAGCAGAGAGAACCGTCAAGCCCCGCACAGCGCCCGGCCCCACGCAACCCAATCCAGCCCGGCACAGCATGACATAGCACGGCATGGCACGGCACGGCGCGGCACGGTGTGCACCATGGCCAGAGCCAGGCACACGGAGCTGGGGCAGGAACAAAGGTGGGGCCGGGAGTGTGTTGGGGAGCGGGGGGCCCTAGCACTACTCTTGGGAGCCCTCCATGCTTTCCGGACACACACAGCAGCAAACACACAAGGGTCAGGGTCAGGGTCAGGGTCAGGGTCAGGGTCAGGGTCAGGGAGGGAGGGGGAGCAGCCAGCCCCAGCCCAGCCCTGCACAGGCTTGCACCAGCCCTTCCCTACACCTGCCCCAGGCAGACCCCGGAGCAGAGCCCCTGCTCCGCCTGGGGAGTGCCCAGCCCCCCAGGCCAGGGCAGCATTGCCCTCGCCCAGTGCACCTGGCCAAGGACCCCGCTGCATCCCAGAGCCACAGCCTCTTCCTCTTCTGCCCAAATCCAGTCCCTGCACGCGGCTGCCCCAGCCACAGACCAGCCCCGCTGTACACGCCTGCCCCACAGCACTGCATACACCTGCCCTGCACGCCTGCCCCGCTGCATCGCACACGTCTGCCCCAAAGCAGCGCACATGCCTGCCCTGCTGCACGCCTGCCCCACAGCACTGCACATGCCTGCCCAGCCATGAACCAGTCCCCACTGCGCACACACCTGCCCCTCTCCCAGCGGGCCGTGCCCTGCCCCTCACTCTCGAATGTCACCAAGCACCCAGGCCCTGCGGCACACGCCTGGCCCTACAAGCCCTGTCCCCACTTGCACTTGTTCCCCCAGCCTGACGCACAGCTCTGGCCCCACGCTGAGCCAGGCCCCAGCACTCACTGCCCCCAGCCCCTCCCCCAGTGTGGCGGTGGCGATGGAGGCCTCACCTGTCCTGTGGCCGAGCGGGGACACGGTGTCCAGGCTGCCCGAGGCCACGCGCTCCTGCTGCTTGAAGAACTCGCGGGGGTTGTCGGGACGCTGTGCGATGATGGCGGCCGCCTCCTGGGGGTCGGGGGGGGTGAGTGGCCACAGCCCCTGGAGCCAGCCCTCCCACAGCGCTGCGCCCCCCGCCCAGGGCAGCCCCACCCTGCACCCCAGCCCCGTCTCCAGCGCAGCCCAAGTACCGCAGTCACCTCCACCTCCGACTCCGACTTCTTGAGCTGCTGCCGCTCCTCGTCCTCCTCCTGGTCCCCCTGCAAGGAACGAGGCAGGTCAGGGCGGCCTGGCCCACGCAGCCCCGCGGGCAGGGCAGCCCCACCTCTCCCGCGCCCGGCAGGGAGCACAGGGCCAGGACGGCACTCACAAAGATGGACGGCTCCTTCAGGCGCTGCCGGGCCTCCTCCGCCTCCAGGCTCTGCTGCTTCCGCCTGCACAGGCACGGGACCGGGGTGAACGGGGGGAGACCAGGGATGTGGTTATTACCCCTGGCATCCTCCACCAAAGCCCAGCCCTGCGTGACCCCAGCCCAGGCCTGGCACAGCCCTGAGACCCCATGGTACGCCGTTCTGCAGACCCTGGGGGGTGCCTGTGCCCGTGCCCGTGCCTGTGGCCCCTTGCCTGTGCTCCTCGATCTGCTCCTCGCGCTCTCGGTAGCGCCGCTCCCGCTCCTCCTGCTGCAGCCGCTCCTGCTCCATGCGCTCCTGCTCGAAGCGCAGCCGCGCGTCCAGCGCCTTCTTCCGCTCTTCCTCCTTGCGCAGCTCCTCCTCCTTCTGCAGGGCAGCATGTCAGCCCGCCACCCCTGCCCCAGGCCTGGCAGCCCAGCCTCCAGCCCAGCTCAGCTCGGGGCTGGCAGCCACCCCCCGCCCCACCTTGGCCTGCTCCCAGAACTGCTCCCGGTTGATGCGCTTCATCTCCACCGTCGCGTCTGTCTTCTGATAGGTGGTCCCCTGCAACAGAGCGGCGGTGAGCAGGCCCGGAGCCTGACCTGGCGCCATCCGAGGGCCGGGGCAGGCAGGCGGGCACAGCATTACCACAGGCTCGGTGTTCTCGTCCTCGCGCAGCCGCAGGCGGTGCAGCACGGGGCTGGAGATGCGGGCCAGGCCGTTGGAGAGGCGCTGCCCGATGGCCCCCGGGTCAATGTCCTCCACGCTGCTGGCGTTGACAATCACGTCCACGCCCTGCATGGGGGCAGCGCATGAGGGGCTGGCCCCAGCCTCGCACCCAGCTGTGGTGGGTCCCTGCTGGGTGTTCGTGCCCCGTCCCCGTCTCTGTCCCTGCACCCTCTGACCTGGAAGAACTCTGCGATCTTGGCTACGTGGCTGGCGCAGGCGCACTTGCGGGCATCAGGCACGTCTTCGCCCACCTGCCGTGGCACAGAGAGGGTCAGGTGGGGCCACAGGAAGTGCCCAGCCCCATACAGCCCTGCCCACCCTCACCTGCAACTGTGCAGGGCTCTGCTAGGGCAGCGCTGGTGCAGGGAGGGGCAGCAGCCTGGAGAGCCCGGGACCTGCGCCCATCACGGGGGCTGTCCACATGCCCAGACCCCGAGGCCCCCCCGAGTCTGAGCTTTGGTGGAGCCTGGGCAGCGGCTCCCAGGCTCGTATGGCCCCTGCTGCTCCCCACCCCCCACTCCCCGCGGTGCTGCCCCCAAGCCCAGTGCCCGAGCACGGAGAGCAGGAATGATCTGCAGTCCCGCGGCTCCTGGCATCTGACCCACGCGCCCAGCCAGCACGCGAACGCTGCTCTGGGGACGGGCCCAGCACCACCCCCGGGGCCGCCAGCCATCACCTGCGGAGCCCGCATGGCCAGCCCATGGCCCAGCCCCGGCCCTGCTCACCCAGTTGACGAGGACGTATTTGGGCAGCGCGGCCTGGGGATCCTTCACGCTGCAGAAGCCGTACATCACCTTCTGGATCTCAAAGTGGCTGGAGAGCTCCAGCAGGCCACCACCTGGCAGGGGCAGGGCCCAGTCTGTCCTGCCGCCCTGCTGCTGCTGGGCCTCCAGCCAGGGCCAGGGGCGCTGAGGCCTGTCAGGGGTCCAGGGGTCCTGCCCTCACCCCCACCCGGCCCAGGCTTGCACCCTGGCAGACAGTCCCCACAGAGCCCGGCCCTGGGGACCCACGAGTTGCGGTGGAGAGGCAGAGCAGGGCTGAGCGCGGGGATCTCACCTCCGGATGCTGCCAGCTTCAGCTCATCAGAGTCATCCTCATATGTGTAGAGTGCCCTGTGGGGAGCAGCGCGTGAGCAGCCCCAACGCAGCCCAGCCTCAGGCTGGGAATGGGGTCCCCAGGGCTGGGACAGCTCCTGCGGCCGCCAGCCTGGCCTGCAGCGCGCTGCCCAGGCAGGCCCATGCCCCCCGCGCCGGCATTGCTGCCACTGCTCTGGCACGAGCAGATGCGCCTCCCTCCCCCTGCAGCATGGATCGGCCCCCCCACCCCCGTCCTGCAGATGCTCCACGGTGCCCGGCAGCAAGGGATGGAGCCCCGGCCCGACCAGGCGGGCTCACGGGCACATGCCGAGCGGGCCCTCGCAGCGCCCGTGGGGGGCCAGCAGTGCTGCCTGCGGGTTGCGGGGGGTGGGGAGCGGCACCCTCCTGGAGCTGCTCACGTGCCCAGCAGCATGCGCCACCCGGGGAGGGGGAGCAGCAGCCAATCATGGAGCCCCAGTCACGGGTGCGATGGATGGGGCTCCATGGCAACCGTTGCTTAGATACCACCCTGTCTCCTGCCCCCGCTGGGGACATCCCCCTCTGCCCCACCCAGCCGGGGGCTGCCCCCCTCCGGGACCCACTACCCACCCCGGTGGCGGGGGTAGGGGCAGGGCCGAGTGCGTCCCGGGTCCAGGGCTGGTGGGCGAAGAGGTGGAAATCTCCACTTCTCCAGGCAACCGGCATCCTCTGTCTCCATGACAACCGGCCTGCCACCCAGCTGGGTGATTAGCGGGGGAGGCAGGGAGCGAGGCCTGCGTCGGCACGGGCCCAAGCGGGGCAGTCGCTGCCCTGCCCTGCCTTCCTGGCTGGCGCAGCCCCGATCCCCCTCGCCCACCCAGCTCTGACCCCCGGCTCAGGGAGGCTCTGCCTAGGGTGACTGAGGCAGGGGGCCGCTCCATGCCCCCCGTGCGGCGCCTGCCCTGGGCCCGGCCCTGGCACAAAGGGGCGGGAGCCACTACTGCCTGACCCAGGCGCAGCCCAGAGCCCGCGCTGGCCCCACGGCCCGGCGGGCAGCAGGAGCCAAGCCCTGCATGGGGACAGAGCAGGGGTGAGGGACCCACCGCTCCCGCCCCCACCGCTGAGCCGAGGTCAGAGACCAGTGAGACTGGCCCAATCCTGCTCAGCTGGAGCTGGCCCTGGGCTAGGCTCCAGCTCCCCCGCACAGCACCCAGGCTGCAGCAGCATGTGGGGGTCACGGCAGCTGGCTGCACCCCTCCAGCCAGTCTTGGCCCTGGCCTGCTCGGTCCTTGTGGGGATGGGGGGGCCACACTGGCCCCCGCAGAGAACTCACGGAGCCTGGGCCCAAGCTTCAGCGAGACCACTGGGGCTGAGCGCGGGGAGCCGCTACCTGCAGGCGCTGGCAGAATGGGCAGGGAGCAAGGGCAATGTGGCAGGGGCACGTGGACCCCTGCCTGCCTTGGGCACTGCTGGGCGGGCAGGGGCCAGGCCCGGGGCTGGCCTGCCCAGTGAAGCCATGCCAGTGCCGCCGACCTCCTGCTCACGCACGCCAGGGATGGCTAATTTTAGCAGCTTGTCTCCCTGGCTCTGGCATGGGGCCAATGGTGCAGTGCTGGTGTCAGCCAGCTGCTCCGGACACCTCGGCCTGCCCAGCCCAGCGGGGTCCTGGCCAGGAGCTGCCAGCTGGCGGGAGCAGGGGGACATGCCAGCACCAGCGTCAGGCACAGGCAGAGGCCCTGCCCAGCCATGCTGCCTGGGGCAGGGCCGGGCCAGGCAGTGCCAGAGACCTCCAGGGTCCTGGCCAAGTCCCAAATGGGCCCAGGAGGTTGGTCCTGCTTCTGCCATCTGCTCCGAGCTTGCGGGGCTGGGCCAAGGGCTTGGTTCTGAGCGACGGAGCCATCGGGCCCCCGGCTGCACAGAGCCTGCTGGAGCCCCCCAGGGCCCGGGCCTCATTGCACCAGCCCGGGCACAAATCCCCAGCAGCCAGGAACTCGCCCTGCTGGGATGCCACTGCCCGGGCAGCCCCAGGGCGAGGATGCAATTGTCTGGGTGTGCGATGGGGCGAGGGGCCTGTGGTGGCAGCAAGGACCCCCGTGACAGCCCTGGCCTCTGCTAGGTTCAAGGGGGTGGGCAACTCTGAGCTCCTACGGGGAGGGGGGCCAGGGCAGCATCTCTGCCGCGGATGTGCCAGGTTGCTGGCGCTCCGTGCCCCGCTGGCTGCCCCAGTCCACAGGGCAGCACCCCCCCAGCTGCCACAGGCCGCGGCCCCACGCACACATGTGTTTCCAATGTGGCGTGAGCTGGGGGCGAGCGCAGGACGGCGCCGAATTCCTTTCCTATCAAGTAATGGGCCCGGCAGCCTCCGCGAGGCCCTGGCGGGGGAGGGCCGTGCTGACCTGCCACTGCCCGGGAAGCCCCAGACTAAACATCCCCTCCCCTCCCAGCCTGCCCGGCCCTGGCCCCAGCAGCCCTGCAGCTGCTGCAGCAGAGGCAGCACCCCTGACCCAGAGCCCCCACTGCCAGCCTGCAGCCCCCCAGCTGGGGCTCCCACCCAGGGGCTGCAGCAATGCAGGCTGTGCCCCCCTGCAGACTGGCTCATGCCTGATCTCACTGGGTTGTGACCGTGGCATTGATCCCCACCGCTGCCCTGAAGCTGCCTGTGGCTCTTGGCTGCCCAGGGGGCAACTCGGGGCGGGGATGGGCTGCGCCTTGGGGATCAGAGCCTAGCACAAGCAAGTGTTGCTTGTCTCCCCCACCTCCTGCTCCCTCCTCCCCAGAGCAGTCCCTGCACCAGAAGCCCCTCAGCAGCTCCCAGAGAAGCCTGCCACGGCCAGCTGGACACACGTGGGCTTTGCGGCCTCCGCCCCAGACAGGCGGCGGCACCACGCTGACCCCGCGACCTTGGGCCCGGGCAGGACGGGGGTGCACAGGAGGGGCCGGTGGCACCGCTGCAGAGCGCACGCCCCAGTGCTGCGGCAGCTGCTGCACGGCTGGCTGGGGTCTGGCGGCATAAGGAGCCCATTGTTCAGCCCGGCCTGGCCCGGCCCGTGCTGCGCACGCAGCCTTCTCTGGGGACCCACCATGGGCAGGCAGGCAGGCTCGGCCGCTCCCCTGGCCCCCCTCACCCCGCAACCGGCTCTTCCAGCTGGGCTGCCTTTGGGGCTGGGGACGCTGGCAGAGATGCCTGTGCTGTGGGCTCTGGGGGCAGCTGACACAGCAGGAGCCCAGTGACGGCTCCCTGGGGACACGGGGCCTAGCCAGGCCATGAGCAAGGGTTGATGCCAGCGCATCCCTAGCCCCATGCAGTGACGCGGGGGCCCGGCGAGCGGACCAGCAGAGCCGGTCGTGTGCGACCCGGTGCTGTGGGCAGGGGATGCTGTGCGGGTGCCAGCAGCTGGGGCTCTGCTCAGCCTGGTAGCCCCGGCAGGCGCGGGGCCCACAGGGAGCCAGCACCCGCAACACCCGGGGGCCACTGGCCGCCCGGCACCGGGTGCAAGGGGTGGTGGTGCCAGGCCCGAGGTGGCGAGCAAGGGATGCCCCGCGCTGCGGGCCCGTCCTGCCCCACCGAGCCGCTTCCCTCCCGGGACCGCTTCTGCTCTGGCGGCTCCGGCCGGGCGGGGCGGGGCGGGGAAGCGGCTGCCCGAGCCAAGCTGGCGGCTCCAGGCGCACGTGCCCGCAACGCCCGGGGCCGGGGCCGGGGCCGGGGCCGGGGCTGCGGGGCGAGGCGGGCGCAGCCCCCGCCTCTCCCCTGCCCGTCATCACCCGCAGCCCCCTCCCATCCCGCGGCCCGGCCCGGCCCGGCCCCACCCTCCTTTGTGTGGCTGCTGGAGCGCCCCCCGCGCCCGCCCGCCCGGCCCCGCACCGCACCGCCCCGCACCGGCGGCAGGTGGAGGCGCCCGGCCGCGATGCC
>JAGPOW010003447.1:36466697-36487322 GCA_030014935.1 Caiman crocodilus | reverse complement strand
CCGCCCGGCGCCGCTGGCAGGGGCCGCGCCCGCGCCCGCACCCGAGCGGACAAAGCCGCCGCGCCCCGCGCCCGCGCCCGCGCCGCCCCGCGCTCACCACTCGGTCGGGCTGTCCTCGCCGATCACGTCCTGGTAGGACGCCAGCAGCTCCAGGCGGTGCGCGCCGAAGCCGACGCCGGGGCCGGGGCCGGGGCCGGGGCCAGCCATGCCGGAGCCGGAGCCGGAGCCGGGGCCGGGGCCGGGACCGGGAGCCGCCGAGACTGCACCGCAGCGCCGAGCCGAGCCGAGCCGGGCGCGGGGCGAGGGGGCGGGAGGCTCCGCCCGCCGCTGCCGCCCGGTCCTAGCGCCGAGCCGGCCCCGCACCCTCCCCGCCCCCCGGGACCGGGACTGGGACCGGGCCCCGGCCCCGGGGACAACGTCCAGCTCCCCCGCCGAGCGGCCCGGGCCACGTCGGCGGCTCCACAGTCAGCACCCACCCCAGCTCCATCCCCCTCGGGGCACAGCCTTCCCCGCCTGCGCCCGGGGCAGCACCCCCCTCCGCGGGACTCATCCCTTTGGGGCCCTTTCGCCAGGAAACCCACCACTGGGCCAGGCCTGTCTGCACCCCTGGTCTGGTAGCGACCCCCCCAACACAGGGGTGTACATGGACCGGCTTCCCCACCCCTGTCTGCTCCAGCCCAAGACGTCCAGGCTGCGTTCAAGGGACAAGGGGCTCCTCTCACTGCAGCCCTGAGGTGGGGGGTCGGTGCTGGTCTGTCCAGCCGGTGGCTCACGGCACTTCTAGCCCCGTCTCTCCTGCCCCTCCAGCTGCAGCTCAGGCCCCTTTTTGGTCCTTCCCGGTGTCTTCTCCCAGGCCCAGCTGCCCATGTAGGTGCATCCACCGCAGGGCCTGCCCAGGCCTCTGGCTGCCCTACACTGGAGGAGGCAGGAGCAGGGCCCATTCTGCACAGGGTGGTCATGGAGAGGGGTGATAATGTCCCTGGGGAAGTGATGGGTCCTGCCAACACACCGGCACCATAGAGTTAGGCACAGCTGCCCTGCACAAGCCAGCACTAGGCTCAGCATGAAGAAGAGTCCCCAGAGACACCGGCACTTGCACAGAAGTGTTTATTGAGACACTAAAAGCTCCGCGCGACGTCACAGCCCGGCTGGGCAGAGGGGGAAGGGAGGGGATGGGGTGCGTGTGGGTGTGGGGACAGCAGTGGCTCTTGGGCAGGGAAGTAGGTGGCACAAGCGTGGTCACTGCAGGGTCCCCGGCTGCCCTCACCCATAGGGCAGCAGAGCCGGGGCAGGGCTCTGCGCTCTGGCTCGTGGACCCCAGCAGAGGCGGCCCTGTGTAGGGCAGGGGGGCGCAAGGGCCAGCTGCTGGCTCAGGGCATATGCCCATGCACTGGCCATGTGGAGCAGCCCTGCCCCAAGCAGGGCCTGCAGCAGGTGCAGGGATGGAGGAGGGTGGGTCCTTGGCAGCAGCACCCGTTACCCCCAGGCCAGGGCTGGCACAGGGTGAAGAGAGGCGTGTCCAGCCGGGCCCCTGCCACGCTCCAGGCAGGGCTCCTGAGGGCTGCGGAGGGGCAGAGAGGAGCATGCAGGGCGGGCCGGGCTGGGGAAACAGTTCCCCTCACACATGGGAGAAGGCATGGCTCTTGCACAGGGGCTTGTCCTTCTTGGAGTAGAAGGTCTTCCCCTCCAGGTTGGTCTGGCAGATCTGTGCAGGTAGGAGAGCATGGTCAGGAGGTGGGTGCCTGTGCCCACCACCACCCGCAGGAGCCAGCCCTGCTCCCCCCACCCTGCCCCACTGCCACCCAGGGCTGGGCACAGCTGCTGCCTGGAGCCACCAGGCACCTGCACCACCACGGATGAGGCCGGGAGGAGTGGGGACGCTCACCGCACAGACGAAGCAGGTGTCATGCCAGCTGAAGCCCAGCGCCTCCAGGAACCGGTCACCAGCATCGATCTTGAAGTCGCAGCCACGGCATTTGGTGCCAAACATCTTCTCGTAATCTGGGGGGACAGGGCAGCATGGGGCCGCAGCCGAGCAGGGGGACGGGGCTGCCCGCAGGCTGCTTCTGGACACGACTTTGCAGCTGGGCCTGGCTGCAAGCAGGATCCATGCTTGGGCCCTTCGCTCCCAGCCCTGGTCTCCCCTGCGCAGGGGCAGGGGCAGTCGGGGTCGGTCCCGGTGCCCAAAGCCCCCCTCCCCCCATTCCTGGCAGCGGCGCTGTCAGGCCTCTGCTCTGCCACTTTCCCAGGATGCTTTGCAGCCCTTGGCTTTGATGTAGGTACTTACACCATCACCATGGCAACCTGCTGGTGCTGGCACTGCCCAGGCCCCTCCCCGTCCCCCAGCAGCAGGAATGGGTGGGGACGGGGACCGGGGTGGCCACGTCCCGGCTGTGCTGGGACCCTACGATGCTCAGGCTGGAGCCGTTCCTCCGAGGCCACCCCTCACCGCCCCCCCGGCAGGCGGCATGGCGGGGAGGACGGCACGTACGTTGCTTGCCCTAGGACGGCCCCCCCATGCCCGTGCCGTACCTCTCTCGCAGTAGGGCTGTCCCTCCTCCATGTAGAAGGCGCGGTTGCGGATGGGCGTCTTGCAGGCAGCGCAGGTGAAGCACTGCACGTGCCAGGTCATCTTCAGGGCGTGCATGATCTCCTGGGGGACGGGGGGTCAGCCGCATGCCCTGCCCCCTAGGCAGAGCCAGAGGCTCCACCTGACCCCACAGCACACAGCAGGGGCCGCAGCCTCGGGGCCACCGGCGGCAGTGGGGCAGATCCGGGGTGGGGACCGGGGGGCCGCGCCCGGCTAAGACCACTCACTCACCCCCGTGATCTTCTTCTTGCACTTGGCGCAGGGGGGCGCGTAGCGCAGGTCGTAGCAGGGCGGGCACAGCACTGAGCCTTTCTCCTCGAAGAAGCCACCCTCGTCCAGCGGGCGCCGGCACTGGCAGCACGTGAACTCCTCAGGGTGGTAGTAGCGTCCCAGCGCCACCAGGTAGCGGCCCCTGCGGAGGGCAGAGGGGCAGGTGAGCCGGGCTGGGCCGGGCCGGACCCCCGCCTCGCCCTGGGCCGCGCACTCACCTGATGACCTTGTTGCAGTGGTAGCAGATGGGGGTGCGGCCGGCGGGCTCGGGGGGCTGCTGCGCGGCCTGCACGATGGAGCTGCGGCTCTGTGCGGGCGTGGGCATGGCTGGCTGCCGGTGCTTGCTCAGCACCGTGCTGGTCTTGTCCGGGGCGTAGCGCTCCGCGAAGGCCGCGTCCACGGCCCAGGGTGGGCGGCTGGCGGGGCTGGGTGCGGGGCCTGGGACAGCGCACGGCGGCGTCTCCCGGGGCTGTGGGCCCCGTGACCCCCCAGGGCCTCCGCCTCGTGCTCCCCACTCACCCGGTCCAGCCTCTGCCCTTGGTGCTGCCCCCGCAGGCGGGCCCGGCACCGGGACCTGGCTACAGAGCAACCCGTTAATCCAGCCCGCATCTGGCCTCCCCGGCCAGGCAGCCCCGGCCCCCACCCCCCCTCCGGGACCCCGGCCTGCACCCCCGCCCCCACCCCCGCCCCGCTGTGGGGCAGTGCCCCTGGTGGCTGGTCTGGTGCATTGTGACGGTGCCAGTGCTGTGCAAGACCTCGTGTCCTTGCGTTGCGGTGCCGGGTCCACACGTACGTCCCAGAGCCCCCCCACCAGCAAAGACCCCAGTCATGCATGGCCTGCCTGCCCTCGAGCCTGGCCGCCCCGCAGGCGAGGGCTGCTCCCCCTCCCAGCACATGCGGGACCTGCCCCGATGCCAGCACCCTGGCTGCCCGGGGTAAAGCACCAGCCTTGGGCAGAGAGCGACTGTGGCTGCTGCAAGGATGCCGTGGGCAAGGGGAGGACAAATGTGCACGCACAGCCACCCGGCAGCAGGGCCTGAGCCCCGGGTGGGGGAGTGTGGAGCATGGCACAGGGGCTGGAAGAGTCCTGGTGCCTGCCCTGGCTGAGAAGGGCAGCCAGGCACCCAGGGGATACTCCAGACTCAGCTCTGGCAAGGGGAGGCCCCATGTCCCCAGGGCCAGACCCCCAGGATGGCAGCAGCAGTGGGAGCAGGACCCCTCCCTGGGACATAGGCGGCACAGACCTCCACTAGAGCACGGGGACAAGGCAAGGCCCAGCGAAGGCAGCGGGTGAGAGGGCTGCACACAGCAGTGACGAGGCAGAGGCAGCTATGAGGACGGGAACGTTTATTGGACTAAAAAACGCTGGTGCAGCTGGGCCAGGCTGCCCCAAGCCACGTGGGACCTGCCAGCCGGGGCCCCACACCATGGCCCCTCTGGCTGGCTGGGGGCATCAGCACAAAGGGACTGGGGCAAGGCCCCGGGGCTGCCCACAGTGTGGCAGGTGCCAGGGGTCACAGGGCTCTGCCCACCAGGCCATGGCCACAGCCACGGGGAGAGCAGAACAGCTGGCCCGGGGGCCACCTTCCCCTCCAGCAGCCGTGGACAACAGCCCTTGGGCTGGCTCAAGGCCATGCCGGGCCGAGCCCCCACCCCTCCGCACAGCGCCCGAGCAGTGATCGTGTGCCAAGCGTCCCCGCAGGGCAAGAGGCCAGGGCAGTGATGCCGGTGCAGCTGTGGCCAGGGCTGGGCCGTGGGGAGCGCGGCCCTCACGACTACACGTGGAGGGAGGTGGCCGAGCGCTGGTGGTGCCAGTCGCGCAGGCGGGTGTAGCGCGGGCTCTGCAGCTCCATGAAAAACTTTTCTCTGAAAGGAAGGAAAGAAGAAAGAACAGACAGACAGGAAGAGACAGACAGACAGGGACAGAGCAGGGAGGAGAGGTCAGAGCGAGAGGAGAACAAGGCAGAGAGAGTTGGCAGCAGGGTCAGGCACGGCCGGAGCAGGAGGCAGCTCCATGCCCATGGGGGCAGCCAGGACCGGCTCCCCCAGGCTCACGCCACAGCCTGGGGCTCCTCGGCCCCCCTTACCTGGACTTTTTAGCAAGCTCGTCATCAGGGTCTTGCACTGAGCAGTGAGCAGAAGAGAAAGAGAACAGCAGAGTCAGAGTCAGCCGGAGGTGTCTAAGCCTCGCGGCCGGGGGCGAGGGACGGACCCCGCAGGGACCACCGTCCCGCGGTGCTGGGAGGGTGGGCGGGCTACGGCACAGGTGGGGAGGGCAGAGCCCTCTGGGCCAGCTGAAGGCGTGCGCGGTGCCAGCGTGGGCAGGAGCCAGAGGCACTTACTGAACTCTGTGCCCGTGAGCTGGGCCAGGATGCGGAAGGAGCGGGATTGGGTGGTGCCAGTGCGGGGCCGCCAGTCCTCCGTGTCCTCAATCAGCCGCTTCTTGCTGGAGTCGCTGTGGGGGACGCCCGGGGGGCTCTCCAGCCGCAGCGAGTGCCTGGGTAGACAGGGCAGGGTGCTCAGCCCCTGCCCGCAGCACCCCAGCGCTCCTACAAGAGCACCTGGCCCAAAGCCAAGGCACCAGCTCCCCACGACCCCCGAGCACAACACCCTGCCCCGGCCGGACCCCGGCAACCAGCGGCACGGCCCTGCCTTACTTGTCCTCCAGGTAGGACTGGCCCAGGGTGCTCAGGGGGTCTTCGTGGGCCTGAGCTCGCGCCTCCGGGGGGTGGGCACTAACCCTGCAGGGCCAGGAAGTCAGACAGACAGAGAGAGAGAGAGGCAGGCGTGGCAGCAGAACGAGAACAGGAGCCTCACGGAGCGGAGAGGAGAGGAGGTCCCAGACCCTGGAAACCCCACCAACTACCCCAGAGACACCTCCCTGCTGCACTGGTCCCCGCCAAACACGGACGGGCCCAGTGGCCCCAAGTTGCTGCGCTCTGCCCAGGCCCAGGCCCAGCCCCGCGGCCCCAGCAGGGGCAGAGCCCAGGCCATTGCAGCACAGACGCCTGCTCCAGGCTTGGGCAACCACTGGACTTGGGCCCTCTTCATGGTGGCGGCGGCAGCAGCAGGGCCCCTGAGCACACCACACCTCTCCCCAGGGCCAAGACCAGCCCTTGCCCCCGTGAGGGGCCAGTCAGGGCCCAGATGAACACGGATCCCCGGACAGAGGCAGTGCTGGGCAGGCAGAGCCCACAGGCCAGCTCCCCCCAAGCCACGGGCTCCGCTCAGCAGGGCCGGGCTCCAGGGCAGGTCCCCAACAGAGCAAAGGGCAGCGAAGGGCATGCAGGAGAGAGCAGGCAGAGGCTTACTGACTTGTCAGGGCTGTGCACCTGCAGCAGATGGGAGGAGAGAGGAGAGAAGACAGAGGAGAGGTTAGCCCGGTACCGCAGGGAGTATCGCAGCAAAGCCCGGAAACACGTCGCCCCACAGAGCCCGCCTGGCACCAGCACCATCCAGGAGGGGCGCAGCCCCTTACTGCTCCATGCACCCCAGCAGGCCAGGGTCCGGCCCTGCCAGAGCCAAGCACCGCATGGAGCCTGGCTCAGCTGTCCCCATGCTCCTCACTGCATGGACGCTGGCTGGGGACGGCTGCAGAGCCGAACCCCCTTGCTGCACACAGTCGCACAAACTTGTCCCTGCACCGGGGCTGCAGGACCCTCCCGGCACGAGTGGACAACGGCGCAAGCCACGTGACCAGAGACCAAGTCCCAGCCACCCTCCTCTGACTGCAAGGTCTACACCTGGCTCGGACGCAGCAAAGCCCCACTGCAGGCCCAGGGAGGACGGCGGGAGTCCTGGGCAGACCCCAGAGAAGCTGCCAGCAGCCGCCCAAGCTGTGGCCCCAGACGCACTCCCCAGGCACAGATGCATGGCGTCCCCCACTGGACGGTACTGTGCAGGGCCGGCAGCAGGCCGTGCACACGCTAACAGGACCGTACGGCACCCTGGCCCCGGCAGGCAGGGGCAGCGCAGACCCTGGGCGCAGAAGTTGGCGGGCAGCATCATCTCTTGCAGTGCAACACCAGCACCAGCCACCAGGGGGCACTGGACACCGCAGACATGGTGGGGTGGGGTGGGGTGGGGTGGGGGGCACACACGGCACGGGTCCAGCATGCAAGGCCGTGGTCCGAGGGCAAGCCCAGGCCGGGCCAGGGCGCCTGGGGGGCAGCGTGATGGACAGCAACGTACCCATTGTGCTGCGGGGCACTGGCAGGCGCCAGGGGCGTGTACGTCACGGGTTTCGTCACTGGGGCGGCGCCAGCCCCGAAGGGCCGCGCGGTTTTGTTGAGGGCGGAGCTGGGCGCAAAGCTGTATTTCAGGGGCTCAGAGTGGGGGGGGGCATCCTGAGCAGGAGACAAAACATGACAGCGGCTGGCGACGCGGGCAGTAAGCATGGGCACAGGTGTGGGGCACCAGCTTGGGCACAAGGCCACATAGGATGTGCCCAGCCCCAAGTGGCTCTGCAAGGCGATGCCCCCACCTGGGGGTCAGACCCTGCATGGGCAGTTGGGGGGGCCTGGGAGCTGCACAAGTGCGACACGGCAGCGCTAGGAAGCCGGAAGCAGCCATGCAGGGCAGCGCAGCCCGTCCCTGTCCTTGCCTGCAGGACGAAGCCAAGCTCACCCGGTGCTCGCAGGCAGCAAGCAGCTGTGGCAGCTGGCAGGTGCGCAGGCCTTGCACCACCAGCCCCACAAGTGGAGCCATGGGAAGCTGCCTGCCACACCTGGTTCTGCTAGTCAGGTCTCCCGGTGCCACCTAGCCTGCCCAACAGCCCCCCGCAACCCCAGCGCCACGTACCTTCTGTGGCTTCCCCACGAGGTTCTGGGCTCTGCAAGAGAAGAAACGGAGCCCAGGTGAGCAACAGCCGCAGGCATGGGCTGCTGCAGCCTCAGCACCATGGCACCCAGCGTGCAACGCTCTACCCTGTGCCCTGGACACAGGCGGCCTTGCTCTGCAAAGCTACCAGCTGGACCCAGCGTGGGCCAGAAACAGGCTCCTGCTTGAGCCACATCCGGATGGGATGCCCCAGGCCTGGGCAGTGCCCTGGGCATACAGCCGTGCTGGGGGGTGGGGGCCCAGCTGATGGGAGGCTGCAGAGGTCCCTTTGCCACAGCCCCATTGACCAGCTGGCTTCTGCCAGCAGCACATGCGCACACGCCTGCAACTTCCCATAGGCGTGCTCTTGCCACCCCTGCGCCAGGCCACAGCACCCTGGCCCCCACCATACCCTGCTTATGCCCAGCCCAGCACCCCCCACCCCTGCCCCGCAGGGGAATGCTCGGGCTGGCACCTGCTGAGGCTGAGGCTGAGGCGGTCGCCACAAGCGCGGATCCTGTTCTGCGCCTCGATGTGGGTCAGGGCGCTAGCGTTTTCGCCATCGATGCTCAGCACCCAGTCGCCCACGCCCACGCCGGCCTGCGCCGCCTTCCCACTGGGCGTCAGCTGCCGTGGGCACAGAGGGAGAGTCAGGAGGGCAGTGAGCAAGGCTGCCCCGTGCCCCAGGGGAAGCCAAGTGCCCACACTGCTGCCCTAGCTGATGCTGGGGGCATTGGGCTGGGCCTGTTGGGGCAGGTACTTACTCCCAGCTCCCGCTCCCCCTCCCCCCAACACATCCTGGGGGCTTTTTCCTGGCCTGTGGCCCGGGCCAGGCCCCACCTTGGCACAGAGACCAGGCCCCCCTGCGGCTCTGCCGGCCGAGACAGGAGCGGCTCCGTCCCCGGGAACCGGGCGTGAGTCAGAACTTCTCTGTCCCGGCGCAGCCCATGCATCAGGCCCGGGCCTGTCGGAGCCTGAACCACAGGCATTTCTGAGGCTTTTGTGTCTGGGCTGGGGGGGAGACAGGCGCTCCCACCCTGGCCAGCCCTGGTCGCTCCCCCATCTCCCATCCGCGGACAGACGTTACCTCATCCCAGCCGTGAGCAGCGATACCCGCTAGGGCTACCCGCCCCACGGGAAAGTCCAGCCCAGCCCAGCCGGCACCACCGCAGCAGCCTCGGCCCCGTGGCGGAGGCGCAGGGGTGAAGGCCAGAATGGGGCAGCTTCGAGGCAGCCGTGGGTGGTGCTGCCACCCCGGCCCTGGGAACGTGAGAGAAGCATCTTCTGTGGGGGCCACAGGCTGGGGCGGGAGCCCAGCGGGGCTCAGCCCGGTGCACGATGGCAGGGATGGGTGTGTGGCTCCAGGCCACCCCCTACCCCCTGCATTGCCTGCAGTGCAGCCGGGCCTGCTCTTACTCCAGCTGCCTCGGCCAGGCTGGGGGAGCTCCAGGCTCCTGGACTGGAGCCAAATGCTTCTCTGGCTCAACATGGACATAAAAGGAGCGAGCCAGATCCCGGCTGCGGCCCCCAGGCCCCTCCCCCCGGGCCAAGGCCCCCGCGATGCCGGCGCCGCCCCCTGCGCGCCCCAGCCCGGAGCCTGCGGGGATGCTGGTGCTCACAGACCCTCTCTCCGAGCCAGGCTGGGCCCGGGGGCCATGGCAGAGCGCAGCCTGGGAAAGCTCTTGGCTCCAAGCGCCGGAGCAGCCTGTGCCGGGCCCTGGGTGGCCAGGACCCCCCGACCAGGCAGGGGAGCTGCCCCTTGCACGCTCAGCCTAGGCCAGCCCTGCAGCACATCCTGCTCCCCGCCAGGCCCCCGCCCAGCCTTTCCTGGCTGGCAGGAGACAGGCCTAGGCAGCGCCCAGGGGGAAGCAGGGTCGTGTCCCCACAGGACCCCAGCCCAGCTGACGACTGGAGCGTATTTTTATCCTCTCCTGCCTGAGCTCAGCACTTCTCCCTGGCCCCCAGTGCCACCTCTGACAGCTGGGATGGGGCTGCAGGCCTGCCCCACCTGCCCCCGTCGCTTACAATCGCGGGCAGCCCTGCACGCACCAGAGCACCTGCCCTGCCCCTGCCCCACAGCAAGGAGCACAAGTGCCTGGAGCACACGTCCCCGCTGGCTGTCGGGGGTCCTGGGGCACCGCCTGGGCCCCACTGGCTGGGAGGCGCTGCACTAACGTGCTGAGGAAGGAAGCCTCGGCTACGCCTGTGACCGTGCCCACCCGGCACAGCCGCCTTCCTGGGCAGGGCCAGCTCTGGGCAGGGCAGGGCAGGGCAGGGCTGTGGCTGCTGGAGGGAGCTTGGAGCCAGGGACCTGGCTAAGAGAGACAGACCCGAGAAAGCTCAGACCGGCGCAAGGCCCGGTGCTGCGGAGAGGACCTGGGGGCTGTGGGCACGAGGCGTGCCAGCCCGCTGTGCCACCCCCATCAGGGCAGCCTCTTGCCCCCACCCCCAGCCCACGCACGCCTGCGCCCCGACCCCAGCTGGGAGCTGCCGCTGCCCAGGCGGCGCGAGGCCCGGGGCCCCTCGCCTGGCTGCCCCCCGTTACAGGCCGGCCGCGAGCGACCCCAGCCTGCACGGCGGGAGTGGCCCGCGTCCTGCCAGCTGGCCGCGGCGGCCCGGCGCATTCCGAGGCTTATAAGGCAATGGCTCGGCGGGCCCCGGCCGGGCACCCCTCGCCGCGCGGCCGGCCGCGCTTACCCGGGAGATGGAGAGCGGCATGTTGAAGTCCTTGCCCCCCTGCAGGCGGAAGCCCCAGGGCGCCGGCCCCTCCAGCACCACCTTGTAGGCGTCCATGTCGCTCATGCCTGGGGAGGGAGACGGTGAGCGGCGCGGCGAGCCGAGGCGGGGCCGGGAGGCGCGGGCGGGCGGGCGGGCGGTGCGAGGCGTGTAAGACGACACCGCGCCCGGCACTGCCGGCACGGGGCGACCACGGCGTGCCCCGGCCCCGCTCCTCCGAGCGGGGCGCGGCGGGACCGGGGGCTCCGGCCGGGCAGGCTCCCACCCCGCCCCGGAGCCGCCTCCTCTACCGGCCGAGCCGCAGCCCCGCGCACCCCCGCCCGCGGGCGCTGACCTGTGGGCCCGGCCGACCGGGGCCGGCGGTGCGCGACGGCCCGAGCCGAGCCCGACGCCGCTCTGCTCTGCGGCCCGCGCACCCTGCGCCGGGCCCTATATACCCTCGGGGGCGGGGCCGGCCCTAGGCCCCGCCCCTACTGCGCTTGCGCGGCCGCGGGCCCCGCTGCTCGGCTCCGGCGGTCCCGGGCCGGGGCCTCGCAGCCGGGAGCGCCGCCCGGACCCGCCCGCCGCGCTCAAGGAGATGCTGCCCGTCGCTCCGGCGCCGCCTTTATTTCCCGGTCGCGGCGCCCGAAGCCGGAACCGGAGCCGCCCCGAGCCCGCGGGGTGTCGTCTGTCCGGGAGTGGGCGCGCCCGGCCCGTCCTGCCGGAAAGCACCGCCGCCACCGCCACCTCCCCGGCCGGCTCGGCTCCAGCCGCTGCCCCCCGCCCTTCTCCCCCCCGGGCGGCTCAGGCGCGGTCCGCGGGGCTGGGGGTCCGGCCGGGCACCGGCGGCGCCGCCTCCCTGCTCAGCAGCGTGACCAGCCGCCGGCGGAGGCCGTTGCTGGCCGTGGCCTCGCCGCGGGCCGCGCTGTCGGGCCCCTCCGCGTCCTGCAGCCGCTGGTACCGGGGCTGGAGCGCGGGGCTGGGGGCGCCGCTCCGGGCCGCGGCCAGCATGCAGCTGTTGTCGTAGATGGGCGCCTCGGGGCCACTGCTGCCCTCGGGCGGTTCCCGGCAGCTCCGGTGCCAGCTCGGGGACGCCTGGTCCAGGTCCTGCCCTGGGCAGTCTGGCTCCAGGCCACACAGGTTCTCATACAGGTGCTCGGAGGGCTGCTGGCCCCAGGCCCCCGGTTCTGGCTCCCGCTGGGTGGCAGCAGGCAGGGGCTGCGGGCCCCGGGCAATGGAGGCGTAGATGACGGGGAAGGCATGGTCCACCCTGTCTGGAGCCCCTGGCTCCCGTGAGCAGGGCTGGGGTGGAGGGTGCTCAGGCCGGAGCCAGGCAGGCGGCATGGCCCCTCCGTCCTCGAGGGCCCAGGACGCTGGCAGTGCCCCCTCGGGACTGCTGGTGGGGTGCTGCCGGGGCTCCTGGTTCCTCTGGCGGGCAATGGCAGCAGATATGAGACCACAGATCTCAGCAGCGTGGCCTGTGCTGAAGGTGAAGACACCCTCACCAGAGTCGCAGCGGCGGCCGGCCTCGAAGGACAGCATGGCCTGCGAACAGATGGGGGTAAGGGACAGGGAAGGCCAGAGCCCCAGGGCCTCCCTCCCCCCGAACACTGCAGGGAAGGAGTGGGGCATGGGGTGCCAGGCTTGTGGGGCCATGCAGGTACCTGGTCCTGGCCGAACTTGCGCAGGAAGGGGTAGGGCCAGGCGAGCAGCGGCTGCCGCGTCTGCAGCTCCTTCAACACCAGGCGCTCGGGCAGCACGGCCAGCAGGTAGCGCCCGCTCAGGCCGCAGCGGGTGGAGGCCTCAGTCCGGAGCAGCAGTACTGGGAACTCGTTCGCTGGCAGAGGAACAGAGCCCACGTTGACACTGCAGCCCCAGCTCCTGCAAGGGCATGACAGCCCACCCCCATGCCACGGCAGGGCCCCATGCACCAGCCCCCTGCACCTACGTGCGTGCCAGGATGAGTAGATTGTGTTCTCCTCCATGCGGAGGCCAGAGCTGGGCGAGGCGCTGTTGCTGCCTGGAGCCATCTCCTTTGTGCCCTGAAAAGCAGAGAGGTGAACTGCGTCCACCACCTGGGCAGCAGAGCTGCAGGGAGCTGGGGGTGGGGGACACATGGAGCTCGGGCAGGTCTATGGACTTGACCACGGGACCTCCAGGGGCTGGGGAGGGGGTAGATCGGCTGTAGCACCACCTGAGCCTCCCACGACTCTGTGGTGCTGGATGCAGCTGCCCGCCCATGCCACCCCCTGGCCAGGGTCCACCATACCTGGAAGGCCAGTTGGCAGAGCTGCGCCACCCACTCATCAGGCTGCTCGGCCGCCAGCACGTGGCTCTTGTCCAGGGTGCGGAGGCAGAAGGCGGCTGTGCCACGGGGGCAGCCCTCACTGCCGGCAGGCCCCACGGACACACAGTCGGCCAGCCGGAGCACCCGGCGTTCGCCCCGGCGCAGCGATGTCTTCTCAGGCCCTGAACTGTCCCGCACCGCAAACTGCTCCATGCGGGCCACGCCTGATGGGCCAGCCGCGAACAGCTGTGCCCGCACCTTCTTCCAGGACCTCTGGGGGTGGGTAGATGAGCAGGGCTCAGCCCCCTTGGGCCAGGGATGGAGCTTGTAGGATGCTGCTTGGAGCCACCGACAGGCTGGGAAAGGGGACCCTCGTGCAGGCAACCTGCCCCTGCAGCACTGGCTCAACCTGGAGCCTGCACCTGCCCTCAGGGCCATGGGCTCAGCCCGCTGGTGTCTCACGCCCCTCCTCTGAGCCCAGCAGCTCCTAGAACAGAGCCCAGGCATCCGGGCCAGGGGGCTGTGGCCAGCCTCGTGCTGCCCCTGGGGGCCCGGCAGGTGGGGTGGACCAGCTGTTCCAGCCTAGGCCCTATGCAAATCAGGCCATTTAGGGCTGTTTGCACCCACCACCAACAGCAGCCCTGCACCTGACACATGGGCCAGGTCCCGCCAGCACCACCCACCCCTTCCTCCCAGGGGAAGCTCTGCAGCAGCTAGCGGGTCACGAGGTGAGGGCACAGGGCAGCTGCAGCCTCCTCTTGCAGTCCCCACGTGCTGGCTGCAGAGAGGGGGCAGTGAGTCCCAGAAGCACTGCCAGTCATGGCTGCACTGCCTGCCCCATGCGGGGCTGCCCAGACGGGCACTGTGCTCCCAGTCTGACATTGGTCCAGCTGAGCTGCAACCCAGCCCAGGCCGGACCCATTTCCAACCTGAGGGACAGGGTTGCAGCTTGCAGGAAGCCTGCAAGGGCACCCGGGCTGAGCTGGGCAGGTTGCTGCGGTACCTGGCACCTTCAGGACAGGAAGCAATCAAGGCTCTGCCTTGAAAGCCTGCCTGCAAAGGTCAGAGCCTGACCACAGCTGTAGGGACCGTGGTGCTTGTGGGGTAGTTGGCTGCAAACCCAAGCCACATGAGGGGACTGGGCCCCAGTCACCATCCCCATTCCATTTGGGCTGCTAGCAAGCACTGGTCCCTACCCACCCTGGGACAACGGCAGAGTAGCAGGTCTTAGCCCCAGGGAAGGCGAGGGGCTTCCGCACCTGCCCCCCTCACTCACACGCACCACACTGCGCTCTGTAAAAGCTTTTATTGCCCTTTGCGCCTGCCGCAGGCAGCACCCAGAGCAGTCAGGAGCACCAGGACTACTGGTTGCGGCTGCCTCCCCTGGCACCCAGGTGTGGTGCCAAGACCACATGCGCCTCCCCCTGGCCAGCAAGGCCTGGAGCCCAGCCCTGCCCATTACCTTTCCAAATTTGAAGTGCTGGACATAAAGGATCCCATCTTTCACGGGCCCCTCCATGGCCTGAGCTGCCTGGGTTGCGGAGCCGTTGGCCACGGGAGCTGGGGCTGCTGCCGCAGGAGTGCAGGGGCAGACTTCCCCTCTGCATCCACTTCCCCTTTCTGGCATGCGAGCCGAGGAGCTGGCCCTGCCCCCTCCAGAGCTGAGCAGTGGGGCAGAACCGGCAGGCGGGGCTGCGAGTCTGCCCTAGGCAGGCTCTCACGGCCCCTGCTTGAGGCAAGGGGGGTGGTGCTGAGGACTAGGACTGCCTCTTCCTGCCCAGCCCAGCAGCCCCAGGAAAGTGCTGAGCATCCCCTTGACTGGGGAACAGTCCTGGCAGGGCCAAGGACATCCTGGCAGAATCTGTGCCAGTCCCTACCAGGCCGAGCCGGCCTGGGCTAGCAGACTGTCCCTACTGCCCTCCAGCCCCCACAATCAAATCCCCCTGGGCCACTGCTGTGCATCTAGCCCAGAGGCCCCCACTTGCTCAATCCCAGCGTGTCAACAGTAGGGCTGATGTAAGAAGCTGTTGCTGCATGGCACAGCACTTCCTCCCAGCACCAGAACTGCAGCCCGGCTCTGGAGCAACAGGGAATGGGCAGCATGTACCAGGGGTCTGGAGCAGGCCGTGGCGTAGCTGCCTGAGACGCAGGGGCCAGCTGCATCGGCTTCCTGGTGCGACTGGCACTTGCCCAGAGAGCAGCCACCTTCCCCTTCCCCCACCCCTTCACAGCATCTGGGCAGGGGCTGGTGCCCGCTGGGCAGTCCTAGAAGTCCATGGAGCTGTGGGCCAGGTAGTCTTTGCGGCCGATGTTGCTGACTTGCTTGGTCTGCATGGCCTCCAGCTTGGGACAGTCTGTGATGCGATGGCCCAGCCCCCCGCAGAAGGCACAGCCCCTCTCCTCTGTGACAGGAAGGATGAGAGTGAGCTCGGGCAGGGACAGGGGCAGGGCACTGCCTGGGATGGGGGACCCCCCACAGCTCTTGGGAGAGTAACAGCTCCAGAAGCGCAGCCACTGCCAGAGCGCACAGCTCAATTAACCGGCAGCTGCTCTCACCCTCCCCTGCCTCAGTGCCCCCTTCCCTGGACAGGACCCAGCCCTTCCTAGGGCCAGAATGGCAGCAGAAGTGCCACCTCCCCCCAGCCTCTCACCTCCAATGTCCAGCATGGTCTCATCCCCGCAGTGCAGCACCTGGAGCACAGGTGGTACCTTCTGCTTGGCCTCCAGCAGCAGCGCCTTCAGGTCCATGAGCACCGACTCGTCTGGGGGCAGAGGGGCAGCTCAGCACAGGCTCCAGGCACAGATGCCAGAAGGAGCCTGCAGTGCAAGGCACACTGAACACAAGGCTGTGGGGCAGGGAAGGATAGCAGAGTGCCCCCCCATAGCACAGCACCTCATGGTGTGGGGCACAGGGCAGCTTGACCACAGAAGGGGAACACCCTCGATACCCTCCCCATACCAACCCGGGGCCAACAATGCCTGCACCACTGGGCTCCTCATGGCTCCACCAGTACCCACCTGGCACTACCTCAACACTGGTTTGGCAATGCACATGGGGCCAGTGGAGGACACCCTGCCAAGCTCAGTGTGCCCCAGCCCAGCAGACCACCCACCATGCTCCTCACCGCAGGCTTTGTTGATGAAGGTGGTGGCGATGCCTGTGTTCCCTGAGCGGCCCGTACGCCCAATGCGGTGCACTGTGGGAAGATGGGTGAGGTCAGGGCCAGGGAACCAAAGCAGGAGCCTGAACGTGGACCCCCATTTCCCACCACCTGGGAGCCATGCCCAGCACCAAGTGTCCCTCCTCCACCCCATCACACTGCCGGCACAGCAAGCTACCCACAGCTGGTGGGGCCCAAAGGAAGGCCCAGAACGCCTACCCACCATAGTTCTCGATCTCCTCCGGCATGTCATAGTTGATGACGTGCTGGATAGCCGGGAAGTCCAGGCCCTTGGAGGCCACGTCCGTGGCGACCAGGACATCCTTCTTCCCATCCCGGAAGGCCTCGATGGCTTTTGTCCGCTCTTCTTGGTCTGTGGGGCCGGCGCCAGCAGTTAGAGGGGACCATACCCTGTGAGTGCAACACCCCCACCCCCTGCACTGACGCTGGCTGTGGGGCCCGGTGAAACCCATGACCCAGACACAGGAACTGAGCCCAACTGTCTTTGCCTAGGGCTTGCCCATGTGGCGAGCCCAGCACGTGCCCTGCAAGGGCATGTGGGCAGCTCCCATTGCACAGGGAAGCCTTCTGCAGGCTGCACGTGGCTCCAGAGGTGCACACGGCAGACATTCCCCCACCACTTGCACTGACCTTTCCCTCCGTGTATGGCTACGGCCTCCACACCCTTGAGCAGGAGGTACTCATGGATCGCGTCGACGTCTGCCTTTTTCTCCGCAAAGATCAGCACCTGCCACAGGAGCTGGTGTCAGGGGCCACAGGCCCAGACTCTGCTGGAGGGAGCCAGGGCTCCACCTGGCTGACCAGGTGCCAGCGCTCCCCTCCTTCCCCAACCCTGAGTCCTGGAGAGACGGTTCTTAGGTGCAGGCTCGTGGGCCCTCCTGCCCCAGCCCAAGGGCTGACAGCAGTGACTATGCCAGAAGCCTCTCCCATGTCAGCCCAAGCAGCTCCCACCTGGGCTGCGCCCCATCACCCACAGGCTTCCCAAGCCCTGAGCAGCTGCAGTGTGGAACTCACGGGCGGTGGGGTTTTCTGCAGGCACTCAAGCAGGTACACCATCTTGGCCTCCTCCTTCACGTACTCTACCTCCTGTGCATGGGCATGTGGCAAAGGTCAGAGCAGAGCACATGTGACCTGGCTGCTGTGTCCTGAGCCCTCAGCAGGGAAAGGCTGGGCACTCTCAGACCCCAGGAGCCTGCTGTGTGGGTGTCCCCTCCCCATGCAGACACCCCCTCCAGGCCCTCACCTGCACGACATCCAGGCTGGCTGCTCCCGCTCGCCCCACGTTGATGGTGATGGGCTTCACCAGGGCACTCTTGGCAAAGTTCTGGATCTTCTTGGGCATGGTGGCACTGAAGAGGAGGCTCTGCCGCTGGCCCTGCAAGCACCAGTCAGGTGGATGAACATGACCCAATATTACCCCATGAGTCTCATGCGCCTACTTCAGCAGCAGCCAAGCCAGTGGCTGTGCCCCGTGGGCCAGAAGCCAGGTGTGGCAAGTGAGAAGCCCAGCAAACATGGGGGCCACATAGAACCACAGGCCCAGGAAAGGGCAGAGCCCTAAGCCTGAGGCGCCTGAGCTGCTAGCCACTGTGGCAGCCAGCAGGAGTCTGGCCAGGCCACAGGAAATCCAGCCATACCACCACCCCCACCCTCGGACAGCCAGGAGGTGGCCTGAAACTGGGCAGCACCCAGAGCATGGGAGGGCATTCTGCTGGCAGCAGGCCCCCGGGACAGGAGCCCATGCTCACTCGTTTCCCCGCTGGTACCTTGAAGTAGGAGAAGATGGTGCGGATATCTCCCTCAAAGCCCATGTCGATCATGCGGTCAGCCTCATCCAACGCCAGGTAGCGGCAAATGTCCAGGTTCACCATCTTCTTCTGCAGCAGATCCATGAGGCGCCCGGGCGTGGCCACCATCATGTGCACGCCACTGCAGGCAAAAAACAGGCACAGAGCAGGAAGCAACTGTACTGCGTGGCCTCCCGTGTGCCCAACCCATCCCGCGAGCTCAGGCCAAGTGCCCTCCCCCAGGCTTGAGGCAACTGCCCAGTCAGGCCTGGGATAGCTGGCTGCTGCATGCGATCTTCTCCCTTGGTGTCAGGCCCAGGGAGCAGAGCAGAGCTCTGGTGGTGCTGCCTTGACCAGCTGGCGAACAGGACTTACTGCTTGATGGTCTCCATCTGTTCCTTGATGGACATGCCCCCAATGCAAAGGGCACAGCGCAGTGGGGGCAGCCCATCCTCCTGCAGCAGGCGGCAGTAGTACTCCAGAATGCCATGGGTCTGCCGGGCCAGTTCCCGCTGCAGAGAACAGTCTGTCACCCCAAAGACAAGGCTCCCAGCTGGCTGGCACCAACACCTGCTCCCTGGCCCCACCCCAGGCCTGTCACAGCTGGCCCACCCTGACAGCTCTCGGGCGCTGATGCCCACATCCCTTCACCATGACCCCGCAGTGGGGGGATGCATGCTCACCGAGGGGCAGATGATGAGCCCATAGGGCCCTTCCCTCTTGGAGAATGGCAACCTCTTCTCCTGCTCCAGGCAGAACATAATCACCGGGAGGGTGAACACCAGAGTCTTCCCGGAACCGGTGAACGCGATGCCAATCATGTCCCTGCCGGAGAGGCTGCCGAAAACGCAGGGGCAGGGTCAGCCCAGGGCCGAGGATGCCCTGCCAGCCAGCTAGCTGGGGTGCTGCCAGTGGCCGGCCGCCCCACCCACACCACTGGGCAGGGAACAAAGCAGCACCGCAGCTGGGCCAAGCACTCACATGGTGGGGATGCCCTGGATCTGGATGGGTGTCGGCTGCTGAATCCCCTTCTTCTTCAGGCCCCGCAGGATGGCTGTGCACGTGACGACAGGGAGGGGTCAGCACCACAGCACTGTGGCCCCTCCACCAGACCCCATGCCACTTTGGGCCAGCAACACGCATCCACACAGGCCCCCGGCCAGCAGACAGAGAACTGGGTACACGAAGCCACGCTCTCCTTGCGGCCTGTGACCTGGCTAGAGGAGCTCTGCATTGGTCTGCACACCGCTGCACACCTGTGCCTCCCCCAGCAACCTCCCCTCCCCGCCTCCTCACCTGCAGGGAACTTCATCTCCTTGAAGCTCTTGATGGGAGGTGGGATACCCTCGCCCTCCACCAGGATGTGAAACTTCTTGCGCACGCGCTCATGCCGTGCCTCTGACATGCCCAAGATGTGGCGCGGCGCCTGCCAGCTGACCAAGACACACAGGGATCAGCCCAGAGCAAAGCTGCTCAGCACTCCCCCTTGCCCCTGGGGGCACCGCGCTCAGGACAGCCTTAAGCCAAAGCAGCACTCCCAACTCCCCCAAAACAGACCCTAGCCCACAAGGGACCTTCCCCTCATGTAAGCCAGTGACCACGGCCAAGTCCAGGCCCTGCATCGTGCCTGCGATCCCCTGCTCCACCCTTGGCTGGTTGCAGTTTCCGCCTGCCCTGCAACGTGGTGCCAGAGCAGCGGGGAAGGAGCAGCCTGTCACTTTCCTCTGCTGCACAGCACACGGCTCCTTACTGTGGCGGGGCAGGGTGAGGCGAGGCGGGAGCACCTCCCCTCGCCTGCACCCTGCTTGGTCCCACCTGGCCTCCGTGTCTGTGTGGGCATCATGCGGTGGGCCTGCAGCAGAGCTGGGGTGCAAGGAGGCTGCAGAAGCCCCCGCGGCAGCTCCTTCCCCTCCGCTGCAGCCAGAGGAACGCACCTGGTTTTAATGGGGTCGTCGTACGTGATGCCCTTTGCCATCTCCTTCACGGACATCAGTGCTGCGAGGAAACCAAGAACCAACTCAGCCGAGAGGGGCCTGCAGCGGCAGCAGGCAGCTCACGGGGCGCTGCTTCGGTCCTGAGGCAGCTACGACAAGGAGAGGCCTACACTGCTGGCACCGCTGCGGAGAGGACGGGCGCCGGGCTGGGCAGGGGAGCACTCGCTAGGGGCCCTCACTCTGCCGGCCCTGGGCACGGGGAGGGGAGCAGACCCGCGCACGCACCTCGGCCCTCGGCCACGCTCTCCAGGATCTTCTCCTCCTCCTTCAGCTGCTTCTCCTTGGCCGACTCCTTGCGGGCTGCAAGCGAGCAGGGCGGGTTAGGGGCCGCAGCCTAAGGGCGCCCCCCCCCCCGCCCATCTGCCCCCGCCCAGCCCGCCGCCCACCTTCTGCCTTCTCCTTGAGGTGCTGGTGCTGGTCCAGCAGGCTGACGTGGGACTGGGGGCCCAGTGGGATGTCGTCCTCGTCGCCCCGGGGCTCGCTGCTGCTGTCCCGCGGCTCCTCCTCCGCCGCCCCCTTGCGCCGCATCTGCAGCAGCTTCTGCAGCTGCCGGGCCCGGGGTCAGCGCGGCCCCACCAGCAGCCCCCAGCTCCGGCCCCGGCCCCGGCCCCGACCCGCCCGGCCCCCGTTACCATCTGCTGCCTCCGCTGCTTGACGGGCACGTAGGGCTCGTAGTCGTCCTCATCCTCCCCAGACGGGCCCGACACCTCCGCCGACTCCTCGCGCGGCCGCTGCGGCAGAGTGACAGTGACGGTCACGGACGCGACCCGCGCGCGGAGCGGACCCCGGGGGAGGGGGGGGGGGGACCACGGCGCGCACCGGCCTCTCGCTTCCAGCCTCCAGGGCGGTCTCAGCGGAAGGCGGAAGAGGCGCAGCCAATGCCCGCGCGCGGCGGGCGGGGGCAGGCCTCGTGTCCTAGCGACGCTGCGCGGTGCTGACGGGATGCGCCGAGGGACAGACGCCGTGGAAGGCGGGGCGCCCC
>JAGPOW010003447.1:36398131-36459386 GCA_030014935.1 Caiman crocodilus | reverse complement strand
CCGTGGGCGGGAGGCGCCGCCGGGACGTGCCAGGCGCGGAGCGGCCCGGACGGACGGACTGACGGACTGGCCATGCTGGTCGCGGCCGTGCGCCGGTGGCTGCAGCGGCCCAAGGTGAGCGCGGGCGGCGGGCGCGGGCGGCGGGCGCGGGGCCCCGACTTGTTCCCACTCCGCTGCCCCGCAGGCCCGGGCCGTGCCCCGGGACCTTCGCGGCCGTGCCCCCGGGCGGGTGGGCAAGGGCCCTGCCACTGCGGTGCTGCGCGCTTCCCCGGCGGGGGCCGTGACGGGGCGCAGGCCGGCGGGGACGCGGCCCGAGCCGGGGCTGCCGCCTGCTCCCGACGGCCGGGCAGTGGCGCTCGTCGGTGCGTGCCTGAGCGGAGGCCCGGGGAGGAGCCGGCCCAGGGCCGCGGGGCTGGGTCGGGCTGTGCAGCCCTGGCAGCTCGCCGCGCCCCTTGCCGGCCCGGGCGACGGCATTCCTGTGGGCCCGAAGCCCCGCCCCTGGACCACGGGGCCCCGCCCCCGCCCCGAGCCAGCCGCTGGAAGGGTCGGGTCCGGCGGGGGCTGTCCTGTCCCCGGGGGTGATGGTGATGGCGCTGTGTCTCCGTGCCCCAGCGCTCTGACCCGCGCCTGCTGGCCCAGTTCTTCCACGCGGACGAGCAGGTGACCCGGGCGGTGAGGGAGATGAGTTGCCTGGACACGGAGTTGGACCCGCAGCAGTACCTGGCACTGCTCAGCCAGCTGCACCTCAGCCAGGTATGCGGGGTGGCACGGGGCAGGAGGCAGCAGTGCTGGGCCCTGCTGCAGCCTGACATCGGTGGCCCCCACCCAGGTGCGCCTGCTCACCGTGCTCCAGCGCATCATGGACGAGTGCATCCCCACCGCACGGCACAGCCGTGACTACCACGCCAAGTTCCCGGAGGAGCTGCTGACTGACGACCTGGGCAACCACCTGCTCTTTGCAGCCGAGGTTGGCCGAGACCCCAGGGCGGGGGGGTGGTGTTCCTGTCCTGCCCCATGGCGAAGGGCTCATTCTGGGGCTGCCTGCAACCGGCGACTCTTGGAAGAGCTGTCCTTCCCCCTGCATCGCACGGACCATGCATAGGCAGACCCCCGGCCAGCCCTGAACGAGCCCTTGTGCAGGGGTGCCCAGGGTGGGGGGGGCGCATGGTGCTGCCCCAGCCAGCCCCAGGGGTGTGCAGGGGGTCCAGGCTATACCCCGGGATCTGACCTGCCCTGCGCTTTGCCTGCAGTGCCTGGTGGCTGGCACCTTCCTGGAGCTGGACGTGGCTGAGGGGCAGCAGCTGCGCCCGCTGGCCAGGACCCTGCTCTGCAGCCTGGAGCTGGTGCGGGTGCTGCTCCGGGAACAGAGCCTGAGCCAGGTTGGGCCCTACCCAGAGGCCGTGCAGGCTGCACTGGTCCGGTTTGATGCGCTCTTCGCCGAGTTTGAACTGAGGTGTGCATGGCTCTGAGGGGCTCCCCGACCCAGGGCCTGGGTCCCAGCCTCCTCTTGCAGCCCAGGGTGCCCGGATGCCTCCTGGGTAGCTCCTTGTGGTGCTGGGGATCCTGATAGAGAGGCTCAGGCAGGGTGGGGGGCATCGCTCCCAGGTCATGGGCTCTGGGGCGGGCAAGCTGGGCATCACAAGGCCTGTTCCCTCCAGCTATGTGTCCTCCCTGGTCACGGTGAAGTCACCAGAAGAACTGTACAAGCAGCAGGAGATTGTCGTGCTTTTCTGTGAGACGGTGCAGAGGTGAGAGGCCACAGTCCAGGCAATGGCTCTGGGTCTGGACAGTTGCGGGGCAGGGGTCCTGGGCAGGAGAGCAGAGTGCAGCGCTGGCCCCTATGCCCAGCGGCTCTTTGCACCCCTGCGGTGCCCCCTCCCCCAGACAGCTAAGGCCCCCTAACCCCCTGCAGGGCCCTGAGACTTGGGTACCTGACGCAGGAGATGATCGACCAGTATGAGCCGCTGCTGATGTTCACCATTCCCCGCCTGGCCATCGTCAGGTGGGCTCAGGGCAGGCACTGCTGGGGCAAGGCGGGGGGCCATGGAGGCGCAGCCTGGCGGGCACCTGGCTTGGAGCTCTTGGGCTCATGCCACCAACTGAGCTGCTGCTCTCTCACTCCCTGCCTGCAGTGGGCTCCTGATCTACCCCGAGGGGCCACTCAGCCTGGAGCGGCAGCCTGAGGAGATGTCCAGGGTCTTCAGCCCCTTCTACATCCTGTTGAGAAAGATCAGGTGGGTGAGGCAGGGGCACAGGGCTTGAGGCACGTGCAGAGCAACGTGCTGCTGGGCAGAGGGGTGGGACCCTCCGCAGAGCCATGGGGCCCTCACGCCTGCCTTGGCCCCTGCAGGGACGTGCTGCAGGCGCTGTCGGCTGAGGAGCTGTCCTTACTGGAGAGGAGCCTGTGTGCGGCCCAACTGGAGGAGCCCCGCGCTGCTGCTGTGCCCCAGCCCCTGGCCGCCTCACCTGGCCCTGCTCCCCTGCAGGCTGCCAGGGGTTCTGGCACCATATCGGGATGCTGGGCGAGGCCGGGGGCAGGCTGCAACATGGGTGTCTCAGGGGTGCCAGCACTCGAGGGCACAGAGCGGGGGCTGCCTCATCTCCACAGGCCTCCGAGTGCCTGCCCTGGTAACCTGACTACCACCTGTGACACCCCAGCCCTGCTGGTCCCTGCCCCAGCCATGCCCAGCACAGCCTGGGATGCCCAGGAGCCACAGCCACAGCTCTTGCCTCTGGCCTTTGGTCAGACGCCCTGGGCAGGGCAGTGCTGGGGGCCCCAAACCCACTCCCCAGTTGAGGGGACCAACCTGGGCCAGACCCCAGTTCTTCCTCCGTTGCCATGCTGTGACCGAGGCCCTGGTGCCTGCAGCAGGTAGGTGGCCACAGGCAATGGGTGGGCAGCTGCACCTGGCCTGCTTGCCCTGGCGGACAGTGTCTGAGCTGCCTGACCCTTAGAGGCTGCTCCGGGTTGGGTTGTGCTCTAGGGCAAGGCCCTTTAACTCTCTCCTCTGCACAGGCCCCCAGGCAGCAAGCTTCTCTGTGCACCCCCTGGCACAGTGCAGCATGCCCGGCGAGCAGAGCTCCGCTCCCACTACAACAGCACCTGGGACATGATCCACACGCTCTTCGTCTGCATCTCAGGTAAGCGCTGGGCACAGACACGTGACTTTCCCAGCACGGGGGACCAGACCACCTGCTGCAGGTGAGGGCTGGGGAGCTGCCTGTGGGGCCTGGAAGCAGCCGAGCCCGGGAGCTTGTGGCTCTGCAGCCCCCGCCACGCCACTGAGACCTGCCCGCCAGCCCCGCCCCAACGCTGCGCTCTTCCCGCAGGGGTGGCTGACCAGCTGCAGACCAACTTTGCCAGCGACCTGCGGAGCATCCTCAGGACTGTGTTCAACATCGTGACGTCCCAGCCTGAGGCACCAGGCACTGGCTGTGAGTGTGCTCAGTGTGGGCGGCCGGGCTCAGTGGGCCAGCTGCAGGAATTCATTAGGCTGGATCCCAGTGCTTAATGCTGGAGCCCGGCCCCTGTGTCTGGTCTGGGCAGAGGCAGGGGTCATGTGCCTGGTGCTGCCCTGGGGTCACCTTTCAGTGCAGGCAGGGCTGGCACGTGGGGTCCCTGCCAGCTGCCCTGGGGGATGAGAGCCCTCTATGCAGGGATAGGACAGCAGGAAGCGGCCCCCGGAGTGGCCTGAGATGGGGTGCACAGCGAGCCTGCATGGTGCTAACACCCCCTCCACCCCCAGCCACGGACAAGGGAGGCAACGTGTGCCTGGCAGAGACCGGCCCCCGCATGCCCAACTGTGCCCTGTGCTCCACCAGCCATGAGGGAACAGGTGAGAAGGACAGGGCTCCACCAGAAAGCCCCTGTGTTTGCCCTGGGGCCACCCCACCACTCGGCTGGTCCAAGCAGCTTTGGGGACCATTGTGGCCCTCCAGCCCACCCAAGCGACCCAGCCAGAAAGGGGGCAGATGGAGCTGGGTCCCGGCCCAGGGTCACTCCTCCACCTGGCCCCTCACGGTGCCCATCCTACCACAGGCACCACCGGGCTGCCGCGCTGGGTGCCAGACAGTAGCTGCAGCCAGTGCTCTGCCTGCCACGTGCCCTTCACCCTGCTGCGCCGGCGGCACCACTGCCGCAACTGCGGGAAGGTAGGAGCCTGGACAGGGCCTGCTCCCTCCCGCGAGGGCAGAGAGGCCGGCAGTGCTGTGCAGGTGGGAGGGATGGCCTGGCAGGGTGGCAGGGTGGTGCTGGGCTCCCTGGCACTTCTCACCCCTGCCTCCCTCAGCAGATATTCTGTGCCCGCTGCTCCCCACACACAGCACCGCTCCCACACTATGGACAGCCGAAGCCAGTGCGCGTCTGCACCCACTGCTACACCACACACCTGCTGCCCGCCACCCGACCCTGCCACCCCTAGCCGCGTGCCCCCCACCATGGGAGTCTGCCAGGCTGCCCCACCGCTGGCAGCCTGACCCTGCTCAGGCACCGGAGGCTCTGGATGCCCCAGACCTTCTGCAGCTCCATGGGCTCTGGGCGCCCAGGCTCAGGGCCACGTTCACCATTAAAGACCCAGGGAGGCAGCAGCTGTGCTCAAGGCAGGCCCGACCTGTGTGGCGCTGGCAGGGCCTGGCAACCCGGTGCTGGCACTGGGGACGCTGGCTGGGCTCCAGCTCCGTACCTAGACTCCTGGCGGCCCGGGCAAACTTCTGTTCTTGGGCCCCAGTCGTCAGAGATGATGTTAATAATAATCAGATCATGGAAAAAGCATTACCAGTTCCGAGCCCCCTTTCTGCCCCTGCCCAGGGTGCCCGTGTCCAGCCCTGCGGGCCCCCTGCAAGGAGCAGGCGCTTCCCACCTCCGCCCTGCCCAGCAGCGCCCCAGCCTGCTGCTCCCCGTACCTCCTCGGCTGGCGCCGGCCTGGCCCAGCCTTCGCCCTGCGGCCCAGGGGAGTGCGCGGGCAGCACGCCTGCCTCCCCGGCACCGGGGCATGGCCTGGCCCAGACCACGCTGGGGCGAGGGGCATCCACGGGGCCTGGGCCCACAGCAGCCCTCGCCCCGGGCCGCCGCGCACAGGGTCGTGGGGCCTGCGCTGGCTGCGGAGACGCTCCCAGCCCCTGGCCGCCCGCGGGCACGGGCCAAGCGGTCGGCGGCTGCTGCCCCTTGGCCCGGCGGACACCCCGCCCCGAGACCGCGCCCTGCCGCCGTCCGGGGGCGGGGCAGCACCGGGGAGTCCCCGCGGGAGGGCGCCGTGACGTCGAGCTCGACCCGGGCGCGGGGGCTTCCCTGGGGCTCGCGGGCCCGTCGGGGGGCGTGCACTGCAGGGAGGCGTGGCCTGCCGGGGCGCGGCGTGACGTTCCGAGAAGGGCGGGGCCTGCAGGTGAGGAGGAGGAGGAGGCGGGGCCTGACGACCGGCCCCGCCCCCTGCTCGATTCAAACTTGAAGCCCGGCTCTTTCCCGCCCGAAGTTGTTGTCAAAGGGCGGTGACGTCACGCGGCCCCGGCCAATCGTAGCGCGGCTCGGCGCTGGCCCCGCCCCGGGCCCGGGCAGTTAGTGTCGCGAGCGGAGCTGCCATGGAGCCGCCGGGGGTGCCCGGCCCCGGCCCCGTCGCCATCGCCGTGCTGCTGCAGGCGGCCGCCTACCTGGAGCGCCGCGACCGAGGTGCAGCGGGGGCGGGGGCCCGCGGACTGCTCCGGGGGGTGGGCCCGGGGGCGGGGCCCCGGCCGCGCTGACCCCGCCGTGTGTTGCAGAAGCGGAGCACGGCTACGCCTCGCCCCGGCCCTGGCAGCCCCGCCGCCCCCCTCCGCGCCGCGCCGCGGCCAGTGCCAGGTAGGCGGCTGCAGGGTCCCCGCGGCCCCGCCGCACCCCCGGGTTCCGGGCGCGGCCGCCCCGGCCCCGCGGCTCAGCCCTGCCCGCTGCCCCCGCAGGTCCGTGCACAAGGAGCTGGAGCAGCACAGGTAGGGCGCGGGGCGGCGCGGGGCGGGGAGGCGGGGGGGGCCCCCCTGGCGCCCCGTGACCCGCGCTGCCCGGGCAGGAGGGCGCAGCTCCGGCGCTGCCTGGAGCAGCTGCGGCAGCAGGTTCCTGGCGGCGCAGAGAGCTCCCGCCCCACCACCCTCGGCCTCCTGCACCGGGCTCGGCTGCACATCCAGGTGAGGGCCCCCCTTCCGCCCCCGGGTAGCAGAGGAGCCGGGAGGGAAGGAAGGGCTAATTGTGCCTGTGCCGCGGCCCTGAAGAAGCTGGAGGAGCAGGAGAGGCAGGCCCGGAGGCTGAAGGACCGGCTGCAGCGTGAGCAGCGGAGCCTGCGGCAGCACCTGGAGCACCTGGTGCCAGGTCCTGACGGTGAGCGCACGAGGGCCAACAGCCTAAACTCGTCCGCGCTGTCCTCGGAGCGCTCCGACTCCGACCAAGGTCAGTGGCCACGGGCCCCAGACCACCCTCTCCGGCTCTGGGCAGGCAGCTGCGCACCCCAGCACCTCCAGCCACCTGGACCCTTGTGGGGGGAGGGGGTCTGAGCAAGGGAAGCCCCTCCCTGGCAGGACCTGTCAAGGCTTTGCCTCCCACCACAGAGGATGCGGAGGTCGACGTGGAAATGACCGCATTCAACAGCAGCGAGGGGGATATGCTGGACTGCTTCACTACCGGCAGGGAGCACAGCTATTCCAGCACCCATCGCCCGTGGCTATGATGGCACCCAGCCAGGCTGCCACAGCCTGAGCCCAAGGAGCCCTGGTCCAGATGTACGCGCAGCTTCCTTGCCCAGCACCCTGCGGAGCCCTGAAGACCCATCAGCCGCTTCCCCTGGAGCAGTGTGGGCACCCCCTGCACACACCCCGCATGCGGTGGAAGGACCCTGCCCCTGCTTTCAACTGCTGCCAGCTGCTGGCACCCAGCTGCATGCTCTGACAGCCACAGGTGCACTGAGGGGGAGGGAAGAAGGTGGGGGCTCTTGCTCTGGGTGGCAGGACCTGGAACCGCTTCAGAAAATGCTGCCCCGCAAGCAGACAGGCAGCAGCAATGCTCCACGCCCTGTCAGGCCTCCTCTGTTTGCACAGGGCCAAGCGCCTCCCTCTCCTGCCAGGACATTGCTGAATGCAACAGGAACAGGGGGGCCAAAGCCAGCATCTCCTGGAGAGCTGCACCTGCTATCACAGCCTCAGCCCTCGTCCCCAGGACTGGGTCTTGGCCTCCTGCTTCCAGCAGCCCACACCCTCCCTAGCCTGCTGGTGTCTAACCCTGGCCCTGGGAGACACAGAGACCTGCGCTGCCAGCCAGGCCCAGCCAAAACAAGCTCCAGGGAGTTGAATGTTTAATGATAATTACATCTTAGGAAGGCGCTCTCCACCACTGATTGTCAGACTTGTACAGCATTGATTAAAAAATATAAAATCTACGGAGGTCCTGTCTGGGGGGAGAAACAGGTAGAGCTGCGTTCACATGTACTGCTGCTTCTTGGTGGCTGCCTTGCTGGCCAGGTCCTTGGCTTTCTCTGTAGCTGCTAAGGCTGTCTCCTTGGCCTTCTCTGTTGCCTGCTTTGCAGTCTCCACCAGTGTTTTGGATGGAGCTTCCCCTGCAATGAGTCATTGACCTGTAACCGCCTGGGTGCCTCCGCCCCTGGAGGGCAGGGACAGCTTCCCCTCTGCATCCAGAGGGCTGAGTAACTTCCTGCCCTGACAGCACAGGTTCCACCACCCCAGCCAGCAGAGCTGGTGTTGCAGCAGGCAAAGCTGCTCCCACAGCGCGGCCAGCAGCAATCCACATGCCCAGCCGGTAAAAGCCCCACCCACCCACGCACGCACCTTGGATCCTAGCCAGCGCGTACTCGAAGCCCTTGGTGCTCTTGGTCACGTTGCTCTTGAACCGGGCCAGGCCGAACTCCTGCAACAGGAGACGCTGTGAGGCTGCAGCTCAGTCCCAGCAGCAGATCAGCTTCTATGTGCTTCCTGCCCCAGTCCCACCAGGGCTGTCTGGGCAGTGCGCCAGGCTCCCCAGGGAGCCACGTCCCTGCCACACATAGGGACCCTAGGAACACTGACCTGGATGGCCCGGGAGATGCCGAAAAGGCTGGAGGATATCCAGGCTTCCCGCTGCACCTCTGTCCAGCTGCTGTTCTCTGGGTTCACGTGGTAAACACAGCGCTCCTCCACCACCTGCCAGGGACAGCACAGTGCGGCATGAGCCCTGCCCGCAGCTCCAGCCCTGTCCCCGGGGGGTGGGACCCTTCCTTGCCCAGGCAGACACCCTCGGCCTGGCTGCCCACCATCAGGCGCACGTGGTTGATGTTCCAGGTGAAGGTGGTCATGGTCTGGTTCTGGGGGTCCACGATGGAGTCCTCCAGGATGTACACCGAGTGCGCTACGTTGGCGGGGAAGAAGCGCTCGGCCCAGCGCGGCATCCTGTTGGTCTTGGTCAGGAGCCGCCGGGAGAGCAGCTTCTGGTCCGGTGTCACCTCGCGGTGCACGATGTCCTCGGTCAGCACGTGCTTGCTGCGGGGGCGGGGGGGGCATCAGGGAGGGGGACCCGGCCCGGCCCAGCGCCCCAAGGAGCGGCGCCCCCAGCCCGCCCCGGCCTCGGCCCAGGCCCCAGCGCAGCCGCACCTGTAGGGGTTCGGGTAGCGCTGCCAGAAGGCGGCGAAGACTTGGTCCCAAGGCCCCTTGAGCACGCCCGTGCTGGCGCAGTGCTTGCCCATGGCACCGCCTCAGGCTGGGCCCGCCGCTCCCGCGCCCCACGGCCGCGTCCGCCCCTGCCCCGGCCGCGCAGCGCCCGCCATGCGGCGACAGCGTCCCTACAGCAGCTTCCGGTGACCGGAAGGGCCGAGCACCACTTCCGCTCCCGCTCGGCCTGCTTCCGCCCAGCCCCTGCCCTACTTCCGCTCCGGCGTCACATGCTTCCGGAGTACTGCTCCGAGCCGACCCGGCGGGGCCATGCGGCGCGGCTGAGCGGGTCCCGCTCCCGGCCCCCGCCCCGGCCCGGCGGCAGCAGCAGTATGAGCGGTCCGCGCGTGGACGCCAAGGTGGTGCTGCTGGGCAAGGAGTACGTGGGCAAGACCAGCCTGGTGGAGCGCTACGTGCACCAGCGCTTCCTCGTGGGGCCCTACCAGAACGTGAGTGCCGGCCCGCGCCCCCCCCCCCGGTCCCGCCCGCCCCCCGGTGCTTCCCCTCCCTCTCCCTCCTCTTGCAGACCATCGGCGCCGCCTTTGTGGCCAAAGTCATCGCCGTGGGGGACCGGGCCGTGACGCTGGGCATCTGGGTGAGTGGGGCCGGCCGGGGGGGCGGGGGCGCGGAGCTGACCCCGACGCCGACCCTGCCCCTGCCCCCGCCCGCAGGACACGGCGGGCTCGGAGCGCTACGAGGCCATGAGCCGCATCTACTACCGCGGGGCCCGGGCGGCCATCGTGTGCTACGGTAAGGGGGCGGCCGGGCCCTCCCCGCCCGTGGCCCCTAGCCTCTGCGGGGGCTCCTCGGCCCGGCGGGCCCTGGGCCGCGGCACGGCGTCCAACTCTCGTCTCCGGCAGATCTCACGGACGGCAGCAGTTTCCAGCGCGCCAAGTTCTGGGTGAAGGAGCTGCAGACCTTCGAGGAGGTGAGCGGGGGCGGGGGGACACTTCCCCTTCCCCTTCAGGAGCCGCCGAGGGACTTCCCAAGCGCGGAGGAGTTGTTTCCTCGGGTGCAGGTTCCTCAAGTGCCAGCTGTGCCCCGGGTACCCGTGAGGGGGTGCTAATTCCCCCTCCCCCCGCGCCGCAGCCCCAGGGGCCCCCAGAGCAGGGTGGTGCGGCGTGGGGGTGTCTGCTTTGGCTGAGGCGTGTCCCGGTGTGGTGCGGGTGCCCGCGTGTGGCTGATCCCCCTCCCTGCTCGGCCCAGAACTGCCGCATCTACCTGTGCGGCACCAAGAGCGATCTGCTGGAGGAGGACAGGCGCCGGCGGGCGGTCGACTTCCACGACGTGCAGGACTACGCAGATGGTAGGTCCTGTCCCAGTCGTGGCCCTTGTCCTCCTCCCACTGGGCCTGGATCTTCTTTCAGGCTTCGGACGCATCTCTGCTTCATGCTGGTTGGGTGTGGCTTGGGGACCCACCTGGTCCTGGCCCCAGTGGAAATGGGCCCCAGTGGGTGCTGGCCTTCACGTCCGATCACGCAGCAGGATCAGCTCCGGGGCTGGCGGTCCTTGGGGGCGAGCCCCTAGCTGTGCTGGTCGCTTGGGCTAGTGGGAGACGAGGCCCAGAGGTTGCACCAAGCCAGCGGGGCAGTGGCGGTTCCTGCCCCAGGGCCCACATTTCTCAGGCACTCATCTGTCATCTTGCTCAGAAATTAAGGCCGAGCTTTTTGAGACATCCAGCAAGACAGGCCAGAGCGTGGGTGAGTGACCGCTTCTCCGTGGAGCCGCAGCTGGAGCAGGCGGGGCCCTTCCCTCCAGAGCGGCCATGCAGATCAAGGGCTCAGTGCTGCCCCACCTCTCAGGTCTTGGGTACAGATCCCTGACTGGGTCATGGGCACGAAGCAGGCTTCTCCTTGGCCAGGACCCTGGGGTTGATAGGGGGTGGGGGGCATGGCCGGGCCTGACTCTTTCCTGTCTTAGATGAGCTGTTTCAGAAAGTAGCAGAGGACTACGTGCACTTCACTGCCTTCCAGCTGATGACAGGTGAGTGCAGAAAAGGCATCTCTTGCTTCTTAGTAGGCACAGGTCTGGTGTGATAGCATGGAGCCTTCTGCTCCCACAGTGCCTGCTTGGGAGCAGGGCTGGGGTGCAGCTCCCATCAGCTGTGGGCCACAGCTGGTAGGGCACCCCTTCACTGCTCCTTCTCTTGCAGAGGAGAAAGGAGGCATCGACCTGAGTCAGAAGAGCAGCCCCTACTTCTACAGCTGTTGCCACCACTGAGCCAGAGCAATGCCCCTGCTGCAGCACAGCCCCTGCTCTTGCACTGGCCCGGTTTTAGCTGTGGGGCTGCAGAGATGGGGCCCCAGCCCGGCCCTTTGCTCCCAGCACTGGCCGGGGACATGGTTGGGATGCTGGAGGGGACATAGCTCTGCTCTCGCTGCAGGACCCTGTGGCCACGGGTCCCCTGCTGCTGCCTGCTCCGCGGCTGCGTCCCCACCTAGCTCCTCCTGGCACAGGCTGCGCTGGCTGGAACTGTACCCTCCCTGGCAGCAGTTTCCAGCGCGGGTAAATTTTAAGCTGGGTCCTTGTGGGTTGTCTCAGCTTCTGTTAAGTTATAGAGATGTAAATAAAGTGCGTTGCGGTGTGTGAGATGGCAGCGCTGGGCTCGCTGTGCTGGGACCAGGCTGGTGGCCTGAGGCCTCAGGGAGTGAGTGCAGGGGGCTGTGGAATGGGGCAGGCAGGGGCCTTCTGGCTCCCCTGCCCAGACCAGGATGGGGAGAAGCCCCTGGTGTGAGCCCAGGAGGGGGCCAGATCTTGCTGTCCCAGACAGGCTGGGCTGAGAGCCCTGCAGGCAGCCTTACTTGTGCCTGCACTGCTCTTAGCAGCAGGAAGCTCTGCTTCAGGCCCAACCTGGGCCTGCACCCACCTTCAGCTCCTGCATCCTCCTGGCCTCTTTGAGCCCTTCTCCCTTGGGCGCTGGAGAACTGCTCCCTGCATGCTTCTGTTCCTGGAAGGCGCCTGGCGCTCCGCCCTGCCACCACGTCTGTAAGCAGCCATCTGTGACACCCCGAGGTCCTGCCAAGCTGGCAGGTGTATCCCAATGCAGGGGGGAGGGGACGGCTGCTGCTGTGAGCAGCCCTGCACCCTTCCCTGGGCAACTGCACCAGGGAGAGAACCAGAGCCCTGAGGTCTTCAGCCTAGGCCATCCAGGGGCACCATCTTCACCCTCGGGTGGAGGGGGGGGAAGGTATACTCGCCTGTCAGGCTGCTGCGGCTATCCAGGGCTGGTGGGTAGATTTCCCTCGTGGGAAACCCCTGCTTGCTGCAAGCACCCCTTACCCTTTGCTCCCCCCTGCGGGCAGAGGGGCCTGCATGCTGCAGGGCCGTGCCCGGGATGCACCAACCTCTGCCTTGGCTGGCCAAATCTCACAGCTTTCTGGGTTGTGCACTGAGGGGAGACAGGGACTGGGCATCCCAACCTACCGGTGCCTGGAGTGAAAGGTCTCTGCTCCCTCCCTGCAGAGGGCTTGGGTTGGGGGAGACTCCCACTGGAGCACGCTGCCTACGAGGCTGAGCGGATGGACCAGGAGCAGCCCAGGCCCAAGGGCAGCTCCCCCCTGCGCTGCTGCTGCCAGGGGTCAGTCGCAGCCCACCGCACCCAGGGGAGCAGGCAGCTGGGACCCCCATGGCCCAGTTCCACGCTCCTGTTGCTGCCAGGCTGAAGCCTAACACACAGGCTGACCTGACGGAAGGAGACATGCCAGCCCTGGTCCCTACCCAGGCCACTCAGTCACCCACCTGGTGAAGCTGGAGCAACCTAACCCCAGCCTTCCCAGTGTGCACCAACATCTCCGCCAGCCATGGTCCTGGGTGCAGCCATGCACAGGTGCTGGGGACTGAGTGCCTGCTAACTGCGTCGGCCCCTTCTCTGCACCGGGGCCGTACCTCCCCGCCCCCCAGTCTGTGCAGGGGCTGCCCCGACCTGCTCGTGCCCCCAAGACAAACCACACAAGAGGGCATCGGGAGTAAAGTTAAACTTTACTTTACAGTAATCGTTCGTCTATGTACAGAGAATTACAGTACGTGTTCTGGGAGCACCTAGCAGGGCCACCCTCTGCCCATCACACGCAGCCCGGGGCAAGAGGAAGGCCGTGGCCCCAGATTCCCCCCTCTCGCTGCACGCGCCAGCCACGCCACTCTCCCCAGGCCAAGCGGTGCGGGTGCCTATGTGCTGCGTCCGCCTCCCCATGTGCCTCGAGGCGCTGGGCGGCTGCGCCTGGTCCCTCCTGCTGGCCCCCTTCCAGTGTTGCCTGCATCGGTCCCCGAGGTGCCTGTGCCGCCTGGACCAGCCCCACCCAGCTAGGCCCTGCTGTGATGCAGGTAACGCTTCAGTCGCACCTGGGTGCTGTCTAGACTAAAACTTATGGTCCCTGCTGCCTCCTGTGACCCAGAGCTGAGCCCCGGAGCAGGACCCTGGCATGGCTTTGGGCAAGGGCACCAGCCCCAGCCAGAGTCTGGAGCCACAGGAAGGGCCCTGGAGGCAGCAGCAGCAAACACCAGCTCCATTTCCCTCGTCTGCAGCTGCTAGGGCCCCTCCGGGGCCCTGCTCCAGCTGCACGGGTCCAGGGGAGGGGAGGGACGAGCCCGGGCAGGACCGGGTGTGGGGGCTGCGCCAGAGAGCGGCAGCTGTTCCCAAAGCAGATGCAACTCCCACCCTCTTCTCGCCTTCCCGGGGGCCTGGCGCAGGACAGGCCACCGCACCCTCCTGCTGCCGGCCCCCGTCTTGCCAGTGCTCAGGCCAACGGGTGCCACGGCTCCAGCCCACCCTGGCACAAGGCTGCTCCCTAATGCCAAAGTTGAAGTCCAAGGCTCGGTTCCTCCGGGTCAGCGCTCAGGAGGCACCACCGGACCGAGGAGCCGGGGCCTGCTCAGCCCTGCCCCAGGCGAGGGAGCTTCCAAGCAGCTGGCGGCAGAGGAGCAGGGTCTCTCCGGGCTCAGAAGCGGGGGGATTCGGCTTGTGAGGGACCCACACCCCGAGCCGGCAGGGGGTGGGGGGACAACGCACAGAGCTGCCCAAAGTCTACAATAGCACCAGGAGCGCCCGAGGGCTCTGCCAAGGGCAAACACAGATTAAACACGTCCTAGGAACACGACAGCAACGCGAATGCCAAGGTTTCCCTACGAGGTAGATTCACTCCTGCAGGGACTGCCGGCACCAGGAGGCATGGACACCACAAGGCTTGGGCACGGGCACGTGCCAGCCTCCACGGCAGCGTCCCTCCAGAATCGGAGCCCATGCTCGCTGCCAACAGACACCCTGGAGGGCTGGTGTCACGGCCCCACAGTCACTGCTTCTCGGGCTGGAGCGCAGCGGGGCCTTGGGGCTTCCCTTGCTAGGGAAGCTTGTACCAGGGGCATGGAGCCAGGGCGGTGCAGACATGAGGGTGAACGGCGGGTACTGTGCTCCCGTGCCGGCTGGCGGGGTGCAGAGGCAGCTCAGGGCTGCTCCCAGACACGCAGCTCTGGTAAGAGGCCGCGCTTGCCTGGGAGCGGCCCCAAGAGGCTGCCCCATTGCAGATGCGCTGCCCAACCTGGTGCAATGGCTGGATGGCGTCAGGATCTGCTTGCGTCCAGCCGCCAGGCACACCCACGCGCGCATTCACCAAGCTGCCCTGAGGTGCCCAGCTCCTCATCCTGCGTGCCTGACTTGGAGCAGGGCCTGGGGCTGCCACAAGAGACCGGACACCTCTGCTGCACAACCTCCCCTTCGACTCCCGGGGCAAAGACGCCAAGTCCTGACCCACTGGCTGCACCAAGCGGGAGCCGGCACCCTCTGCCAGGCAGGAGAACGTGCCCTGGCCCCACTGCGCCCCCGCCTGCCCCGTCCCTCGCTCTCGCCAGCACCCGACGGCCCAGCCACCGCGCTCTGCTCCCAACTCCCGCAGCACAGAACAACCGGCTCCAATGGCACGGCCCCCCCCGGTGCCTCCCCTGGGCACCAGCCCCTGCCCCGCACCATCTCTGCTGTGGACGCCAGCGCTGCACCACCCCACGGCCAGGGTGGTGGGCCCGTGCCCTCCTTCCCGCTGCCTGGCTCAGGGCAGAGCCCGGCTAGCAGGGTGGGCACAGGGGTGTGTCTCAGGGACCCAGGGTTCGGGCTCCGGGGCTGGGAGTCAAAGCTGCTCTTGCCAGCACCCCGCATTGCCTCTTCCAGCCCCCCGACCACGGATCCCTGCCCAGCCGCCCTCGCTGCGCTGCAAAAGCCACCTCCTGTCTCGCTCCCTGGCAGCCGGCTGCCCCCTCCCGGGCACCCCTTCGGGGCAGATGGGGTCCCAGCTCTGCCAGGGAGGGAGCTCTTGGCTTGGGCCCCGTGCTCCCGGTTCAGACTCATGCTCCATCCAGCAGCTGCCTGGCCCGAGCCAGCTCCCCACGCAGCGGCTCCGGTGGGTGGAGCGGAGGGATCTGGGGCAGAGGGAGGCGGCCAGTCGAGGGGAATCGGGCTGTGGGTGCTGCGCACCAGCTCAGCGGGGTCCCCAGGTTGCATGCTCTGTGTAGCCGGCCTCAAACTGCACCGAGAATACCTCCGTGCCACAGACCTCGCATTGCCTGCACCAAAGTAGTCACAGTTTATTTGTGCGTGAAACAAGGAATGAGGAAACGCGACAGCGCAGAAGCCAGGCGGGGGCCTGGCAGGCATTGCCACGGCCCCACTCACACCAAGGGGCCTCATCCCGGGCGCGGGGAGGGCTGGGGCTGCGGTGCTGGCACCAGCTTACTTACTTCCTAAAGTGGCCTTTTGTTTCAGAGCCCGAGTGCAATGCCCTTGGGCTCCTGCTCTTCTCCCCACAGCTGCCAGGCTCCTGCATCGCCCCAGCACCCACCCACAGCATGGACGGGACCCCTGCGACCCCACCGGATCAGCTCCAGGCACGAGGGTGCCTGAGGCTGGAGTCGGTGACGCCGCGCCGGGTCGAGATGAGACAAGACGCCCATTTCCCCTGCCAGCAGCTGGTGGCCACGGTGCTGAGCCCCTGCTGTGGCCATCCAGGCTCCACTGCCCACGTGCTGGGGTGGAGAGGGCTGGCCCACGGCACTGTCCCAACCCTGCCCGGCCCAGGCGGCGCAAGCCACGGATGGGGCCGGCTGCAATCCCGCCGCACGCCCGGCCCGGGTCGCTGGCCTGCCCAGATACCAGCTGCGCTGGGCAGGGGGAAGGGGAGGCAAAGCCACAGCACCAACACCCGCCAGGCCCAGGGGCTCTAGTGCGAGAACCAGGAATGCCGGAGGCAGGGGCACGCACACAGGCACGTGCCCGCACGGGCCGGGGGTTCAAGTCTCCTGCAGGGATTTTTGGATGCCAACGCTCCAAGTCAGAGGCGGCACGAAGTGGGGTGGGGGGTGCTGAGGAAGCCACGGCTTCCTCCAGACGCAGCTGCGGGGGGTGGAGTCCGTGGAGAGCCCTGCAGCCCACGCAGCGCGGCTCGGGGCTGGGTGCATGCAGCTCCCAGGCACATGCTTGTGGGGGGGGAGCGCTGGTCTGTGGCCAAGACGCCCGGGGCCGATGCTGCAAGGCCCCGGCCCCTGCCCAGCCCTGCCACCTCCTGCTTTCACCGAGACCCCAGTGGATGGATCCCACAGCCTGACCAGCACAGCCCCCACAACCGCTGCACCCTCAGCTCGGAGGGCCAGTGACCAGCGACGTTGCCCCACACGCCCTTGCAGCGCCGAGCCCCCGCGGGGGCAGCTGACCGCACACCTCGCCCCTCCTTCCACAGAGCCTGCTCTTCCCGGGCCGGGGGCCGTGGGGTGGGGGAGCCCTGGCCCCTGGAGACCCCGACCAGTAATGTGACCTAGAGGCTTTATCCAGAGCGGACTCTTTATTTCAGCTTTACTGGTGTGGAAGGAAGAGGACAAGGTCCAGGGCGGTCTCTCCCCCCGGCCAGGCCGGGTGCGCTGGGGCTGGGCCAACGTCCTGGCTTGTGTCATGGGAAAGGGTGCAGGCCAGGGGCTGGGCGCAGGGCAGTGAATAAAAAACAGAAAGAGCCAAGAAACCCCGTCCCCCGCCCCAAGCAGACGGCGCTGGCCCCCCACCCTCTCACTCCGGGCTGGGCTCCTGCCGATCGCGGCAGGCATGCTGCTCGGGCAGCGGCAAAGGGTCCTGCCCCCGGGGAGTCTGTGCTTTCCCGGAGAGCCAGATGGGCTCGAACGTCTGCACGGACCGGGCCAGCCACGGCGCCTGCTCGGGTGGGGCTGGCTCCAGAGCCCGCAACCGCTCTGCTGTCCACGGCACTGGCTCTGGGGGCGCGGGCGCCACGTCCCAGCCCAGCGGTGGTGGCGGCAGTGGCGGTGGCTCCTGCAGCTTCTCTGCTGCCCGCGGGGGCGGCTCCGCGGGGGTCAGTGCTTTCGCGGGGGGCCAGCGGGGCAGCTCGTGCATCTGCAGCTTCTCTGGGGGCCACAGCACCTGCCCCGTATGCGCCGCCCCTCTCCCCGGCGGCCACAGCGGCGGCTCGGCTGGCGCGATAGTTCTGTCTTTCTGCTGGGCGCTGGGCTCCGCGCCCCTCTCCTGCGGCTGGGCGTTCTGGTCGACGGGCCGCAGCGCCTTCTCAGACAGCGGTGGCCGTGGCACCGTGGCCGCCGGCGCCTTGTCTGGGACCTGAGGCCTTGGAGCCAGGGGGGCGGCCAGCTTGTCTGGTGCCTGAATCCGCAGGGCCCCGGTGGCAGCTGGGGCGGGCTTGTCTGAAGCAGGGGGCCACGGGGCGGGCGGCTTGTCCAGCTGCAGAGGCCGCGGGGCCCCGGCATTGGGAGGCTTTTCGGGGGCCGGGGCCCAGGGTCCCTTGGGGGCAGGCTCGTCGGCCGGCGCAGGCTGCGGGGCCCCAGGTGCAGGAGGGGTCTCACCTGCGAGCGGTGGCAGCTGCGGGGCACCAGCAGCAGCGAGAGGCTTGTCCGACAGCTGGGCCAGGGTGCACAGCTCGCCCGGGGGCTGCAGCCGCGGGGCTGCGGCGCTGGTGCTGGAAGGCCTGTTCGTGGGCGCAGGCTGCAGGGCTCCCTCGTGCGGCACGCAAGGCGGGGGTGGTGGGGCCCCGGCCGGCGGCTCGTCTAGAGGCTGCAGTGGCGCCTTGGCCGGAGACACGTCCGGGGACTGAGACCACTGGGTGGTGTCGGCAATGGTCAGCTTGTCCGAGGGCGGCGGCCGCAGCGCCACAATGGCGGGCAGCTTCTCGGACGGCAGCCGCAGCGCCAGGGCTGCCTGGGGCTTGTCCGACGGCTGCAGCCTCAGGGCGATGGTGGTCGGGGGCTTGTTGGAGGACTGCAGCCGCAGCGCCAGGGTGGTGGGGGGCTTGCTGGAGGGCTGCAGCCGCAGCGCCAGCGTGGAAGGGGGCTTGCTGGAGGGCTGCAGCCGCACGGCGAAGGTGGTGGTGGGCTTGTTGGGTGGCTGCAGCCGCAGGGCCAGCGTGGCCGGGGGCTTGTCGGAGGGCTGCAGCTGCAGCGCCAGCGTGGCCGGGGGCTTGTCGGAGGGCTGCAGCCGCACGGCCACGGGCTGCGGCGGCCGGTCGGGTGGCGGGAGGCTGTGGGCGGCGTCCGCGGGCGGCGAGGCGCTCTCGCGGGCAGGCGGCGGTGGCGGTGGCGGTGGCGGCGGCGGCCCGGCCGGAGGCACGTACTCACGGATCTCCCCCGGCTCCAGGGGGTGGGGCCCGCAGGGGTCGTGCTCCGTGCAGCACAGCCGCCCATCCAGCTTGGAGATGAAGAGCATGCCCTCGCGGTGCTGCTTGCAGAAGGAGCGTGGACACATCTCGCAGAAGGAAGCCGCCTCCTTGCCACACTGGTCACACTGGTGCCACGGGCACTCCCACTTCCCTGCGGCAAGAACAGGAGAGAAAGGCATGGCTGAGTGTGGCTGGGGCAGCGCTCTGCCAGGAGCTCGCTCGGGGGACAGACGCCGAGGCCAGGAGTCTCCGTGCTTCAGGCTGCGCCAGCGTCCGGCCCGGAGGCTGCTGCCAGGAAGCCCAGGCTCCGGCGCCTGAGGCCCTGCTACAGAGCCAGGCTGGCGCTGGGGGCTCACAGGTGCTCAGTGCCCCCCAGAGGGGCTTGGGCAGCTCCCCCTGCTTTCACCACCATGGGAGGGGGCCACAGGCAGAGAGATGCATGGTCCCGTCCCATCCCCGCCCCTTCGCTCTGGGCTCTTCTGGCTGGTGGAAGGGCCAGTGCCTCACTCCAAGCCAGGCTGAGGAGGGGTTGGGCTCTTCCACCGTGGCCCCACGGGATGGGGTGGGAGTGCCTTCCCCAGGCCTCGCCAGCCAGCCTCGGCCTTGCATCCACCCGGCTTTGCCCCCCAGCTCTGCCCCTCTCAGCCTGCTGGTCCCTGCACGCCCTCCCTGGGAAGGTCTATTAGAGTCGTGGGCTGGGATGCGAGTGCAGACACCCACACTGCGGCCCTGGACCTGTGGCTGCTCCAGCCCAGCACCCTGAGTCCGAGCCCGGTTGCAGCAGATGCATTAGCACGGAGCCAATGTACCGAGCACACGCAGTGCAACCCGGCCCTGCCAACCCCCCTGAATGCCAGCGCTGGTGAAGGGCTGGCAGAGGAGATGGCCCAGACAGCAATGCTCAGCCACCACCCGGGGCCCCATCCTCACTACACCTGCCCCGGCCCTTTGCAAACCGGGCTTTGCTCATGCTATGGGGCGACCTGTTCGGGGGCCAGGCCCTGGGAACAAGCCCTTCTGGCTCCTGACTGTGACCATCAAGCTTCTCCCCGCCGGCTCCTCCTCCACCCATTTCACGCCGCTGGGCACCGCGCCAGCGGGGTAGGAGCCCCCACGCACTGCGCCCACCGCCCTGTGCTGCGGCACTGTGCCGGGCGGGAGCTTGCTCCACCCAGCACAGCTGAGCCCGGCTGGCCCAGGGCCCGAACGCAGCCCGGCAGCAGCTCCTTCTCCTGCCAGAGGGCAGCTAGCCTGCCTCCGAGGCAAACGGAGGAGCTGGGGGTTACAGACTCGTCGGCCCAGCTCCAACCCAGAACAAACCGCTGACCACCTATCTATCTGCAAGTGCCCAGAAGCCTCCCTCTCCCAGCTCCTCTCTCCTGGCTGGAAGCAGCCTGTCCAGAAGCAGCTGTTCCTGGCTCCCGTCTCCGTGTGGCCCTGCCCCAGACTGGAGAGAACATGTGCAGCGCCTGGGCCGACACCGACCCTGACCCGCAAGACAGACCGTCTCAAATCAACCATGCCTCGCTCCGCAAGGATGTCGCTTCACCTCCTCCTCTGCTGCCACCAGCTAGCCCCACCTGGCTGCCCGCGGGCAGGGGAAACCCCAGGTGTGGACACGCAGGGGCAGCAGCTAGACCAAAAAGGCAGATCCCCAGATCGGGGGCTCATGCCTGGAAGCAGAGGAGGGAACAATCCTGTCTGCTCCACGCTGCTGGGGCCTCAGCTGGCAACGACCCACTGGGCAGGCTGCAGAGCTCGAAGGAGCAGGCTGTTTAGTTCAGAAGGGGAGGGCGGCAGGAGCCTTTCCGCTTCATAGAATCACAGAAGTCGGGTCGGACGGGACCTTGCAGATGTTCAGGTCCGACCCCTGCCTGGGCAGGAGAAAACTGGGCTCAAGTGACCCCAGCCAGGTAGGCATCGAGCCACTTCTTAAAGATCCCCAGGGCAGGAGCCAGCACCACTTCCCTTGGAAGTCGGTTCCAGATCCTCGCTGCCCTGACTGTGAAGTAGTTCTTACGGATGTCTAATGTAAACCTGCTCTCCAACAACTTGTGGCTGTTATTCCTTGTTATCCCTGGGGGCACTGGGGGAAACACGGTCCCCCCAAACCCTTCTGGTCCCGCCTAGTGAGTTTGTAGATGGTCACCAGATCCCCCCTCTGCCTTCTCTTGTGGAGGCTGAACAGATTCAGGTCTCGTAGCCTCTCCTCGCAGGGCCTGCCCTGTTGCCCCCCGATCATGCGGGTGGCCTCCTCTGGACCCGCTCCATGCTGTCCACATCCCTCCTGATGTGCGGCACCCAGAACTGGACGCAGTACTCCAGCTGCGGTCTGACCAGTGTGGCATAGAGGAGAAGGATCACCTCCTTGGCCCTGCTTGAGATGCATCTGTGGATGCACGATAGGGTCTGGTTAGCCCTGCTGACCGTGACCTCGCATTGTCGGCCCACATTCATCTTCGAGTCAATGATGACTCCAAGATCCCTTTCTGCCTCCGTGCTCTCAAGAAGGGAGTTTCCCATCTTACAAATGTGCTGCCAGTTACTACTGCCCACGTGCAGCACCCTGCACTTGTCAGTATTGAAACACATCCTGTTTTTGTCAGTCCATCCCTGCAACCTATCCAGGTCTTTCTGCAGTCTTTCCCTTCCTACTAGCATGCCCACCTCACCCCAAATTTTGGTGGTATCATCAGCAAATGTAAACAGGTTGCTTTTCACCCTGTTGTCCAAATCACTGATAAAAGAGGACAGCCAGTGCCTGCTCTGCACACCTGCTGGGCAGGAGGCAGGTGTTGGCTGGCACAGGATGGACATTTGCCCTGTCTGGGCAGGACCAGGGGTGCCAGGGACCTGCCGGGAAAGCTGTGGAGCCCTCGCTCGGAGGCCGCCCGGACTAAGGTGTGAGGGGGGTGGGCCAGCCGGCGGCTCTCATCTGTTCTAGGCCCCAACCCCCTTGGGAAATGCCAGCTCTCAGCTCGGTTTTGCCCACAGAAAAATGCTGCAGCCGTTCCTGCTCTGCAAAGGCCTCAGACGCCTAAGAGAGCTCAAAGTGGTTTTGAAACCGCGGTTCCTATTTCCAGTCTCTGGGTTGATCTCGTGAATGATGCCCATGCCCTGGCCCCTGGCTGAGCATCCCTTTGCTCTGGTGACCCCTTCCTGCCTCACGTGCCCGGCACCCACAGCCCCCCAGGCGCACACCGCATCCCGGCCACGCGGGCACAATGCACGTAAGTGGATTTGCAGCAGGGCAAGCCAGACGGCTCTGCACGCTGGCCCGGCTTGGTCTGCATCACCTCTGTGCCAGGCTGTGTCACCTGGAGGCGCTGGCAGCAGTTCGATGGACTCCAGCAGCATGGGTGATGTGCCCACGGGGGCTGGTGTCCCTGCCGCTGCCACCAGCTCTGCACGGCGAGGCCGAACCCGTGTCTGCTACATGGGGCTCATCTACGCTACCAGGCTGCTGGGGGTGCGAGGGCCAAGGCTTCCCGGGACTGAGTCAACTACAGCTGTGCAGTGCCCTTGATCGACCAAGCCAGGACCAGTCAGGTTTTCCTCACTGGGCCCACGCCTGCCCCATGGACGGGACTTGTGCATCGTGCGGGCACTTGATTGCTCATCACCTGACACCCATCTCAGCTTTTCCAGTCTTCTCCCCAGCACCAGGTCCAACCCATCACCACCCGTGTCACCACTTCCCTTCCCAAGCCTGGCACGCTCAGGGCTTCCTCCAGGGCCTGGAATCTCCCTGCAGGGCCAGGCCCCGCGACGGCTCGGGGGTACGCTGCCTGGGCCATCCCTAGACGTTGCTCCACATCCTCCTCCGCTGCTCAGGGCTGCCAAGCACTTCCCCATCCCGTGTGGTGAGCACACCGCCCTCCTTCCTCCCGCCTGTGACACCGCACCTTGCCCTGCCGCACCGCCAGCCCCTGCGGTAATGAGCTTGAGCTCGTTCCACGCCCGGGATTTCCTGCTCCTCGGTGCACTCCAGGAATCTCTCCCTGCTTTCCCAGCCCCTGCGCTTCCCCAGGAGCCCCCAGGTTCCTCCGCGGTTCTCCTGCATCTCATCACCACGCAGTCCCCTGCTACGCGCCGGCCTGCGGTACTTTGCCGGGACCGGGGATGAGCCTCCAGTCACAGCCCCCCGCCCCGGCTGCTTGTGAAGCCCTGGCTCATGGCTTCCTTTCAACAGCTCCTGCTCTTCCCTCCCAGCAGTTCCACGCAATCGCCCCCCAGGTCTGGGGCGCGGCGTGTGCCACGATCCCAGCCGCAGCGACTGACCCATGGTTGGTGGCTGCCAGGGGCCCCCAGGCCTGAGCAGAGCCAGGAGCAACACCCATGCCAGCCGACAGCACCGCGAGGCTCCCGTGCCCGCGCACTGACCTGCAGGCCGCTTGGTCAGGTTGAGGCAGTCGGCGTGGTACACCTTGGGGCAGCCCGGCTTCTTGCAGGACACCAGCTGCCCCGCGTCCCCGCAGCTGAAGCACTCGTCCTCCCGCTCCTTCATGACCTCGGCCTGCGACCGGCGCTTTAGCGGCCGCCGCTTCAGCTTCTTGGACTTCTCCTCGGTAGGATTTGGCTGGCTCTGTGTGGGGGGATAGCACGCATCAGCTCTGGCTCCACTGCACTGTGTGCCATGGAGCTGAGGCAGCCTCCAAAATGGGACCCAGGCCGCCGACCACACCAGAGACGGGCTCAGAAAGCCCCTGGCCAAGGTGGGCCGGGCAGGCCTGGCTCCTCTGCGGCTGCCTCCCTCACCCGACCCAGCCTGGGGTTTCGTCCCGTGAGCTCACACTGCAAAGGGGCAGGACAGCGACCCAGGCAGGGAGCGGAGCAGAGAGCCCCTGGGCCCGGCCGTGGATCAGCTGAAGCAAACGTGATGGGACAAGGGCAGGGCAGCAGGGAAATCTTGCTGCACCCCACGCCACCCTGTTAGCACATTTGGCAGTGCACGGAGACACCCGAGAGCCCCGTCACCATGACCGACCCAACTCATGGCGTGTGGGGCTCAGCCTTGGCAATGCGAGTGCACAGCGTCATGAGGCTGAGTGTGGCCAGGTGCTGCAGCCGCTGTCATGCACAATGCTGCTGGGACTCAGGAGGACAGAGACGGGCATTTCTAGGTGCTTCTGCCTCCTCGGGTCAAGGAACCAGCCCTGTCTGAAGAAGGACGTGCCCCTGGCAGGCCTTTGCAACACGTCCCAAGCTGCACCCAGTGAATTCCCCCACAACGACAGAGCCAGTGGCGCCTGCAGTAACCAACCGCTCCCCGAGTGGCTCCCAGCTCGCATCCAAGGAGCACGAACACCCCGGGTCCCGTGCGAGTCGGTGGCAGCCCAAGCTGCGCGTGGAGCGGCGGGAGGGGGAGGCTGCCCTGGCCGCACGGCTCAAGGCAACTCTGGAACCCAAGGGAGCAGGCTCAATATCACTGCTCTTGACCCTGGCGTGGTCCTGACATGTGCATCACTCCTGCAGCCCTGGGCCCGGCGCCTGCTGCTCCTGCCCCTCTGCAGAGCTGCAGCTGCCCCCACAGCCCAGGAGCGGGGCGCGGGGACCGCTGGAGCACGCAGCGGAGCGGCCGGCGGCATGACAGGGCCCAGCTCCCACCCGCTGGAAAGCCCCATGGAACAGAAGCAAAACCGCAGCGGGACCTCGCTCCGTCTGCTGGCGCAGACCTCGGCGGCTCCCGCCCTGCCTGCTGCGGCCTCTGACGCTCTGCTCAGGCTGGGAGTTTGAGGAAGCTCGTGGCACCAGCCTGGTTGCAGCTCGGCCCCAGCGAGGAAGCCTGCGGCTATGCCGAGCACTGCGGCGCTCTCCCTGCCTCCTCCAGGAGCCCCGTGCAAACAGGGAGACCAGGCGCAGAAGCAGATGTCTGCTGTGCAACGCAGGGCGATGGACCCCAGGCCCTGGAAGCTGCGGGAGAGCCCAGCCTTCTGCATGGCAGCTCCCCGGCCATGCCCTCGGCCCCAGTCTCCGCGAGGCTTCCCCAGCAGGCGGGACCAGCCTGGCCTGGGCTGTCGACTCTAGCACGCGCTTCCCACGTCAGCTGAACAGCCCAGTGCGCGCTGGCCTCCACTCCAGGGCCGTGGCCAGAGGCACCGAGCTCAGCAGCAGCCCGACGGGAGCTCGCTCGCGGACAGCTTTGTTCTGGTTTATTGCTGGCGGTTATTATGCCAACGCTCTGGCCTGGCATGTGGGAGGTGGGTGGCTGCCAGGGGCCATTTTTACCACAAATGAGGGAATACATCTTATTACAATAAGGTCAGTGCTTGAGAGGAGCAGTTGCTGCTCCCCATGGATACAAACTGCCCCTGCCTACGCTGGGCATTTGCGAATTCCCTCTGGCAACTGAGAAGACCCGTAACCCTCAACACCTCCGAGATGTCGGCTCCCGTGACTCGAGTGAGGGACGCTGCCAGGCCCTTGCTGCCCACACTGCAGACAGCATAGTTTCATAGCAGCTCGGGTCAGGAGGGGCCTGAACACATCGCCTCGCCTGACCCCTGCCACGGGCAGGAATGAACACTGGGTTCACAAGACCCCAGACAGGTGATCATCCAACCTCTGAATCTGCTCAAGGTAGGGGCGAGGACCACTTCCCTGGGAAGTTGGTTCCAGATTTTGGCCACCCTAACCGTAAAATTTTGCCTTCTGATCTCCAACCTAAACCCATTCTCCATCAGCTTATGACCATTGCTCCTCGTCACCCCAGCCAGTGCTGGGGAGAAAAGGGCTCTGCCTATTTGCTGTTGATCCCCCTGATGAGCCACCAGGTCCCCCCTCAGCCTCCCCTTGCTGAGGCTGAACAGGTTCAGGTCCCTCAGTCTCTCCCCGTAGGGCCTGTCCTGCTGCCCTCGCACCAAGCGGGCGGCCTCCTCTGACCCCTCTCCAGGCTGCCCACATCCCTCCTGAAGCGCGGCGCCCAGAACTGGACGCAGTACTCCACCTGCGGCCTGACCAAAGTCGCAAAGAGGGGGAGGATCACCTCTCTGGACCGGGTCAAGATGCACCTTTGGATGCACGACAAGGTCTGGCTGGCCTTGCTGGCTGCGGTCTGGCATCGGCGGCTCATGTTCACCTTGGAGTCAATAATGACTCTGAGATCCCTTTCTGCCTCTGTGCTTTCAAGAGGAAACTCCCCAGCCTGTGTGTGCTGTGGAGTCCTTCTCCCCAGGTGCAGCACCCTGCACTTGTCTACGCTGAACCCCATCCTATTACCATCTGTCCACTTTTGTAGTCTGTCTAAATCTAGGCAGTGTTTACCCAGATTAGACCATGGATATGTCTGGGCTGGTGTGAGCAGGGCTGACCTTGCCTCAGACGTGACCTTTGCAGGTCCCTCCTAACCCCACGTCTCAGTGGCTGCGGCGCACTGCAAGCCCTGTGCTCCCGGCAGGACGCGGAGCCGCCGCGCTGGGCAGGGCGCTCGGAAGAAGGGCGGCGCCAGAAAGGCTGTTGTACCTTGGGCCGCACGCCGAGGAAGCCGCTGCAGTTGGGGGCCCCACACTTGCAAACCGTCTTCCCGTTCCCCAGACACTCCAGGTTGTAGTTGAATGTCAGCTCCGTGCCTGGCAACAAAAGAGGCTTGTAGGAGGCACCTGACCTGTGACGACCCAAGGGCCGACCTGAATGGAGAGTGGCACCAAGTCCCCCATCCCTCAGACCAAGGGCTATGTGCAACAGCCATCACCTGCAGTCAACTGGTTCAGGCCATCCACCCCCAGCCCAGAGCTGTCCTGGGATCGCAGTACCGGGGCCCCAGCCTTGCACAGCCAGGACTCTCCTGCCTGCCTGGGGCCTGGCTCTGGCGTTTGGCCCTAGCAGGTCTCACCTTCTCCCATGGCTCTCTTCACCAGACAGGACAGAAGACAAGGCGCCTGTCCCTGCTCCCACCCCAGCCAGACACTCCCCGGGCACCCCGTGAGCCCTTACCGGCTTTGATATTCACAATGGCAAAGAGCCCGACCCTCGTGTCGCCGTTCACGCACCACTTCTGTGTCTCGCAGTTGGGCTGGCAGCAGTGGTTCATGAACCGGGCATAGTTGCCCTTTGGCCCCGCGTCGATGATTCGATCCTACAATCACGAGGTGGGGGCAGTCACCAGCAGGTGGGAGCCCTGCCTGCCCCAGCACAGGGGCACCCAGCTGGCATCCGCCAGCCCAGGAGAGCACCCGCGGGAGCCAGTGCCCACTGGGCTCACACAGCACCTGGGCCGGTGCTCCCCGTGGAGGGACTAGCTGGGCACGTGCACAGCGCAGCAACCCCAGGGAGGGGCGGGGGGCTCAGCATGGTGAGCAGAGCCTGGGGCGGTTTGCTGCTGTGCCCACAGCCCGTTCCCCTCCCTGCAGAGCTCTTGTGCCCCCAGATCCTTTCACGTGAAGGCAGAGCAGCCGGTCCCTGCTGCCAGGGCTGTGCAGGAACCCTGGAGTGTCACAGAGCACCGTGAGAAGGGCCGTGGGGCTTCCCTATGCCATCGTGTCTACCTGCAGGCAGGGTGGCCTTCCCCGCAGCCAGGGCCTAGGGACCACCTAGATTCATAGATGCTAGGGCCGGAAGGGACCTCAATAGATCAAGTCCGGCCCCATGGCCAGGTGCAATGCTGGGCCAGGGGCGGAGCAGCTGGGCCATCCCAGCAGGGATCCCACCACCCACGGGCCACGTGCCCTGACGTTTCCCTCCCTGGGGGAACTTAGGCACCTTGCATAAACCCAGGGGCCGTGCTGCGGCCTGTCCTGCCGCGGGCACAGAGAGCGATTGGGCACTGTCGCCTCTGCAGCAGCCCTTGGTGCACGCCCTGCCCAGGGCCAAGGCGGCTCCCACGCACCTTGTCCAGCGTCAGCATGTAGAAGTTGGTGATGTCATGCTCCTGGGCGTAGCGGATGCGGGCACGACACTCCTCCTCGTCAATCAGCTCCCCCACATACTCGTTGACGAACTCACCCTGCGTGGAGAGCAGCAGGCAGTCACTCAGCGGGGGCTGCCCCATGCCGACCCCCGGGTGGGGGGGGAGGCAGAGACCCCCTGTGGCATCCCCCCGCAGTGAGGGCAGGGCAGCAGTGCCGCTGTTAGCAAGGCCGCTGCTCCAAGCCAGAGCCACAGTGCAACGGGGTGCCTGCCTGCAGCCGGGGCCCCCTCTCCCCGCAGCCTCAGTGCAGACGAGCGACCAGTGCCGCTGGGGGCTGGCTCTGCATTTCCGCAGGGACAGCGAAACCACAGCCTCTCCCAACCAGAGCAATGCCTCCCTGCCGCTGGGAAAGGAATGGGGCCAGACCCCGAGTGCAGCCATTCCCTTGCACGAGGGAGCGACCGGGGGCCAGGTACCTTGCGAATGTCCGTCTTGGCCTGGAGGCCCCAGCCGCGGGCCAGCGTGCGGAAGATCTGCACCTCGGGGTACTGGCGCTTGGAGAAGCACTGGTTCTGGCAGCGCTCGCCGGCCGGGCACACCAGCGGGTGGCACTCGTACAGCAGCATGCGGTTGATGCACTCCGAGTCCAGCCCGCAGGGGTTCTCGTCCGTGGGCTTGCAGTTGCAGCGCGGGATCTCGGACAGGTCAGCCGTGCAGATCTGCACCTTGCCCACGGGCCGGTTCACCTGGGGCACAGGTAGGGCGCACAGGTCGGAAGGTGGCCGTGCAGCAGCTCCAGGCTTCAACAGCTGCGCTGGCCAGGCAGCTCGACGGGTGCAGGGGCCCGACCTGTGCACACACTCAGGGCTTGCGGCCAGCCCCCGCGGCAACCCCCAGGCAGGCACCCCTCAGTGGTCCTCGCCCGCCCGCCTGCTCGCTCATCAGATCGAAGCACCCAGGGGCCTGCAAGCCCCAGCACTGCACCCTCCCACCCACCCCACCCTTCCTGGGGGCTGCTCCCTGCCCTCACACCATCAGCTCCTGAGGACTTGGGCTCCCCATGCCCAATGCGCAGAGGCCCCAAGCCTGGAAACCAGCTGCTGGAGCAGGCTCAAACCCTGCCAACGTAGAGACCATTTGCACAGCCAGGAAGGCCTGGCCCTGCCACCCTCTGCCAAGGGACCCCGCACTGGGCTCCTGCACAGATCCCTGCATCCCCGGGCTGACAGCACTGCCCAGCAACACTGGACTGAGGAAGCAGAACTCCCCGTGGGACTGGGCCGGGTGCCGGCCAGCTTCCCTTGCAGGGTCACCCCCGCCTGGTCCTGCCCCGAACCAGCTGCCAGTGCTGTCCTAGCTAACCGCTGCAGCTTGTAACACTGGAGCCCGCGGGGCTTGGACCTCCTGGAGCCCTTGACAGAGCAGTTGCATGAAGGCAGGAAGCTGAGGCAGGGCTCAGATGCATCTGGGGCCCAAGACACCGCGTTCCCCATCCCTGGGGTCGCCCCTCACCAAGCATCAGCTGGCCCAGGAGCTGCTGGGCTCCAGGCAGCTCCATGCCTCAGGGTCCCCAGCCAAGAGGGGCCCGCTCAGCCTGAGGCCCCTCCCTCATTGCCCTCTCCTGTGCTTTGCCTGTGCTGGGGTCACAGCCCCACGCAGCAGAGTGCAGAGAGGCTGTCCCCGCCACAAAGCCGATGCACAGGGGCTGTCCGCATACTCCTTTCTGCTCCCCAAGGCTGCAATACCCCAGCACCTGCAACTTCTCATGCTCTGGGGCCTCAGAGCCGTACTGCACTGAGCTCTCCCCGGCCAACCCACGCGGGAGGAGCCACCTGCGCGTGGCTGCCGCCCAGCTGCACAGCACAGCACCCCCGTCCCCAGGCTGCCAGCCACGCCAGCGCATCCTCCAGCAGGAGGGAGCCAGAGGAAGTGCAGCCGTGCCAGCCCCTGCCTGCGCCCCCACCTTGATGTGCTTGTAGGGAGGAGGCTTCTTGTCATTCTTCTTGTCTTCCTGCAGCTGCCTCAGCTCCTTCTGCGCCTTCAGCTCCTCGAACCGCGCAGCTGCCTCCTGCAGAGCTGGGCAGAGCAGCGGCTGCATCACTTGGAGCTCCAGCACCCACGCAATGCCTGCACCCCAGCCCCACAGGGAGCTGCCCAACAGCCCTTCCCGGGAGTCTTGCTTACTCCACCCACAAGGCACACAGCCCTGCCACTACCAGACAAGCCCTCCTGCACGAGCACTGCTGCATCACGTACTCCAGCACAGCACGGGGCAGAAGGCTGGTCAAGGCAGGAGCACCCATATTGTTCAACATCTTCATTAATAATGTGGACACTGGAGTCAGAAGTAGACTGGCCAAGTTCGCCAATGATACCAAACTCTGAGGCAAAGCATCCACACCTGAGCACAGGAGGGCGATCCGAGCTGACCTGGACAGGCTCAGCAAGTGGGCGGACGAGAACCTGATGGTGCTTAACACCGAAAAATGCCAGGTTCTCCACCGTGGGAGGAAAAACCTTCAGCATGCTTGCAGGCTCGGCAGTGCTACGGAAGAAAGACTCGGGGGTCGTGACTGACCACAAAATGAACATGAGCCTGCAGTGCGATGCTGCGGCTAGTAAAGTGACCAAAACACTGGCTTGCATCCATAGATGCTTCTCAAGTAAATCCCAGAACGTCATTCTCCCCTGTACTTCACCTTGGTGAGGCTGCAGCGGGAGTACTGGAGAGTCCAGTTTTGGGCTCCACAATTCAAAAAGGACGTGGAGAAGCTTGAGAGAGCGCAGAGAAGAGCCACGCGCATGATCAGAGGACAGGGAAGCAGACCCTACGACGACAGGCTGAGAGCCCTGGGGCTCTTTAGCCTGGAAAAGTGCAGGCTAGGTTGAACGGTCATAAACTACTACAAGACCATTTCAGGCTGGACATAAGGAAGAATTTCTTTACTGTCCGAGCCCCCAAGGTCTGGAACAGCCTGCCGCCGGAGGTGGTTCAAGCGCCTTCATTGAACACCTTCAAGAAAAACTTGGATGCTTATCTTGCTGGGATCCTATGACCCCAGCTGACTTCCCGCCCCTTGGGCAGGGGACTGGACTCGATGATCCTCCAGGGTCCCTTCCAGCCTTGATGTCTATGAATCTATGAGAAGGCCAGGGGCCCAGGGTGGGGCTGGGAGACCCCCCAAGGAGCGGGGCATGGCAGGGCTGGGCAGGGAGAGGTGGGCATTACCTTTCTTGTAGATGCCGTCCACCCCCTTGCCCATTTTGTCCTTGCTGCTGGCATCGCCTTCCATGTAGGGGAAGACACGAGCCTGGTGCGTCCACAGGTAGTCCTTGGAGCCGAAAAAGAGCACCGGGAACTCCCCAATGTCGTGCTTCATCTTCTGGATGTTGGCTGGGATTGTGCGGGGATGGCAGATCTCAGCTGGCCACCACCTGTCCAAGGGAGGGACACAGAGAGCAGCTCAGACCTCTGGTGCTGTGGCCCTGGGCAGCTTGCGACAGCCCCATGCCGCAGCACGGGAAACCTGGCCAGGGAGAAAGGACTAGGAGGAAACGGTGCCCAGGACTGCCCATGGGGGCCCCAGACCAGACCCCACTGCACCCCCACCCTCCCAGCAAAGTCTGCCACGTGGGAAGAGGCCCAGAAAAGTGTCCTCTGCCCACCTGTAGCGCCCGACTTTCACCCAGACCACCTCCTTGTAGTGCGGCTTCTTGCCCGCCTTGCAGTCGTTGCAGTACCAGCTGCCCTCAGGCATCTCGATGTTCAGACACTCGCGGTGGAAGGCGGCCGGGCAAGATTCACAACACAGCAGGCTGCCCCCTGAGAGGGACAGGGTGTCAGTGCCACGGAGCGCCGAGGCCAGCCCCGGGCATGCCAGAGGACACCACGCTCCCCTCGGATGCCCACTCCTGCAGCCCAGAGAGGCTGCGTGGCAAGCCTGGTGCCCCACCGCAAGCACCCAGCTCTGGCCTGACCCGTGGTGCAGGGTGGAGCGGCACCCACAAGGCTGGCTGCGGGCGTCTCCAGAAGCCAGCCCCAGGTGCCAAGCCTGCAGCCCGCCAGCCAGGCCCCGGCTCACCCTCCGAGCAGACGAAGCACCAGCTGACGTTGACGTGCTCGTGGTTGCGGCAGCCCCGGCGCGCCGTGAAGTGGTTGGGGCAGATGATGCTGTTGGAGGCCAGGACCACGGAGCCGGCGGCAAGGCAGAAGTCGTTGGAGTGGTAGGCCACTGGGCACCGCACACAGCGCATCAGGCGGCCTGCCCGGGGACATGGGGGCATGAGCGGGGGCCGCAGCAGCTGGGGGCTCAGCTCCCCAGTTCAGGCTGTGGTCGTGCTGCAAACACAACCCTGACCCCTGCACTGCTGCACTGCCCGGCAAACCCCGGTCACCCAGTGGGCCAGAACCCCTTTTGTTGGGGTGCAGAAGTGAAGGCTCAGGGCCGAGGCAGCTCCTCACCCTGCACAGAGGCTAGTGACCAGCTGCAGGGATGCAAGGGTCACAGAGACACAAACCCAGCCCAACATCTGCAACAACCAGCTCTCACTTCTCCCAAGCTGGGTAGCTCTGATGCAACCCAGGAATGGGGGATGGAGGAGAAGCAGCGGGCCTAAGCCCCCCAGGCTGTCCACCTGGTCCCGCTGTCCCTGTGCAGATGGGCACAAGGACTGGGCTCCAGGATGCATGGGTGAAGTGCTGCGTGAGCCCCTGAGTGCCCTCCCCGCATCGTCCCAGGGCAGTGCAGAGCAGCTGCAAGCTGGCGTGGGCAGGCGCCAGGAACGTCTGAGCCATGAGCCCACACTCCTGGATTCCTCTGGCTGCCACGGGGCACCAGGGGCAACACGCAGAGGAAAAGGGCCAGCAGAAGCTGGCACTAGGGGGGCTGCATTAAACAGGGGTGGCAGGAGGCAGAGGAGGGGAGGGAAGTTGGGTGCCCCCACGCCCGCGGGTGCTGGCGGCACCCCTACCTTTGGAGGCAGAGACGTTGGTGGGGTTAGCAGCGTAGCAGGTCATGCAGATGTGCAGCGAGCAGCGGAAGCCCTTGCTCTGCAGCACGGCGGGCGGGTACTTCTGGACACAGGCCTCGTGGTAGTACTTCCCGCACAGAGGCAGCAGGCATCGCTTCACATCCTCCCCACTGCTCTTGCACACGAAGCAGGTGTGGACGCCTGCAGCAACAACACACAACACGGCCCGGTCACGTGGGCTCATGCGGGAGAGGGCAGCCACAGCCCCTGCCCACTGCTGCACCCAGAGATGGGCGCGTGGCTGTCTCCCTCCTGCAGCGGCCGTGCTCTGGTCCGTACCTGTGGAGCACTCGTTGCAGATGAACTTGCCCTTGGGCATCTCCGAGAGCCCCAGGCACTGCAGGTGGAACGCGCCGCAGCACTGTGCCTCGCACAGCAGCAGCTCGCCTGGCTTCTCGCAGATCTGTAGGAAGGGAACATGGTTGGCACCAGCACAAGCTCACCCGGGGCCAGGGGTCCCATGGCTGCCCGAGAACTTGCCCGTCCGAGTCCCAGTCAGGCAATGGTACGAAGACACTGCTCCCCACTGCCGTGGCCCTGGGCTCTACCTGGCAGACGTTCTCCTTGAGGGCGGCTCCCCCACCGCGCTCCCCCTGCATCTTCTTGGATGACGGCACCCCGTGGTCGTTCTCCAAACCTTCCTCAGTGCCCTCCTTGGGGCTCGTGGCAGCCCCGTGCACCGAAGTCTCTCCCTGGAGAAAGGAACCAGAGTTTTGGCCCGTGAGCATCTCCTGGGCTGCGGCATGCACCGGTGGCAGTTGCTGCCTGGGCTGGGACTTGCCCCACACACCAAGCAAAGCCTCCCTGAGGTGTTGGCTGCTTAGCTCAGGGCCAGAGCAGTGCTGGGACCCTCCGTGATGGAGCTCGTGATGACTCCTGGTCAATCATCCTGAAAACAAGCCACAGGTGCACCTACAGGCTAGAGCGGCGGGACTGGCCAAAGGATGGTGCCAGGGGAACAGCAGCAGCGCAGGGTCCCCGCCGGCTGCCCCGTCTGGGGAGGGAGCTACTCTGGGTCCTGGGCGGCAGCCGGGGGGCCTGTGATGACCAATGGCGCCTGGCTGCCACAGTCCAGGCCGCGATGCCTGGCGGCACAAGGAGCAGCTTCTGGGAAATGAGCCAGGAGGCGTAGGGCCATGGGAGGCACCTGCCACATCCCAGTACTGGGACAGCCAAAGCCAAGCTCCTGCAGAGCTGCTGGCAGGCTACAGAGCCCTCCCTGCCCAAAGCCAGCTCTGACCATGCTGTCCCAGGGATCCTGACCCTGCTGCGGTGCTCGGTGCATGCATGGAGGCCATCAACTATTGCTGGGTGCAGGGGGCAGAGCTGCAGCAGGGTCAGCCATTCGTCTGCTCCATGGCCCCACGGTGCCCACAGAGGCAGCTGCTCCTGCTGCCCCAAGACTTCCAGGCCACGCCAGGGCCTGGCAGGCACACAGCAGCAGGAGCAGAAGACAGGCTCTCGCCACCCCCCGAGTTACTCAGAGGCTGGTCCCAATGCACCCTTCCAGCACAGGGCTTTGCAAGAGGTCCTGCAGCATGGACTTGGGGAGCCCTGGAGCAGATCTGGCCCTGCTCTGTCTGGCTGAGGCGCACGGGGTTAGAGCAAGGCTGGGTCACTGCATAGCACGAGCACCCTGGTGACGGCAGCCTCGATGCCTTGGCTGGCGGTTGCTCCCGGTGCAGGCACCGAGGCCCCGGGTCCGGTGAGGCAGACGGAGCGCGGCGCCAGGAGGTTGAAGCACATGACACACACAGACACGGGGCCGGTCTCCTTTATTGAGCACTGGAGCTGGGCCCTAGCTCCAGTGGGGAGTGCCAAACCGAGACACTACGCTGCACATGGCTCGGGCTGCAGATGTGTTCATGGCTCGGCCCCACTCTCAGAGGTGGTGGTTAGTTAGCCTTGGGCAGATGCACGGCCCTGCCATCGGCGTCATGATGGTCACTGCCTTTGGCCCCACGGGCTCCCTCAGGTAGGCCAGCTCCTGCGGCCTCCCATCTCTACCAGGGACCATCCCCAGAGCCATCTTCCTGCCTGCTTCATTCCCGTCTTTCCAGAAGCCTAGCAGCGCCTCTCCAGCAGCTCCAGGCACCGAGCGCGCTGGTCCCGTGCGCAGCCCTGCCTGGCTCAGGGGCCTGCTCCTCCTGCTAGCCACGGCCTCGGTACAGTGCGAGCCCTGTAATGAGAGGCAAGGGGCAGGCAGGATTAATCGGTTTATTGGCTCCAGCGAGCTCCAGAGCCAAGATGCACAACACCGGGGAGAGGCTGCGCCTGCAGGGTCAAGGCACCAGCAAGCGGGTGTTACCCCGGAGCAGATGCGCACAGCCAGTCTGGTCTGCCAAGGACCTGGAGATGGTCCCAGGGAGGCCCCGAGCTGGGTGGCTGGGGTCAAAGGGGCCCTCCCACTCCAAGCCCGCTCGCAAAGCTGATGCAGCGCAGCCGGCTGCAGGTCTGCATCGAGGTAAGAGCACGTGGTCTCTGTCAGGGGCAGGACGTATGGCTCTACAGCTGGCTTGAGCCTGGGAAGCCATCCAGCTGGGGCCCACCCAGAGCCCAGGATGTCCAAGCCCACAAGCCTGCTGGGGCACCTGTGCAACTGGGGTTCAGTGCCATGCAGCCAGACATGGAGGGGCAGGGAAAGCAGGCAGCCCTCAGGCTCTATGGAGGCTCCACCACCTGTCTCACATGCACGTATAACAGCAGTCCCCCTGCCCCACTACCCGAGAGCCAGGAGAAGTCACATACCTCATACTGCAGGCAGGCTCCTCTCGCCACCGTCCAAGCTGCTGCCACAGCCTCAGGAGTACTCCAGGAACCCGGCTGTCCTTCGGGCTGGTCGCCTCCGCCCCGACCCAAAGCCTGGCCATAGACCCGCGTGCACCTTCCCCGCCAGGCTGAAGCCGTGCAGATGCACCTGGGCTCCACGGACAGGTGAGCTCACACCACCGCACCATGGCTCCCTGGCTGGCTCCCAGCCCGGGCATCCGGTGCAGGGTTCTGCCAGTGAGTTAGGTGCTTCCACGCCAGGGACTTCCCAGTCCAGTACGACCAGCTCCCAATCTCCCCAGTCTGCCTGAGGGCAGCAAGCACCACGTGCGCACCCGGCTGCTTGGAGATGTCTCTGAGGCAGCTGGCACAGACGCTGCCGGGGAGCACGCTGCGAGCTGTGCCAGTGTCCAGCAGAGGCGGCTGCCCTGAGGAGTGTCCCTCTGCCCCCAGAGGCACTGGGGCACACCAAACTCTTGCCTCAAGCATACGCCCATCAGAGGGGTGCCCACCAGCTCTGGTGCATGCAGGTCCAGGAGGTGAGGGGGCACCCCCTTAGGAGCAGGGAAGTGTCCAGCTCTTCCCTTCGGCTGGCAGGCAGGATTGTGATGGGGGATCCCAAGGTCCCCAGTCTCACCAGTGACCCTCAGTGCCCTCTACCACCAACCTCCAGCTAGCCCAGACCGTGGGCTGCAGGCAGGAAAAGGTGAACAGCAATGCATGACAAATCCTCTCTGGCAGCAAGAAGCCAGGACTCCCGCAAACAGCTCTGGGGCGTGAGGACACCTCCAATCAGCCCAGTGAGCACAGTGGTGTCCCCATCCAGTGCCCATGCATGGGGCAGGGAGCTGAGCAGTGACACTGGCCTCCCAGAGCTCAAGCCAACTGCTGGTCCAGAGCAACACCTTCGCCTGGGACCCAGCGCACACAGCCGCGGTGGCAGGATGGGAGCCCCCAGCCGTCGGAGGGGTGAGGGGGCATGGGACTCTCAGGTTCGTGGCACCAGGCAGAGGTTGCCCTACCTCAGAGTGGGGAGCATCCCCCAGGCCATCTTCGCTCCGCTCCTTCTTGCCACGGGCCACAGACAAAGGGTGTCGTTGCCTCTTGCGCTTGCGCTGCTTCTCAGAGGGCTTCTCAGGAGCTGAGAGAGAAGGCAGAGAGGCAGGTCTCAGGACCAGCACAGCCTGGCTCGGGCTGGCCCAGCAACACAGACCCATCCCATGCCCGTGGTCCTGGCCAGCACAGAGCCTGAGGAGAAATGACGTGCTGTCTCTGGCACCTCCGCGCTGGGAGAAGGACATGGTTATGCCTGGGGTTCCTGCTCCCTCCGGAGAAGCGGCCATCCCAGGGCCACTGGGAGTGCATGCAGCAGCCCAGCCCTTCCCTCCACCCTAGCCCCACGTGGGGCGAGCAGATCCTGCTAGCATGGCAGCCCCATGGCATGTGCTGAGCACTGCCCACGCCTGCTTCCAGTGCCCCAGAGCCCCGCACTGCCTACCTTCGCCGTGGTCAGAGAAGTGGACAGGTGAATACAGCTCCGAGCTGTCACTCTCCGAGGGGCCGGCACCCTGGGGGCACACACCGGGCATGAGTTACCAGCTGCACTCACCCCAGCACAGAGCTGCTGTGCCCCGGGCCAGTCTGCCCTCCTAGGAGCTACTGCTGCTGGCCACGTCTCAGGCAAAGCGAAACCCATTAGACTAGCGCCGCTCGGCGTTATCGGCTATGTGACCGGAGATGTCTCTGAGCAAAGCGAGTCAGCAGGGACCGAGCGCTGCAGCAGCTCTCTGGGCTCCAGCACGGGACCCAGCCCGGGCACCCCCGATGGCCGCAGCTCAAGGGCTCTGCTCAGCCCGACACGTGCTGCTGTTTGGGCTCTGACAGCAAGGCCTGGCCCAAGTGCAGTGGGAGCAGCCTAGCCCCATGCTGGGGGCATGGGCACCTGCAGGAAGGGGCTCTAAAGGAGGCTGTTTCAAGCATAACCCATGAGGGATGCCCCACTCAGGGCCCCTCGGCTGCCCCAGAATGGGGGGCGCATGCTATGTCTGCTGCCCGCGTGGCATTCGTGTCCAGCCCAGCTGCACAGATGCACCTTCTTTGGCGGAGTCCACTCCTTCTTTGGCATGAATGTGGTGTCCAGGTCATTGGACTCCAAGAGCTTCTTGGTGGGCTTCCTTTGCCGCTTGCTCTCAAAGCTCCCTGCAAAAGAGCGCTTCTCGTTAGGCCAGCACAGCCATCCCTGTGCCACACCGGGCTTGCGAAGCACATTCGTCAGAGACCAACGGGTAGGAAACCTCAGCCCTGACGTGTCACCCCCTTGGAGGGAGCTGCTGCTAGCAGTGCGGTGCCCATGCAACACAGCCCACCCTGACTGCCGCCAGAGCGCGGATGCAGGACCCAGGCTGCAGACAGGCCCCAGCGAGGCTGCCCAGGCCACAGGGCTTGCACGATCCCTTTGGCCACTGTCCCTGGCTTCATGCTTCCCTGCTCTCTGCCTCTGTAGTGCCCATGTGAGCAATCAATGCGTCTGCTTCACACTCATGCCAATGGCAGCAGCACGGGGTGAGGCCGGCAGCATGGAGCCAGACTCCTGCCCCTGCCTGGGCACTGCGTGGCCTCATGCCTACCTGACTTCAGGAACCGCTCCTCTGCCTCCGGGGAAGCAGAGATCTCCGACAAATCCGGGGAAGACAGCGTCAGCTCAGGCAGCTCTGCGGGCCCCTCTCCGAGTCGGCTGGCCGGCTCCGTGGGCTCTTCCGAGAGGGGCAGCTCTCGCTCGAGGACCGGAGGAGACTCTTTGGTTGAAGAGGAAGATGGAGTTGAAACGAAAGGGCTGTGCTCTAGCCGCCTGCTCTGAGCGCCACGGCCAGGGCTGCGCGGTGCGGGAAGACCTTCCTCCTCTTGACACTCAGACCTCTCTAGGGCATTCACCTGGCACAGCAACACACACAGATGAAAGCGCGCTCGGCCCGGGCAACACCATGCACACCGCAGAGGCGAAGCAAGCAGCGCCGGGCCGCTGGGGCAGGGTGCGGCGGCAGCGCCGGATCTTGCCTACCTTCCGTGATGGCTCCTGGCTCTTCCTGGGCTTCTTCTTGGGCGCGAAGATATGGTCGTACTCCTCGGCATACTCCAGCAGCCGCTTGCTCGGCTTCCTCAGGCGTTTCCGCTCCGAAATGACTGCGAGCAAGAGTGTGGGGTCAGCTCTTGGGGCTAGGATGAAACCCCCACAGGGGCCTCCTCCCAGGCCTAAGAGACAGAAAGGCTCAGAGCCACCCAAGCCCTGGACCTTGCTGCAGTCTCTTTGATCCCTGATCTTGACTGCCCGGGACTGATAGAAGGGCCTGATCTCCCAGAATGGGGCACCCTAGGAAGCCACCCCCGCATCCCGTGTCCCACGCTCTGGAGCCACGGCATCTCAGGCACCTGCACCCACAGCCCTGTCTGCATCGCCTGCTGCCAAGCCTCGCTCCAGCAGCACCCAGCCTGGCCAGGCAGCCCCTGGCTATCCCATGTGCTGCGGTCCAGGCCGAGGGCTGCTCTCCTCAGCGCGGCCCTGGGGCAGCCCAAGTTCCACCACCAGCTTCTGCAGATGCATCGTTCAGGTTGCAGGGTCACCTGCCCCCACCCACGTCCTGTTTTCTTCCACATGGCACTGTGCCTGGAGGAGCTGGAAGCTCTTGCAAGACTCTGCAGGAAAGTGCCTGCGCCAGGCGCCCTGCCTGCATCCTGAGGAAGCCTCTCTGGGCATGGAGCTGCCTTATCAGGGGTTCCCAAGTGCTCCTGGACAGGCTGCCATGAGGTCACCATGGCGAGGGCCACCCAGCCAAGGCAGCGTCCCGTCCATGCCAGGAGCCTGATGGAGCAGGAGCCATCTCCAGCCCTGCCACTGGGCTATGGGGCAGGGCACATGGTGCCCACAGCCTGCCATCAGCTCGCAAGTGCCCCTGGCTGCCTCTGGGCTGGGCAATGCCCTGCACCCTCCGTCCCCTTCTGCCTTTGCTGGTTGAAGGGCTCCTTAAATGAGAACCCCAGAAGATTTGCACAGGTCAACCCAGTGCTTCATGCTGGAACACCCTGGGGTCTTGAGAACAAGGAGAGAATAGCCTCTGTCCCTCACAAGGCTCCAGCACGTGTGTGGGCTTGCATTTGTGTGTGCACAGGAACATGCACATAGACACGCGCATGCATGTAGGAGCTGCCTACCCGTCTACATCTCGGCAGTTGTGTTCCTAGCAGAGCTCTCCTACACAACCCCAGTGCAATGGAGGCGCCTGGCCAGGCCTCCTGGTGGCACGCTGCTTAAATGAGTATAAACCCACCAAAGCGCAGCAAGAAGTGCTGTCTGCTCACGACAGGGCAACTGCAATGTGTAACCTTGTTGGGCTTTGCTGAGCCTCGTGGGCACTGGTGACCCAGTCCCTCCTTAGCCAGGCTGCTTGCTCTACAAGGACACCCACATTCAGCCACTTGCAGCAGCTCCTGCCCTGGGCAGACCCAAGACGTATCACTGGCCAGGAACACGTTGAATCTCCCCTCACTGCACATCCTGACTGCAGGGGATGACCGCGGCTGCAGGGTGGCAACATTCAGGGCACTGCGAATACCCGGGGAACACACCGCGCCAGGTGCTTCCCCACCTGCTAGGCACTGCGGTGACAGGCGGGTCCAGCAGCTGCCAGGGCATGTTGCAAAGCCAGCCATGCTTTCCCAGGCAGGCTCCCAGGGAGGGCCAGGAGGGTAGAGTCTGGGCTGGACTTTGGTCTAGTTTCTACCTGCGGAGTTGGATGCCTGCTGGGAGCTCAGCCCATCCCGTGCACACCGCCCCCAGCCCCATGCACCTGCCTTGCTATGCTGCTGCCTCTTCTCCTGGGGACACCCCACAACCTGCCCCCACTCCCCCACGCCCACTGCCTCCCTGGGCTCCAGGCTCCCCTTACTGTCCCTGCATGACTGCTGATGCCCTTCATCAGTGCATGGCTCTCATGCCTGCAACATGCAGCAGGCTGGAGGCGAAGGTGGGTCTTCACTTGCTTCGTGAAACACCAGCACACCCCAGGGCCTCCAACTGCACCAGCCACTGGGAGCCTGCGTGCTATTTGCAGCGGCAGCATCACCCAAGAAGCTCCCAGGGGCTCCCCCTGACTCAGCCCATGCATCCTCATAGCTCCCAACCGTGCATGGCCCCTGCGTCACCACCTCTCACCTTGCTCCTGCTTGCAGCAGCCAGATGCGGCTCTGCTGGGAGTGCAGTGCCAGAGGCAGGTTATGGACCTGCGCAGGGAAAGGGAGTGGGACACTGGGCGGGAAGCTGGGGAGAGCAGTCATGGCTGCAGGCAGCAGGATAACACGAGGGAAACCTGTGTCCATGCAGGCCGTACTGAACTTGGAGCAGCTCTCAACAGCGTGCTCGTCCTGTAGAGCAGAGCCTTGTGAAATGTACAGATATGCACATGTGCACACATGCATGAACATACATGAACACGCATGGAAGCCTCACTCCCTTACCTTGTGCAGGGAACTCAGCCCGGGGTGCAAAGCTGCCCCGATCCAGCTCTGTGTCAGGCTTGTCGCGTGCTGTCAGCCGTGGCATGGCCGAGTCCCGGTGGTTCTGGCAGCCCTGCCCTGCTGTGTCGCTTGGGCTGGGGGCAGGAGGCCTGTGCACCGTGCACTTGCTTCCCTTCAGCGGGAAGGTGCTGGGAGTCCGGCTCTGGAGGGCCCGCTGTGAGTTCCCTGGGGCCCGAGGCCGGCGGCCTTGCTTACTGGCTTTCGCATTGCTTTGGTTAAAACGCTGCCAGCGCTTCTTGGGCGCCACATGGTTGGCACCGCTGGACTCCTCACCCAGGGAGCACTCGCTGTTGGCCTCTGAGTCCAGCTCTGGGCTCTCGCTGTTCTCGGCAGATGTACAGCTCGGGACGCTCTTCTCCAGCTCGGGCATCCCGCGGAGGGGGTCTGAGCTGTCGGAGGAGCACACCGAGTCCTCGTCGGTGGAGTGCCCCAGCAGCCCTTTCCTCTCTGAGCTGCCCGTGTCCTTGCCCAGGGGACCCGTCCCTGCCCCCAGCACCTCCCTGCGCTTGCGGGACCCGCCGGCAGCTGCATCCCGCGAGAACCGCCCAAGGGCTGGGGCAGGTCTGTCCAGCTTCGCCTCCTTCCTGCTCCCCGCCCGCTTGGACGGCGGCTTGGGCTTAGCACTGTGGCGCCTGGCAATGCAGTTGGTGCCGTTGGAGCTGGAGGCTGGAGCACCGCCTGGCTCCCTCTTGCTGGCCCCGAGTCCAGGGAGCTTGGCCACTGTGCTGGACAGGGAGGGTTCGCTTGCACTGGGGCTCTGCCGCGCCACCTCCGGGAGACAATCCCCGTTCCGCTCCACCTTGAAAGGGTGGCCCAGCACAGGCAGCAGCTTTGGGGCACTGGCCGGGACACTCCCGGGGCCGTCGCCGCAATACAGGGCCAGGTTCTGAGGCGCCATGAGCTGCTGCTCCTTGGTCTTGCTGTCGTGCATGTCCTTCAGCATCATCAGCAGGGTGCTGAACTTGTAGTCCGGCTCGATAGGCAGGCCATGGCCAGAGGCAGATGTGAAAAGCGAGGGCACAGCGGGCTTCGGGGGCCCACCGCCACTCGCCTCCTCGCTGAGGGACCGGAAAGACAGCGAGTGCTTCACCACGGCCGCCTCCACCTCGGCTGCCTCCTGGCGCTTCTCATGCACGTTGTTCAGCAGCCGCTGGCCGTCTGCCTTGCTGCCTTTGCCGAGCGGTTCCAGGGAGGCTCCAGGGAAACCTTTGGTGTCAGCAGTGCCGCGATGCGTGCCGCTCTCGCCCCGGGCCGGGCTGGGCTCTGGCCCTGCGGTGCGCAGGGTGCTTCTGCCTGACAGCAGCTGGAGGCTGCGAGGCGGTGCAGCCCCCTGGCCGGGCGCTCGGGCCAGAGCGCCAGTGCCAAGGGGCGTAGTGTGCTTGTCTGCAGGGGGGAGATTGTCGCGTCGGGTAGCCGCGGAGCACAGGCGGGCAGGGGTGGGTCGCTCAGCGTCTGAGGAGGCTTCTTCGACCTCTCCTTCTTCGGGTCCCGACTCAATGCTGATGGCGTGGGAGCTCTGAAGGGGTCGGTGGTCCCGATAGGCCCGTTTCCTGGCTCTCCGGCCACTGCTCTGAGCCAGGCGCATAGCACGGCTCAGGCTCCCACTGGCCCCGACAGGAAAGTCCTCATCTAGCGTCTCGTCGCTGATGTGCAGGGCGCCAAAGGCTCTCTCGGGGCTCTGGTCCATGAGGTCCAGGTCGCTATCCCCATCGTCCTCTGAGGAGGAGGAGGGGGGGGGAGAGGAGGAGGGGAAGGAGGAGGAAGAGGAGGAGGTCTGCGAGTCGGAGTCGCTGTCCAGGTTCCTGGCGCCAGGCATGGAGTAACGGCTGTGCTGCTGGGAGCCACGGTAGAAGCTGCCAGGGCTGCCCCCCTCCGTGGAGGGGCTGGAGCGCAAGTCCCGCGGGGCGGCGCTGCTCGGGGCCCCGTATGTGTGCTCCTTCTCAAAGCGCCTGTCCCCGAAGGACGCCAGCAGGTGGTTTTCCTTGGTGCCGCCGGAGATCGTCAAGCTGCTTGCGATGCGCCGCAGCTCATGGGACGCGTGCTTCTCCGGCAGGTTCCCCCCCAGCAAGTTCCTGGCCGCGCTCCTGGGCGCCTCCCCCCCGAGCCCTCTCTTCACCGTCTCCATCCGCATGCTGGTCTTTTTTACCCTCGTTCTCTTCCGGCTATTGGAGTTCTTCTTCACTTGTGATTTGGTGCCTGACTTGCCCTTCTCATTGCCCGTGTACCTGGAGGGAAATGCCAGGGAGCTGAAGCAGCCATTGAGCTGCCGGCCCCGCACTGTGCTGGGGCCGTTTGTGCATGGTGGCTGCAGCCGTGTCCCCTTCCTGCGGCCTGGCTTGCGGGGGCTCGGGCTGCGCATCCACTCCTCCACTCCCTGCAGGAGCAGCTCTTCTGCCTGGGAGACGCCGACGTTCCACTTGGCCATGAACCGCTGAGGCACCTGTGAGAGGAGACAAGCACAGGGACCATCAAAGACATGCGGAGGAGAGGGAGAACAGACACAGCCTTGCTCCTGCAGCCCCTCCAGAGCCTGGTGCATGCCACCCTGGACATGTGCACGAAGCACCAGAAATCCCTGCAGTAGCCTGGCTGCAGGCCCTGCCTCTAGGCACCTCAGCCTCTGGGATTCACAGAAATCACAAGCGCCCCAGAGCCATGGGGCTGGCAGGGACCCCAGAGGTCACGTCCAGTCCAAGTCCTGCCTGAGGCAGGATCAGCCCTGTCCAAACCAGCCCAGATAAGTCCATCATCTAAACTACACAAGATACCATCAACCCTGGCATAACATAGACATCACACCTGACCCTGCCACAGGGGAAGCAGGGACCACAGCCACCTGCATCCTGCTTCTACACAAGGTTGTTAATAGACGCTCCAGAGACCCAGGCCAAGGCCTTGCCCCCACTGCAGAGAAAGCAACCCCCCCCCCCCCCCAGTCCAGACCAGTCTAAGCAGAGATAAAAACTTCTTCCTGACCTGCCTAAGTGTGGGGGCAAGACCCTCCAGCCAGGACCCTGTGGGGCTGGTGCCAGCAGGAGCACTGCACAGCCCAGTCCCTGTCTCCAGCCAGGGCTGGAGCAGCACCAGCTCCTCTGGGGGAGGCTTAAAAATCCTCTGAGGCACAGAGCAGAAAGGGAGCAACCAGCACATTGCAGAAGCCTGGGACACCACCACACCAGAGCGTGGGCATTGGTACATCTAGATCAGATGATGAATAAGGGTTTTAAGGACAATGCCGCAAGCTAACATCAACCCCAGGACTGGGGTTGGCTTCTGTGCCTGCCCCTGCTCTTTCCAGGGTTACACACAAGATCTTACCGGCTCAGAGTAGCCAGGGGCTGAGCAGCAAACAGCCAGATGCTTGGGCGGCTCTGCAGGAGATCTGACGCCAGCCTGGCACAGGGCACAGGTAAAGCGGCTCTTCCCAGAGCTGCAGCCGCGCAGCCCAAACGCACAACAAGGTACGAGCCAGAGACCTCCTGGGGCCTCACAGCACAGACAGGCCCCAGGGGAGCACAGCAGTGATGCCAGACTCTGGGATCAAGAACAATCCTCCTAGTCCCATGGCGAGTGCCCTGTCCAGGGACGGAAGGGGAACAGCATAAAGCCCCCATCTCCGATGGGCAAATGTCTTTGGGGCTGTCCCCTCGTAGGAATGTGTCCCATGCGCGGAGGGGAGCACCCCCGCCCTGCGACTCTGCAAGCAGCACTGCGCGCTCCTGTGCTCGGCACGCTCACCACCTGCGTCCTCTGGGCACCTGGGCAGTACACTGCTGCACGGGGCACGACTGCTCCAGGAGCTCCTAGCACACGTTCCAGCTGCTTTAGCGCTGTCCCTGATCGGGTCTGGAGCAGCGGGGAATTGGCTGGAATGAGGGCTGATGAGTCTGGGAAGCTATTTCAGCAAACCACTCCCAGACACTGAGTGGGTGGTGGCACTGATGGGTGCCAGCAAGTCTTTGGAGGCCCAGGCATGAGCCAGCTGTGCTGACAGATGCCGAGAAGGACCCACCATGCAAGCCCAGAGCACACAGCATGGAGCCCTACCTTGTGCTTGTAGCCTTTTTCTTTTTGCTTCCCTCTCTTCCTCAGAACCGGCAGCTCTTCAAACTGGTGTCTGCCCTCAAAGGGCATGATTGCTTTCCCGGCCACCCAGGCCTTCTCTGAGGGGTCCCCCAGGGCTTCGACGTAGTATTCGCGGTATGGTCTCCGGTTGGACGCTGCGGGAAGGGACCAGAGGGGATCAGCGCCTTGCAATAGGGCAAAGGTGTTGGGAGCACAGCACAGACTGTGACATCTGTCCACTCAGCCAGCACTGGCTTAACTCCCCGTGCTCCTGTTACCGCTGTCCCGGGAGAGAGTGCTCCAGGCTCCTTGGCTGGCACCATGCACCCAGCAATGGGGACTGCTCTGGAACAGGTGATCTACAGACCCATGCACCTGCCTCCACTGCAACAAAGACTCAAAGCTGGAGGGCAATGGGTTGGCAAGTCTCCCCCACGAACACACACCTGCCTCCCCTGCCACAGGACATGTCCAGTGGCCACCTCTGCCTGGATTGCAACTCATTCATGTTACACTGTCTGCCTGGAAATGAGCCCTGCTCTACACAGGCTGAGACTTTTGGGAGGGAGCTCTCATCTTCCACCTTTGGTCCCCCTTCCTTGTTCAGCTGGTTACTGCCAGGCACAGCCCATTCCCCCAAGATGCAAGGGGATGGGGCACCTTTGCAGGATGTTTCTCCCCACCCCACACTGTGAGCATGCAGGTGGTGCCAGAGGAGCTGCAGGGTTGCACAGGGTGCACGCATGCCCAGGGGTACCACTAGCTGGGTCACCACATGGCAGGCAGGTCAGAGGGCTCTGGGCAAAGAGGACCCAGAGCGGGCACTGGGCCCATGCATGGATGGGATGGCTGCGGGGCCCCAGCCCTGGTTGCGTTCTGCCCAGCAGCACATGGAGACACCTTCCAGCTCCAACGCATCCTGGTGCTAGAGACGGGAACACCTTCACCCCTGAGCTGGCAGGAAGGGCAGCGTGCAACTCTGCTCAGGTGCAATGAAGCACCAGTCTGAACCTCTTTGGGCTCCTGATCCACCCCTTGCCCCTTCTCCCTGCTGGCGCTGGCTACCACTGGCTGGGGCTGGGCTGCCTCTCTTTACCTCCGCCCTCGTCTCTTTGCTCAGCGCCACGCAGCACCATTGCCTATCTCAGGGCAGCAGAGCCCACAGAATCCCACACGTCTGGCACATCCATTGAGTTTGGATGTGGGGCTGCTACAGTGCGCCCCTCACTCCTGGAGAAGCAGGGGCGACACACAGCTCACCAGCAGCCCCAGCCATGCAGGGGCATTACCTTTCATTTTCGAGTGGCAATCCAGTGTCGGGTCGAGGCAGATTGTGCAGGGCCACCAGGGCCGGCGGCTGAACTTGGCCCAGACGAGGTCGTCTATGTCATACTTCACTGGCGTGGGCTTCTTCTTCACACGATGCTTTGGACAGAAACCAGAACAAGTCAGTGGCAGTGGGTCAGGCATGGCAGTCACGTCCTGAGGGGTCACCCTGGGCCGTGTTCTCACTAACATCCCTGTGGGGCTTGCCTGTCCCCCAGCTCCCACCAGCACAGCCTGCAGCGTCCTAATGATGGGCACGATGGCCAAAGCATACACCTGCCCACACGCTCATCTCTCCGGCCTCTATGCCTCCCTGAACCATGATGCTGAAGCTGCCAGGAACCTACTTGCTCCAGGGCAGTTGCTCACATCCACATTATTAGCAAAGGAGAATTGACCCAGCGGGTGCAACAGCAGGGATCTGCTGGGCACATAAAAAGCAACAGTAAATCCTGCTCCGCAGAGCCATGCTGAGGACCCAACATGTTGATGTGTTGAGTTGGGAGCCAGAACTGCGCCCACAGCATCAGCAGAGATCTGCACTGCGGCGTCCTCCAACCCACCAGCGGTTTGCCCTCGGGGCCACAGCACGATCAGTTTAAATGCTGGTTACACGAGTTTTTTTGGGGTGGAAGCAGAAGCAGCTGCCGAACAGCAGCACTGCACTGAACCCCCAGATGTGCCACTAACCCCAACCTGCAACATCCGAACAGGGAGACGGGTGGTTCTTCTGCTCTACTCAGCACTGGGGAGGCTTTACCTGGAGAACCAGGTCTGGTTTGGGGCCCTGCACTTCAAGAAGTTTGGGATGAGCCCAGTGCAGAGCAACAACAAATGATTAGGGGCCTAGGAAGAAAGACTGAGGAAAGGCTGAAAGAGCCAGGGCTATTTAGAGAGGAGAAGGGAAGACCGAGGGGGATTGGACAAGTCTTCCAACACCTGGAGGGTGATTACAGGGAGGACAGAGATAGGCTTTACTCTGTGGCTGCAGGGGACAGGACTAGGAGCAATGGCCTCAAGCTGCAGCAGGGGAAACTGAGGCTGGAGAGGAGGAGCCTTCTGACTCCGGGGGTCCAGCACTGGAACAGGCACGGAGAAGCTGCTGAGTCTCCACCCCTGAAGTTTTCAAGAACAGGTTGGACAGGTCCCCGACTGGGAGGGTTTAGCCAGGGCTGATCCTGCCTGGACTAGATACGACCTTGTGAGGTCCCCTCCTGCCCTGTGACCCTGCCACTTTCAATATTTGGACTGGGGATCTTCCCCTGCACCCAAAAAACCTTAGACAGAAGTCACTGACAGTGCCTGAGAAGCCCTAGGACCAGAGATGGTCTGCTGGAAAGTACGGCACCACCACAGCAGCTTCTTGCACAGAGCTCGACATGCCCTCTCCAGCTGGGGAAAGCCGCCCACAGCAGTCCCAGCTGTTTGGAGCGCTCTCCATCAACCTGCGGCCGGGACCGGGTCCCGAACTGGACTCTGGACAGTTTCATATGCCGAAGGGAGCAGGAACGGACCTGAGGTGGCCTGGAGCAGGGATCGCATGTCAGTGCACAGCTCCCGAGTGATCGGTGGTTGGTAGGAGCTCAGCTACGTGGCCCTAGACCTTGTCCACAACACACGCACACATACCCACACCCCCGTCTTACGGGAGACAGCTGCAACTCACCAAGGACCCTCACCAGGGCATCAACGTTCAGGGAAAAAGCAAAGGCTCTCCCTGGAAGACACCACAGCAACAACCTGGTGGCAGCGTGCGCACCCATGCCCAAGCCCACCCGTCACGTTACCAGGCCGTGCACAACAGACAGAGCAGGCATGGCCATGGGGCAGAGCCCTCCCACCTCAGCAACTTGCTCCCCTTTAAAGAGGCTGCATCATGCAGTGGGACAAGGACTGTGTGTGGCTAGCGATGCCCATCCTAGCAGCCTGCCATGCTGCTGCTTGCCCCGCTGCCCTCACTGCAAGAGCCAGTGCCGAGAAGCCCACTACAAGCAGCCCTGGCCGGGAAGGTGCTGTCCTGCCCCGAGCTGCTACAGAGCTGGCTGGAAGGCGAGACCTCCAGTGCACGTGCCCCCATGCAGCACTCTCCTGTCCCTTGTTAAGGCTGTCCCTGTTAAGGCAGCTTCCCCCAGATGCCCTGCTGGGATCCCTGCTTCCTGCCCAGCATCGCTGCCAGCCCCATGGCAACCACGGCTGCCTCCCACTTGCGGAGGGAAGGGAAGGGATCTCAGGGCAGGTGGCCCAGATCTCAGCAGGCACCATGAGGCTGGGAGAAGGGGCTACAGAGCCAGAGCAAGGACAGGAACCACCGGTCCCTGTGGGCACCTTTGTCTGGTGCAGGAGGACGGGCACGCAGTCCCGCAGAGCCATCCTGAACCTGCTGGCAGGCACCTGTGCCCCAGCCCCTCCAGCAGCCCTGCCTAAGTGGACGTGGGCCCCCTGCGTGGCAGCCCCGACACCCTGGGATTCACCCCAGCAGACGGCTGCTGGCCAGCGGCCGTGTGGGGACCAGGCACTGCTGTGGAGGCAGGAAGCCGCGCAGGGGAAGGCCGGGGGATATGGGAGAGCAGGGGGAGGGGGAAAGGAAACCAGAGACAGTGATGCAGGGCAGGCTGCCGGCCCGGCCACCGCAGCGCAGGCGTGGAACGAAGCCAGGGCAGGAAGGGAGATAAAGAGCCTAAGACACACAAGGCCCACAGACGCCAGGCGCTGTGGAGAGCTGAGGCAGGACAGCCCAGCCGAGCACGTGAACGGCACGCAATGGCGCGCTGCACCCGGACACGGGGGCTGGGTCAAGGAACATCTGCCAGGCCCGCGCACAAGTGAACGCTGGTGCCAGGAGGTGGCCCTGCCTGCTCGGGCAGGAAACGCCCCTTCGCAGCACTCGGCGGCTCTTGCTTTGCCACACAGCCAGGCCCACGTGGGCCAGAGGGGCCTTGGGCACCATGAGCAGCGGGGCCTGGCACCACCTGCACTTCAAGCGCAGCGATCACTGGCTTCACCAGGCAAGGGCGGCTGCCGCAGAGCACGTACGTGCCAGGCAGCTGCTGACAGCAGGTGTCTCACTGTGGCCAGCTGCAGGGAAGGAAAACCATTGCTCGGGGGCGGGGGTTCAGCTAGAGGGCCCTGGCGTAGACAAGGCCCCGAGGAGCCCCAGGAAGGCTGAGCTGAGCATGCCAGTAAGTGAATGCAGTCACTGTCCTGCCACCCAGGGCAGAGCTCAGCGCCTCAGTGTGACCGTGGGTGGACCTGGCTGCCCGGTCCCTCCCTCTGGAGAGCCGTGGCCGACTTCCTCCCACTTCCCTATCAGACCCGAGTCCAGACACCCCCACTCACAGCAGGCAGCAGGTCCTCGCTGCTGCAGCCACGCCTAGGCGGGGGCCCGGGCCTGGACCCCAAGACTTGGTATGCACAGGCCATAGCCTTGCTCCTTAGGGCTGGAGCAGGGGCTGTTTGTGCCTCTCCTGTGCCCACGCTGAACACAGCAGAGCCACTTGGGAGCTGGCCGTGGGAGCAGAGGCCACCTGCCAGAGACAGCAGGGCAGCACCTGGCACACCAGGGCTGGGACTGTGGTGGGGGATCAAGGGACGCAAGCAGATGACAATCACTAGTGCAGAAGCAGAAACCTCCTCTGAGCTGTAGCAGCCCCTGCCCATGTCGACTCTGGCCCCAGGGCTGCCCTGAGGGACCCTCCCCGTGTTCCCGGGTGCTGGGCGGCGAGGGAATTCAGAGGAGGGAGAGGCTGGTGCTGTTTGCTTGCTGGGGTGGGGAGGTGAGATTAGACTAACCTGGGGCAGAGTCGAGAACGGGGACGCAAGCCGAAGTCGCAGCCTCCACAACTGTCTCTAGCTACAGACGCACCAAATCCAGCAGCTCTCAAACCTGGCAGACTCAGGGCCATCTTGGAGGTGCCAGCTTTTAGCACCAGCTCATTGCTTGACACCAGGAAAATAACAGAGTGGTTCTTCTGTGGCAAAGAGCTCAGAGAGCCCCGTCAGGGCAGGGGGTTCGGGACGCTCTAGATTCCTGCTGGAAATCTCGGGGTTTGTCCTGGCCCCGGGGCTGAGAAGCGCCGGCAGCAGGGACTGCAGGACACAACCCAGCCTGGAGAGAGCTAACACAAGGGTCCTACCAGCACACAGATCACACGAACACCTGCCCTGCTCTGCTGGATCAGGCCCTGGGCAGCAACCCCGTGGGCTGGGCCCACCCAGCCCACCAAAATGCACAGAGACCAGAGGACCACGACTAGACACCCTCTTCCTGCCTTCGCACTTGATCAAGCCCACAAGCTTCCTCGCCGCTGGCCAGCACCAACCTGGATTGGGCCCTGCAGTTTCAGCCTTGCCCAAGCTGCCTGCTGGAGGAAATGGAGCTGGGCGCTGCTGAGCATGGCAGGATCAGGCCTTCCTCATGTGCTGGTCTGGAGCTCTAGTGACCCCCCAAACCCAGCACATGCTTGCACTACCCGCCTCCTGCCCAAACACACAGCACAGGGCTTGCCCCACTCCTGGAGCCCAGCACCCTGCCCTGATCTTTGTTTGGGTTTGCAGAGACCGCGGCGGCAGAGAGCAAACATCACGGATTTCCATGTCTGCAAAGGTCCAACGTCTCTGAGCCAACTGCGACGATCATAAAAGGAGCTTTAAACATTCACCAGTTCACTCAGTTCCAACACAAGGAAGTGCAAGCTGGGACTGTAAATGCCAGTTTTGCCTGCCTCGCTTTGGGGGCTGGAAGCTGCCCTGGGCGAGGGCACACGAGGCCAGTTCCTAGTGCCGGGGAGGTGCATGTTTCCGTTCACAGCTGCTGGGGGAACGCGAGGTTTTCCAGCTCCCAACTGCAAGCTTGACTCTGCAGCCTGTATGAATCCCACACTAAGGTTTGCTTGAAAGGCCATGTGTCCTCCTTAACATCTAAAGCTAATGGGAAGGCTGGAGAGGGGCAGATCTATTGGCCAAGTCCTCCTGGTTCTCCGCTTGTGACACCGAGTGCAGACATGGGTCTGACGCAGATGCTGGCATCCTGCAGAGGCTGCAGGCTTGCCTGTGATCTTAACCACAGCTGCATGGTGGGGGGACCAGATGGATCAGCCAGTTTGTTGATGGGGTTTGAGTCTCCGCACCTTAACGTCATCAGAGGAACCAGGCAGAAGCCAGGGTGGGTGGCACCTTAGAGACTAACTAGTTTAGAGGTAGTGGCTCTTGTAGGCAACAGCCAACATTCGGATGCTGAGATGTAGGTTATCACCTGTGAGAGCCCATGCCTCTCTGAGCGGCCCCTGCCAAGCCGTCCGCCTGACTTCAGGCCAAGACAGCTCTGTGCTCAGTGACCATAACGCACGGGTGGGGAATGTCTGCGTGACCTGGGGGGGCTCAGCCCCATCTCCCCCAGGAGCCCACAGCACAAATTGGCATGGGCATTAGCAGCCTCGGCAGCAGAGCCACGGCTTGAGCACACAGGAAGTTTCTGGCCCAGAGGAGCCCACTGTCACGGGGCAGGAGTGAGACCATGGCCCAGGTCAACATGAGAACATCAAGCTTGGATCAGCCGCGGAGGAGCTACAGATAAATGAGATGCCTGTCTCCTGAGCTGGCTCCGTCATAACAATGCTGAAAACAAGGGGAATTGCACCTACCATGCCTTGCACCAGTGATCCTCAACCAGGTGCCACGGTGCCCTGGGGTGCCTTGAGATCCTTTCAAGGGTGACGCTGGTATCAGTTAGCACCATTAGGTGTGCAAACATGATTCACAAGGTGAACTGAGGGATTTCAAACAGGAACCCACAGCCATGCTCTTTCTGAGCTCTCTGCAGCAGAAAAACTGCTTGATTATTTCTCTGTAGGCAATAAAAAGAGTGACAAGGAAGAGCTGGTGTTTTCCTGAGGCGTAGCACAAGTCTGTCTAGGGTGCCACAAGTAAAAGGTTTCTACATAGTTCTTGCAGGAATGGACAGATGTCTTGCAAGATCTTTGATATTAGAGAACTAGGGAAACTTGGCCAATGGGTCTGGCCCTCTCTAGCGTCCCCATTTGTCCCAGATGTTTGGGAGAACATGCGGCCTTCCAAGCAAACCCCACATGAATCCCACACTGAGGCCACGCAATCAGATGTGCAATCAGGAACAGGAAAACCTCACATTCAGCCAGCAGCATCCCTCGGCGGTACTACAACTCTGGCCTGTAGAGCAGGCATCTTATGAACAGAACTACATTAAACCGATTTCGTTACCCAGAAAAGATGACTCAGGAATAGAAGCAGCTCGTGCATGCAATGCAACCTCAGTTCATACGTGCAATGCAATCTTGCTGACGGCAGTTGGCAACTTTGCTCTGATTGTCTGTGCAGCTGCAAAGCCAGGTCAGCCTTGCATTTTGTGCTGAACTTCCTGGGATTCTCCGAAGCAGCAGAAACCTGAGGGGGGGCTCGCAAGCTCCAACCGCGCTGCTCTTCCAGCACTGCCAGGCAAGGCGAACTGCCGACCAGCACTGCCATGCGCAGAGCTCATGGCTGCTGGGAGCCAGCAAGCGCATGGCAAGCAGCTTCCATGTCCTAAACCCACCCCTCTGCCCAAATGAGCTGGGCAATGAGGCTGCGCTCATGCCAAGCTGCCAGTGGCACCAGAGCTGCCAAGCGTGCCCGGGGCACGGCTGGGGGTTCTGCATGCTCCACATTTTCTTTTGTAACGTGTTAATAAATGGGAGCTCCTGGCCCTCCTGTTGCCAAGGAAACCTCCTAACCGTACATACACGAGGCAGGTGCCCCTGCTCCTCCTCAAGGCGATCAGAGGGCAGAAGAGAGATCAACAGGAATGCGCCTGTGTCACTGCTGCTATTCTGGAGCCCGTGGGCAGCTCCCCACCACCCAGAGCCTGGCAACACCCAGCAGCTGCTTGGGGGGACCAGGTGGCACGGGGGCAGGCATCTAAGCCATCTGCGGGAAGCCAAGCACCTGCACTGGCCTGAAGGCTCCCAGGGGTAAGTCGCAGGGGTCACCCTCACCCCAGGGAGACACAGAAGGGAGATGAATTACCGCCTCCTTTCCAACCTTCAGAGAGGGACATACCACTGCAGGTGCCAGAAACCAGTAAGCCAGGCCAGTGGGAACCTGGGAGGGACCAGAAGCAGCCACCGGCACTGTCCCGAGGACAGCCCAGCTGCAGGGTCCCCAGGGCAGTCCTGGGCATCGGCTCGTTACACCACTTCTTCCTGGCTCAGACCCTATGCTGCCGGGAAGCCTGGCACCAACTGGACAGCTCAGCCCCAAGCCGGGGCTTCTAAAAGATGCAAGCAGCTCTGCCGCACTCACTGCAGACACTGCTGCCAGCACGGCAAAGCCACTGGTTTAAAAACAAATCTTTTTAAAAACCCAGCATCTACCAAAACTGCCACAAGGGAGGTCTTGCCCCGTCTCAAATGGAGCTCAGAAGCATCCAGCGTCACCATCCTACTGCAGCAACCGACAGCCCAAGCAAACCAGCAGAATTAGCAGGTGCAGCTCAGCAGCAGGGGCTGCACTGAGACACTGCCTGCCCGCCCACACCCGGGAAGGATGGAACAACCTGGGAAGGTCCCCACAACCTCAGCGATGACCTGCTCCCTGCAGCGCTCACTTAATCTTCACTGCCTACCAGAGGCACCCGCACCACATCCATCAGTAGCACAGACCCATGAGGGCAATGCCATTATAGGCTGCAACAGGCAGGTCTGTCTGTCATCCATCTTATCCTTCAAGAGTTACCACTGTGGTCACCATCACGGCTCTGCGGTGGTTGAGGCACGCAGTGCTGCCTGGCCCGTGCTAGAAATCCAACTTAAATGGCTGGTGGCTGGTGCTGTCATCACTTCCAAGTCTGATTGAGGATGAAGGCAGGAAGGTTTCCCTTTACTTATGCATTGCCCTGCTTTCCAGTATTTGGGGAGCATCTCCACACAGCCAAAAGAGAGAGAAAACCAAGCTCATGTCAGCTGAGTCCTTCAGCAAGGCTGGCGGGGCATGGCTCTAGGGCGGGGAGGCCAGATGCTGCAGGGCTGCTGCTGGCCAGGCCAAGGCGTGATGGCCTCTGGCAGGGACAGTTCCCAAGGGCAGTGATGCTGGGGGCAGCCCCCGCACTCAGTGGTGCAACTTGTCAGTTGACGGCAGCATCTTTTGGGAATGGGATGCAACCCAGAGTCCCTGCCTCCCTTGGCGAGCTAGGCCTGCTGCCCACGGCGTCGACCCTCTGCCCCATCCTCAACCCTAAACCTCATGCTGCTGCAATGTGTGGGTAGCAGGAACAGGGCACTACCCCCACTGACACACAGCACCCTGCCATACCAGCACCTGTACTGCAGCCCCCCGACGTAGGTCACAGCCAGGTGAGGAGGCCACAGCTAGAAAAAGGGCTGGACCCGTGACTTGGCGGGCTCGGGAGAAGTCAAACTGTGATGGGTATGACACTGGCCCTTATCCCACTTCCCAATACTGAGAGATAATGGCTACCACACTGCTGCCCACCGTCCCCCTCTCCTGGGAACGCAACCCCCCGGCACTTGCACAGCCTGGGTCCATGCCTGTCGCTGCCATGCATGCAGTGGAGTCCATGCACACACTCCAGCTCAAGCAGCAGCGGTGCCCTTAGGCCTGGGGTGCAAGGCCCAGTCCCTGGGAACGGCCTGGCCAGGGCACTGCTGCACAGCCTGCTGCTGGGTTCCTGGCTCCCAAGCTGGGGAGCTGGTCACGTTCTGCAGGAGCGTGCATCAGCTGAAAGCCCCGGGGGGCCTGCAAGACCGCTCCTGGGCCTTCCAGGTGGGAAAGCACAGGCTCTACCTGGGCTGATGGGCACAACTGCAACAAGAGCAGCCCCACCGCTCATGCCTGCACCAGCCCTTGGAAGAGGGGCAGAAACTGGCACGTCTGAGACACAACCGTCATCCCTGATAGTGCCAGGATCACACGGGGATGTCCTCATACCTGGTGCCAGCACATCAACCACAGCGGCAACACTGTATCCATGTCAACATCCGCCCAGGGAACTTTTAAACCTCAAGTAACAACTTCAGGAGACCATGTTGCAACTTTTATCTCCTGCCCTGGCAGGGAGCCCTGGCCAGGGAGATGCACTAGGAGCACACCTGACTGCGCCAAGGGCCGGGCAGCCAGCATGGGTCCTTAGCAGGCGTGGAAGTCGTCACGGACTATGACAGAGCACTGGAGCAGCCAAACATACAGGTTGGGATGGGACGCTGGCCTAAGCAAGACCTCTGCAAGTCCCTTCCAGCCTAGCTTCTCTCCGATTTCTGAACCACGACAGGGCCTTGCTCTCAGGCCTCCTCTACCTGCTTACATGAAAATCCTGGCGTACCCTTGCCCTATCAGCACACGTGCCCATAGCCATGCAGACCTGAACTCCCGGGTCCCGGAGCCAGGCGGCACCGCGCAGCACGGGCAGCACCTACCCTGTTCCTTCCCTAGCTGAAGAGACACCACTGCAGTATGGAATCCAGGCTTTTTTTTTTAAAAAGGAGATTAAAAATAGCCCCAGATACGTCTCCCGAGCCCGCGTCAGTCTCTGTGGTTTCACAATGAGGTGTTTCTCTCCTGCCACTGCTCCCCTCCCCCAGACACACACCCAGTGCCTGCATTCAAGACCTGGGCAAACAGCGAGCAGAGGAAAGGGCTGCACACAATGGAGCAGAGCATTTACTGCCTATGGAAGTGTGGCTGGAGGTGCAGAGAAACTGCCACTCCTGATCTCTCAGCAGCAGCCACCTTTGCTGCGACTCCCAGCTACGCAGAAGCGTGGTCCCTACGCTGGCTGTTCCTTTAAGACCACAAACTGCTTGCACTGGGTTTATGATGATGGTGCCACATGGATCTGTCTTGTGCCTGTTTCTTAGTTCCTCAAATAATTCAGAGCTCGTTAACAGTGAAACAAATGAAAAGGCCGTATCTCCACTGACCCTGCCAACTTCAGCACACCTTGGGCTGTGGTTTGCTTGACTGGTACTTGAAAGAGCTTCCAATTTCTATGGAAGAAGCAAGAAAAACAAGTCATCACAGAACTCCTGCTCACAAGCAACTCTCTCACAAGAAAACCACAAGTCCCAATTCTACCCCTGGAAATGGTCTGCAGCATGCTTCAAAGGCAGCTCTTGTGCTGCTGCAGGAAGCTAGCAAGCTCATGCGACTTTTTGGAATAAAATATTTGGGTTTCGCACTGTCTTCAGGAGCCATTCCATCATCAGACTGAAATGCTGATCTTTAATGGGCATTGGCCAGGAAAGGACTGGAGCTGCCGCTCTCAGGGACCTGCCATTTGTTGAGAAGAAGCTGGAAGTTCTGGGAGACAGAAGAGTCACCAAGCAGCTGAATACAGACAGGTGGGCAGCACAGGGGAGGTGGCGTGTTAGCCCAAAAGGCTGTGGCCTGCCACAATTTTTTTCACATCTTTATAGGGAAACATAAGCTCCACTCAGCTCCCCTGTATTTAATAAATAGTTTAGCTTGGGGAGGGGGGCCAAATGCAGCCTGGGGGCCAGATGTGGCCTGCCAGGCCAGTCTATCTGGCCTGTGGGGCCCTTAAAAAATTTAGAAAATTAATATTAATCTGCCCTGGGCTGCCTGTCATGCGGCCCTTGATGGCTTGCCAAAACTCAGTAAGTGGCCCTCTGCCCAAAATAATTGCCCGCCCTGGTTTAGCTGTATCTGCAGTTTCAGCAGAAGCCTCTCTAACATCACCGACATGCAGTTAACTGACAAACTGCAAAGAAAAGAAAAGGCTAGGACATGGGACGAGCAAGGTTTCTCTCCCTCAACATTGAGCCAGCGTGACAAACTGCCAATGGAAATCGCTGCGGAGGCTTTGCCGCGACCTTCAACTCCAAATCCTGGTTGTGAGGCAGAGCCAGCCCTCGCTCTCGGGACCACGACCCATTGTTCTACCGACTGGCAAGGACCCACCGGCGGTCTGGCTACGCACAACCGCAGCCCCGCTCAGCTTCAGATGCTCGTGAGGCCTCGTGACGAGCAGCTCTGTGGTCATACAGGTGCTGCGCGCTGCACAGTGGATGCCCAAGGATGCCCCCTCGCTAAGGAAACCCTGTTGTTTATGGCCAAAACATGGAGGCACATGCACAGCTCCCACCTCCTCTTCCAGTCACCACAGGTAATGGGGAACAAACAGAGCACCTGAGATTGCAGATGTGGGCAGGAGATCTCAGTGCCTTGGAAGAACTACTCAGACAGCTGCAGGCCCGAACACATGCAGCCCCTACTCAAGGCAAGCATCCAACCCAGTGTGGTGGGCTCTGAGCACTCGAGAACCTTCCCTGCACCCCCCTTCAGAAGCCCCCTTGCACGCTGCCCTGCAACACCTCCTCCATGGGAGCCACAGGCACGAAGCAGCCTGCCCAAGGTCCCGTGGGTTGTTTCTGATGGAGCAGGGACACAGCCCAGCACTCCCAGGCCCAGATGAGACTCCAGCCACCAGTCCTGGCACTCAAAGTCTTTGCGCAGCAGGTCAAATTTGCTCTTGAAAAAGGAACACGTTTTAAGAGGGCTGGGCACAGTCGTGCAGATCTGCAGTGCCTGCCTCTGCAGTTCCCTGGCACCACAGCAATCTCCAAACAGGGCTCCTAGGCTTGGACATGCCTCTGGAGTCATCCCCCAGCCTTTCTCGGGGAGGCAGAAGTCAGACAGACGTGGATCCAGATGCTTCTCAAATGCCCCCCAGCAAAGGAGACTCCATCACTTCCCCAGGCAGCTTGCCCCATCATTGCCTTGCTGCTCTGGCAGGTCTTCCTGAGGTTCAGTCCAAGTCCGCCTTGCTGCAGTTTCAAGCCCTCACCTGTGCAGCAATGTTCCCCCCTCTTCTTGATGGCAGCTTTTCAGCAACTGAGAGCTGCTATCCGTCCCCTCCCCAGGCAAGGTCTCCAAACAGAACCAATTTCAGCACTGAAGAGAGGTCTTTGAATGATAAAACACCCCTACAGCCTCCCATAGCCCTGGGGCATGCAGATGGCCTCTCTCCTCCAGGCACAGACAGAAAGCGTATCACCTGCTTTCCCTCTAGAAAAGATCCCAACCTTGGGAATTTGTGTTCCTTGAATATACATTAAAAAGTACTTGAGCATTTCCTCTACCTCAGGATCTCCTGTTACCCGGACCAGTTTGAACTCAAGTCAATGGGGAACCTTAATGGTTGAAGCTACGCTGGGGGGGTTGCCATTGAAGATCCTTCTGGAAATCTTCATCCTCACAACAGACTGTAAAGAGCCAAGGAGCAACACCGGGAGGTCGGAGAAGCCGAGCTGCTGTCTACCAGGAATCAGCAGCTGCAGCTCCTACCTCAAAGCTGCCTAGCACTCGCGGGGACAGACGGGCACATCCCTGGAAGTGCTCGCAGGCCCCGGGGGCTGCCCCTGCACCCCGAAGCCGAGTTTGGTCTCCACAACAGCCCTTCAGACACGGCAACTGCACACACACATTTCCCGCTGCCCTGTGGGCTCTGGGCAGCGCAGAACCTGGCTGCCCTCTACTCACGCTGCACGCGCTCCCGGCCCAGCACGGCTCGGAGGTCAGACACCCTGGGGCCTCGGGCTCTCGGCGCCTTAGCGTCTTGTCAGAAAACCAGGACTGCACCAGGCTCCCTCAGGGGACAGGGAAGAAGAAAGGGCGAGAAGTGGAACAGCTGCCTCGTTCCCTAGGCACGCAACACCCTGCAGCCAGAGCCAGGCACAGTCCTGCGGGAAGGACTAGCCTACGCCTGTGTCATTACCGACTGCTGGGTGCACGGCAGACGTGCTCCGACACTGCACCACTGACCTGAAACCCAGCATTCCCGCCTCTCCGGCGCTGGGCTCCAGCATTCAGACGGCTCCAATCAGACAAGCTCGTCCACCAGCAACCCAATTAAAATCAGCAAAACACTGGAGCAAGGAGTAAACTAGCACAACCACCAAAACCGCATCAGCCAAGCACGCGCTAAACAGGGCCGTTTTACGGGGACCGGCCACCTGGCAGTGCGTGCAGGCACCGCTGGCCCTGGCTGCACCTTCCCCTGCCAAGGCCAGAACCGTAAGGAGCTAAGGACGGGCGTCCTTCACAACGGTAAAAACAAAGCAGAGGAGCTTGCACAGCCCAGTTGTTTGAACCTGGAACAATCAGCCACAGTCCACCCCCAACACGGACAGAGGGGAATATGCCGCTTCAGCCAGCAGTGGCCGCCGTACTGACCCCACCACCGAGATGCAGCTGCTACAGGTTGGTGCTCTGTGGACCAAGGGAGATCTGCCCCTGGAGCTCAGCATCTAAAAACACCAGCCTGGGACACAGGCATGACCCTGCTCAGCGTGACCTGAGCACCCTCTTCTCCGGGACATGCAGAGATCAGAGGGCAATTAACACATCCGGGCAAAACAGCATGGGCTTTGCATGGCACCTCAATGGAGGCGCTTTGCATGCACTGTCCCTCTCCCCACCCCAGCCTAATCCCTTCCAGCTGATCCTGCAGAGCGGCAGGGCCAAGAGGGAAGCCAGCCCGATAGCAACAGCCTAAGGCCTCTTTGGGCAGGCACCCAGCCCACACAAGAGCTACCTTTTGCTCAAGGGCAGACAGGAGTTACCTGCGCCCACCCCGCCAGGCCCCAGGACCTTGCTTTCAAGAGCTGCCCAACTATGAAGAGCTGCTCTAAAAATAGCACAGCAAAGTTCCTGTTTCTTATTTGGTGTTGCCGAAACCTTTACAAAAATGGCTCAAACCAAGCACAAAGGTTGGAGGGGGCTGAGGGCTCTGCCAATGCCCCACACAGGATTGGGGCCAGCCAGCTAGCTTGGTTCTTTCGACCAACTGCATCACCGCTGGCACTAGATGTGCTGCAGCGAGAGGCTCTGCTGGGGAAAACCTGCTTTCTCCCCCCAGACTCGGGGGGAACAGAGGGGCTTGGCAGCAGATTGCCCCGTGACTGAGGGATGCCCATGGACCAGAGGAGATACCCCCCATATCAATTCTGCCAAGTGCTGCCACAGGGCAGGTGGGGACAGCTCCACAGCCGGCAGCAGGAGGCCAGGCTCGAACCTGGGAGCCGCCAGCCCACGAGCACTGGACTCCTGCAGCCCCCGTGACGTCAGCACACGGCCAAAGCGCTTCCGTGCCAAGGGCTGTTGTGAAAGCACCTCCACAGGCTTCTGTTTACAAAGCCCGGCCCTCCCACCGCGGCATCACCGAGCACATGTCGCTACTGCAAGGTACCCGCTTGGCTTTCAAAACAAAGAAAGTTGCAGTAAATATCCAAGAGACATGGAGCAGCAGCTGGAACTCCCCCGCGTCCCGCCTCCTCTGGCCTCACCTGCCCAGAAAGCATCCCCAGGCCAGAGCGGGGCCTAAGATGGCACCACCACCCATGCCCCGCTGCCGCCTGCCAAGGTCACCCTCTGCACGGGGGCGCGGATGCGGCTGCTCCCACCTCTGGAGAAGGCCACACAGAAATGCCAGCGGGCCCGCGGAGAGGCCTCGTCTGCCCGGCACACACCTGAACAGGAGCCGCTCGCATGAGGCCGCGCCACCCGGGTGGGGTGAAAAAAAGAATTAAGTAAAAAAAATCCAGAGGTCGGTGATGTCACAGCCATTAATTTCTGCAGCACGAGCGCCAGGGGAGGCTGGAGCCAGGCCCTGAGAGGCCTCGGAGCGCGCTGGAAGAAAACCCTGGCACAGGCTGCTGTGAGGCTGTGCCCTGCCGGGCGGCAATGCACTGGGCTGCACCCTCCTGACAGCCGGCTCCGCTGGGCCGAGGGGGAAGTGGAGCCGCTGCCGGGAAGATCCTGCAGCCCCGCGCCTCCCCGGGGCAGGATCGGGCCCGCCCCACGCCCCGGCCCCCCGCGCGCCGCTTACGGGCTCCAGTGCCGGCAAGTCCGGGGGCCCCGCGCTCGCCTCCGAGTCCTCCAGCTCCGAGCCCGACCACGGCTCCGCGGGGCCCGGCTCCATGCCCGGCGTGGCAGCGTCCGGGCCGCGGGCCGGGCGCGGCGGGTCGTCGGCGGGCGGCGGGGAGCCGGGCTCGGCGCTGATCATGGAGGCCAGGTCCTGCAGCCGGCGCAGCGGGATGTAGCAGGACGACGGGTCCGGGCCATACGGGCTGCGCCGGCCGTCGGGGCCCGGCAGGGGCAGCGCGCTGCCGAACGGCACCAGGCAGCTGCGGCGGCTCACCTCGCAGGCCTGGTCCATGCCGGGCGGGCGGGCCCGCGCCTCCCCCTGCGAGACAGCGAGCAGCACAATGGGTCACCGCGCCGGGCCCCCGCGCCAAGATGGCAGCCGCGCCGCCCGCCCCGCGCCGCCTCCTCCCCCGCGCCGGCCCGGCCCGGCCCGGCCCGGCAGATC
>JAGPOW010003447.1:36368956-36398031 GCA_030014935.1 Caiman crocodilus | reverse complement strand
CTCTTCCGATCTCGCGCCCGCGGCCTCCCCCGCGCCGCGCAGCGCCGCGCCGCTACCTCCGCCTCCGTGCGCGGGGCTGGCCCGGCTCCGCGGCGCGGCGCGGGCTCCATCGCGGGGCAGCCGCTGCCGGGACCCCCGGGCCCTGCGGGACAGCCCCGGGCCGCTCCCGCTCCGGGCCCCGCAGCACCGGCCCGGGGCGTGTGGCGAGGGGGCCCCCGCGCTGCTCCGGTGCTGCCCCCAGCCCAGCAGGGCCCAGGCCGTGGCTCCCCCCGGCCCGATTGCGGCCCCCGGGCTCGACGCCGCCTGCTCCCCCCCGTGGAGCCCGCGGGCAGCGCAGCGCCGGGTGCCTGCCCTGGGCCCGCCCGGGGCTCAGGCTCTCGGCACACTCAGGCAGGCTGCAGCCTAGGCTGGGCAGCACCTCGCCCCCGTCCGGCCTGGCCCCTGGGGCTCGCCGCTGGACCGCCTGCCCCTGCACCGCCCCCTGTGCAGGGGCCTGCCCACCCCATCCTGCTGCCAGGGCAGGGAGGGGGCTGCTGCTTCCCTGCATCCCCCGGCCAGGCCTTGGCTGCTCCCAAGTTACTGTGGTAACTAGCTGGGACCAGGTCTGCAGGGTGATGGGCACTGCCCAGGCAGGCACAGGGAGCAGAGGTTAACTCCCTGCCTGCCAGGCCTCTGCCCTCTCTCTGCTGCCCAGGACACGCAGAGGCTGCCTCGTGTGGCGCTGTGGCCAAGCTGAATGGTGCCACGGAGCATCTCGTCACACGTGTCCTGTCTCGGCACCTGGCACGCTGCAGCCCCGGCCCCAGTTCTGCCCGCTTTCTGGCTCCAGTGCTTCGTCCAGGAGTATGCTGGGTGCCCACATGCCTGCTGCCAGCTGACTGGGGCCCTGCCACAGGATGACGGCTGTTGTGCCCAAGGCCCCTGGGCCGAGCGCTCTGGTCGTTTCAGCCTGTGGCTCACCAGCTGCCATCTGCTCTACATGTGGACCATGGGGCTGTTGGTGGAGGTCGAGGTTCAACCTGTCCCTCAGCCCACAGCCCAGCCAGTGGGACAGGGTAGCTGGCTGGCAGCCAGGCTCTTTTCAGCTGCTCTGCACTGGTCTGGGGGTGATGCCTGTGGTGGTGGGGACTGCGGTGCCTGGGCACCAGGGTGGCCGGAGCCGTGGGCCTGGCCTGGCCTGGCCTACGTGCAGGTGCCAGGCCTAGGCCTCAGCTGCTGGGCCCTGCTCCAGGCGCCCTCTGCTGGTCGCTGCCCCCCAGGCAGCGGGGGGGGGCCATGCCCCCCACAGCCATCCCTGCCACCCCTCGGCTCCCACGATTCCTGGCAAGAGCCACAGCCCACAAGGGTGCTGGGGTCTGCAGGGTCCCCCGCCCAGCAGGATAATGCATAGCGCTAGTGACGGCATACAGCACATTCATGGCGCACAGCACCCTGCCGCAAGCCCCTACGAGGGGCGCTCATGCCTCATTCCCACGCCATCCTCCCTCTTCCAGGGGCCACAGGAGCTAAGCAGGGACTGGGGCTCCTCCAGCTGCCAGGGAGAAGCCTCCCCAGCCAGGGCACGGGCACCAGCATGGAGGCAGCCGCCTCTAGGAGCCACTGACCTGGCCCCGTTTCCCGGCCATTTCACAGGCCCCCCTGGCAGCCCTGAGGACTGGCTCAGCCTGCTCAGTGGTCAGTGTTGCCAGGGCAGGGCACAGGCCACAGGTGTGCTTGGGGGGGTCCCGGTGCTTGCAAAGAATTTCCCCTGCAGGGAAGCCCTGGGCTCCCTCCACCCCGGGGGCTGATGAGCAGGCCAGGCCAGGCCAGGCCAGGCCAGGCCTCGACACTGCTCCAGCCGGGTGCAGCTGCGTTCCTGCTAGCTGCACCCTCTGCGACACGGGGGACACATGGGGTGGCACACACAGTGCATCTCATCCCCAGCCAGTCCCAGGCCCATGTGCTCCCCTTGCTGCAGCTCCTGCCGGGAAGGCCAGGCTCTGCTGGAAGGAGGCCACAGCTGTTCTCATCCTCACCCTTGGCTGGGGGGGACGCTAGCGGCCGGCAGGCGGGGGGCTCCCACGGGCAGCCAGGCTGGGGGCAGCAGGAGCTGGTTCTCACATCCAGGGCAGCAGATCAGTGCAGACACAGGCTGGAAGTGAGTCCCTCCAGCCTTGGAGAGGCGCCCAGAGGCCCTGGGGCTGGCTGAGGGTGCAGCTGGGGGGCCGGTAGGCCCTGTCCAGGAGGCTGCGGGGATCGGCCGGGCTGGGGGGTGGCACTGCCCGGGGCAGCGGATGAAGGGGTCAAAGGCAGGAAGCTCCGCGGAGCAGCTGCGTGGGCAGCCCGAGGGCCCCGGCGGCCCCCCACTGGCTGCAGGGGAAGGAAGTGGGGAGGAGGACGGAGGAAGGCTTCCTGCCCGGGTGCGGGGACGCGCTTCCCAGGGGAAGGGGCTGGAGACATTTCTGGAAGGCGCGGGGCAGACGAGGGAGGAGCCCGGCCCAGTGGGGCCGGGCACCCGGGCAGGCCGGGCTGGGCGGAAGGGCCCCGGGGTCGGGCAGGGCGCGGGGCGGGGGCTGCGGCCTGGGGGCCCGGGCTGCGCGTGCCCACCAGGGGGCGCTGCGACACCGCTGCCGGCTGCGGGGGGCGGGGGGGCCTGCGGGAAGGGCGCTGGGCTTGGGCCGGCCCAGCCCGGGCAGGGCATGCAGGCCAGCCCCCCCCAACCCCGGCAGGAGGAGCCGGCCCAGGCTGCCCAGCCCCAGGCCTGCCAGCTTCCTGCCAACCGGACAGTGCTGGAGGCAGCCCCGTGCCGCCCTGCAGGCGCAGAGCCCTGGCACCCTCCAGCAGGCCCTGCAGCCAGGGAGCGGGCTGGGGGAAGTCATCGGCCGTCGGAGCCTGGCTTGGGCCTGCCCCCGCCCCTGCCTCTGCCAGCCAGAAGCAGCGGGAAGGGCAGGGGAAGGAGTCTGCTGCCCTTCCCATGCCAGGCCCCACGATTCAAGTACCCCAAGGCAGGGGAGACCTGTTCCCTGGCAGAGCCGCCCTCCCCCCAGGCTGCTTGCAGGTAGCACGGAGGCTGGCGCAGCTCCCAGGCCAGGGCATCCCTGCAGCCCGGGGTCCCAGCGCCCAGCCCAGGAGCAGCCCTGATGTAGGGGCCAGAGCTCCCCTGCTGAGGGCACCAACCCCCAGCTGAGCACCCTCCCCTGCAGGACCACAGCACCCTGGGGTCACTGGGCTACTCAGACTCTCCGGACCCCCAGCCACGTGCAGCTGCAGCTCCGCCACAGCCAAGTGCAAAGCTCGATCCGCAGCCAAGGTGCTGCACTATGCCCGGGGGCTTCACGGCCTTCCTGCCAGGCTGCTCAGGCCAGGGGGCAGCTCCCAGCCCCCAGCTCCACTCCTGGCTGGCAAGATCTAGTCCACCCCCAGCTGCTGCCTGCTTCAGGCCTCTGGCCCAAGCCCACAGGTCAGCCAGCCCCTGGGCCCCAAACCTGGGACCAGGCCTGCCTCAGCCCACACAGACTGCATCCCTGCCCAGGGCCTGCTCCTCTCAGGCACTCGCCCGGGGGCTGCTCCTGGCAGCTCCGAGCCTGGGAGGGGGCTCCAGGGCCAGCACCAGTGGGGAGGCAGCAGGGCCCCCTGCCCACTCAAGGACCAGATACCCTTTGCCAGCCAGCTCTGCAGCGCGGAGCAGCGCCAACCCCTGCACCCTCAGGCTCTCAGAGAGCCCCTGCCCAGCCCCACCAGGCACAGGGACCAGGCCCCCATCCCAGACCCCCGACACCCGCGCTGCAAGGGCCCAGGGCAGGTGAGATCATGGGGGCTGCCCCAGGCACTGGAGGAGCCAGCCCCACACTGGGGCTCTTGCCCACTGCCCTGGATCCAAAGGGGGTACACCTGCCAGGGACCAGCTCTGCAGCTTCAGAGCACTGCCTGGCTTCACTGCAGGCACTGGCCAGGCCATGGTGGGACTGCAGCAGCACCGGGACCCCCCCAAGCACACCATGATCCAGATGTGGCGGGGCAAGGCCAGATGTGGCTGCCCCTGTGCCCACACTGCCCATGGTCCCTGGCCCTAGATTTGCCCCCATTTGTGGCCCAGGGATGGCCAGGAGAAGAGGCACCAAGGAGCAGGGCAGCCTTCACAGCCCAGGGGCTGGGGGGCCGCCAAGGCAGCAAGGGCCACGGACCCACAGCCACCGCCACAGCTGGCACGGTGCAGCTCGGCCTGGCCCCACCAGGGGGCGCTGGCAGCCCGCCCGGCCCAGCTGTGCTCTGCAGCAGCAGGGCTCAGGCCTGGGCCGCTCCCTCCCTCCGGCCCACTGCAATCCGGCCACGGGCAGGAGCCTGCAGTGCCCAGCACATCTGCGCCCGCCCGGCCCAGCCTGAAATGCATGTGTGCAGGGGTGTGCACACCTGTGTGCGTGCACCACCAGGCCTGGGCTTCAGCACTGATTCCCCAGCGAGAGCAGGACAAGCTCCAGCCTCAGCTCTGCCCTCTGGCCCCTGCCCCAGGTCCCACAATGCCCACCTGATGGAGCGTGGGAAGCGGATGCAGAGGGCTGGGGGCTGGAGCAGGGCCCTGCCTCGCTGCCACTCGTGCCCTGTGGGCGCGGGGCTGGGGGACAGGGCAGGGCACAGCACTGGTGCCAGGGGAGCCCAGGGGCACAATGCACCTTCAGTCTCTGCCTGTTTCCCTCCAGCAGGCCCGAGAAGCCCACCCCACCCCTGCGCGCTGCCCCGGGGGCCAGGCAGGGGACGCAGCCCTGCACCTGAGCAGCTGGGGGCAGACAGGACCGTGGCCTCAATCCCCAGCGGCTGCGCAAGGGAGCCGGCTGCTCTGCCCCTCCCGGTGTGGGCAGAGGGTCCAGACTTGGGCCTGGCTGGGGCAGGGCGGTGCTCGGGTGGCCGCGTGGGAATGCGGCCTCAGGAAGCGAGCGAGATTTCCTGGGATGTGCTGCAAATCCCGGCACACAAAAGGGGCCTGTTCGCCCGGACCGCACTTGTCCTGCCAGCAGAGCCGACGGATTAGGGGCGATTGGTTCAGGCCTGACAGCAAGGATCAGGAATGTTCTGCCGTCAAACCGCCGCCAGTTGTCAGGGCCACGGGGCTCGCCACGGCCGCCCCTGCCCTGCTCCGCTGCAGCTTCCCGCGGCCGCTGCAGCCCCGGGGCCCAGCGCTGCGCCGGCAGGCGGCTCCCACGGCCTGTCCCAGCAGGCAGGGCTGGCTGCTGCGTGACCGAGGGCTGGGACCCTGGGGCTCAGCCTCACGTGGCCTTGGCTGGGCATAGCTCAGGGCCAACTGGGTCTGGGGGGTCATCGTCACTTCCTGGACTGGGGGCTGAGGGCTGCAGGTGCCTGGCATCTCTGGGCCCCAGCAGTGCCTGGTGTGGGGGTGGGCGCTGCTCAGAGCTGCTTGCCCTCGCTCCCAAGGCAGGAGCAGAGCTGTGGGCCCCGAAGAGGGGAGCTGGCCCCCCTGGAGACCTGGGGTGTGCAAGGGGAGTGGCGAGCCCCACCCCACTGACCGGGGTCCTGCTTGGGGCAGCAGGGAGGGCCCAGGCAGGGATGTGGGGTCCTGGCCTGGGAGCAGCACAGGGGAGCCTGCCGGCACGGACCCCAGCTGCACCCGCAGCCCCTTCCCTTCCCACTACTGATGGATGGATGGAGGATGGGCTGCAGCCTCTGGCTCCTCTGCTGCACCAGCTCCCCCCTTGTTTCCTGCTCCAGTGGGCTAATTAGGGCGGCACCTAAATGAGGAGGGACAGAGGCAGGTGCCCTGCACCAGCCTATCCGTGCAGAACGGGGAGGCCCCAGTCCACCAGCCCCAGGCACCGCACCCGGCCCCCAGCCGCACAGCAAGGCCCCGGCCCTCCTGCGGACCCAGGGCGTGGGCAGTTCCTTCCAGGACAAGGCCCCTGTGCTGGCGGCGTCGTACCGGGCACTTCCACGCCAGTGCATGGCCCTCAGCTGCTCCCCACAAGCGGGCACTGCCAAAGCCCCAGCCTCGAGGCCACGGCATGCCCAGGGGTGAGAGCGCTTGCCACGTGGGGTCGTGCTAGCAAGTCTCTCCCCACCACGCTTTGGCTCAGGGACCCTGCTACCGCCGGCCCTGGCTGGCTGCAGCCTGCGCCCAGGGCTGTGGGGTGGCGGGGCTGCCAGGCGCCGCACACAATCCCCCCTTGTCTCCTCCACCTGGCTGCTCCGCTTGAAGCATTCATGAGTGCACCTCCTCCTTGCCCGCGCCGGCCATTGGCCGCGGCACCTCCCGGGGGCCCAGCAGGCCGGGAAAACAGGAACGAGGGAGGAGGGAGAGAGGCAGAGGGAGAGAGGGACCAGGGAGCCGGGCGCCGAGGCCGCGTGCTTCCGAAACCACATCCTTCCCCGGCCCTAGCAGCTCCGCACTGGCCTCACCGGGGCCCTCCCCCTGCCCGCCAGGCCTGGTGGGCACCCAGAGGGGCTGGGGGGGCCCTGGGTGGTGAGGCGCAACCCCCAAGGGGTAACAGAGCCCCACCCCGAGGTGCCATGTCGCCCCTTCTGCTCTTGCTCCCTGGACAGGATCTGGTGGAGCAGAAGGGGGACCGAGACCCTCAGCAAACGCCCCCCGCCCTCTCGCCGGGGCAGGACGGGAGGGGCCGTGCTCCCCCCTCCTGCGGGCTGAATGCCCCCATTCACGGGCTGTGATGAATGCATTGGTTCTGGCACATTAGCAGACAGCTGGGTTTCTTCTCCGTGGCACGGAGGCTGCGGGACAGGCAGGTTTCACACCTGCTGGTGGTCTGTCTGCCTTCCCGGGCAGGGGAGGGGGCTGGGCAGAGGCTGTGGGAGCCGGCCCCGCTGGGAGCAGCCCTGCCTCCGCAGCACCCCCCAGCCAGGCCCTGCGAGAGGGCAGCTCAGCTCTGCTCGGCCGGGCCCGTGCGCCTGGAGCACGGGGGTGCTTGCAAGCAGCTGCGTGAGGCAGGCGCCCCGAATGCAGGCGCGCGAGCCCCGTGGGACATGCCAGGCAAGTGGCGGAGCTGGGTAGGACCCAGCAGCCAGTGGGGCCAGGAGACACCCAGGCCCTGAGCTGCACCACACTCTGAGCCGGGAGCCCTGCGTGGGCCTGTCGCACTTTGGCAGGCCCCTGTCCCCGGTTGTCCCAGGGCAAAGGCTGGGGCTGTCCTGGCACCATCTGCTCCGGCTCCATTGCTATGCAGGGCTCACGCCCCACCAAGCGCTGTGCCACTCGCAGCAGCGGCTGCTGGAGCCAGGGCTGGGGGCTGTGCCAGGCTGGCTCAGGCTGCTGTGGGCCACTGGAGCCCCGTGCAGGTCGTCTGGGGTGGGGGGACCGGCTGGGATAGGAGACAGCCGGGAGCACGCTGGAGCTCCCTGACTTGCCTGCTCCTGCCAGGGGCCCGGGCAGCAGGCAAGGGGGTTGCCCACCCTCCTACCTTCCCTCCCTCGGCTGCAGCTGGGGCACGAGGAGGAAACCGGATCCTGGGGCTAAGGCCCCCGCGAAACCCAACCCCTGCCTGGTCCAGAGCTGAGCTCCGCTCGCTCCAGAGAAACCCTAAACCCTGCTGAGCCCTGTGCATGGGGGCGAGGGACAGCTGCAACTCCCCCCCCCCCGCCGTGCCCACACTCCCCTTATGGCTGGTGGGGGCAGGGGCTGAGCCTGCCCGGCTCCAGGAGTGAGAGCAAGGGTCCGGGCAGGCACGGGCCCCTTCCCCTCCTCCCGGCCCGGCCCTGGCAGTGGAGAAGCAGCCCCAGGCCCCTGGGCTGGGGGCTGCGCCCGGCAGGTGGGCAGGGAGAGCAGGGGGAGGGGAGCAGAGGCTTGTTCCCAGCCCTGGCCATGGCAGTTGCCAGATCGGTTTCAGGGCGACGCGGGCAGCGGCGTTCACGGTGGCTTAGCGGGGCAGCGGCTAATGCACAACAGCTGCGCAGCTCTTTGTGCACGGGCCAGCCCTGCCCCCGCGCCAAGGAGGGGGCACAGGTGCACACGCAACCGACACGCCTGGGCACCATGTGCACATGCCTGGGTGCAGCCCCTGTCCCGAGCAGGGAGCGAGTGCCAGGACTGGGCAGCACTACACGCGTGCAGCAGCCCTGGAGCCCAGCCCTTGCAGGGGCAGTGGGGGAGCAGGGGCAGCCCCACAGCAGGAAGGGGCAGCACAGCCCCTTGCCATGGGGAGGGGGGGAAACCAGGCTACAAGGTCCTTGAGGAGAAACCTTCATGCTGCCCCTTTGAGAGCGGCCTTGGGGTCAGGCCCTCCAGTGGCTGTGGCCCCAAAACCGCCAGCACGAGGGTCTTACTCCAAAAAATAATTTATCGAGGCTGCTGGACGCGCACAGATATAAATATCCTCTGGGACACAAAGATGGGGCCTGGGCCCACCCGTGAGAGGAGAGGCACTGTAGAGTCCGTGGAGCGGGCAGGCAGCACGCAGGGCCCGCACGCAGCTCCCCGGGGCCTGGCGCTGCCCCACGTGGACCCGCTCCCTCTGCTGTGCCCATGGGGACAGCCCAGGCAGGAAGCAGGGGCATCACGGGACAGCCACGGAGAAGTCCTGTCCCTGGGGCAGCTGCTTGTAGTCCTCCTGGGAGCGCACCGGGCCCCAGCGCTGGGTGGCACCAGCCACTGAGCCCTGGTGCCATCAGCAGCTCTGCCAGGTGCCTGCAGGGCCTCATGTCCGGGCACCGGGGTAGGTGAAGAGGCAGGGCGCCAGGGGCAGGGGATCGTGGGTGAAGACAGAGTCGTCAGAGGAGCAGGTGCTGGTGGTGTCCTCACAGGAGGGCGAGTACTGCTCGAAGGGCATGGACAGGTCCAGGTACTGCGGGAGAGATGGGCATAAATGCCTGGGTGGAGCTGCAGCCCCATTGCCCCCATCCCAGGGGCCAAGCTGGGGCCATGTGCACTCGCCCGTGGCCAAGCAGGGTCCAGCCTGCGCCCCCGGGAAGCCGCCCGCACCGCCCAGCCCTACCTCCTCGGAGACAGCAGCCAAGATCTTGTCCAGCGCCTCCACCAGCTGCTTGAAGGTGGGGCGCTGCGAGGGCGCGGCATGCCAGCACTCCCGCATCAGCATGTACCTGCAGGGGGGAGCCATCAGCCTGCGGGCCCCACACCCCGCTCCCGGCTGCAGGGGCACCCCCAGCCCCGGAGGTACTCACAGCTCGTGGGTGCAGTTGGCCGGCTTGTCCATGCGGTGCCCTTCACGCAGGAGCTTGAAGAGCTCCTCCACGGGGATGCCGGGGTAGGGTGACCCGCCCAGCGTGAAGATCTCCCACATCAGGATGCCAAATGACCACCTGCAAAGCCACCCGATGTCAGGGCTGGGGGAGGCCATGGCCGTGCCCAGGTGCACCCCTCGGGTGCTTGCAGGGACTCTGAGGGCCGTGCCCATCCTGCGGCCTCCGAGCCCACCCGCCTGGACAGGCACCCACTGCCTCTGGCCCCTACGGCCAGGGCAGTCCTGAGCACACTGCCAGGCCTCGCCCGGCCCCATCGCTGCCCGCGCCACGGCACTCACACGTCGCTCTGGTGCGTGTACACGCGGTCAAACAGGGCCTCTGGCGCCATCCACTTCACCGGCAGGCGGCCCTACAGGGACAGGCAGACCTCAGCCCCGTGCGCCAGCGCTGCCTGCTCCCAGACCCCTCCCTGGCCCCCACGCTCACGTTGCTCGTCTTCTTGTAGTAGTCGATGTCGTGGACGTCACGGGCCAGGCCAAAGTCGGCAATCTTCATCACGTTCTCCTCTGTCACCAGCACATTGCGGGCGGCCAGGTCTCGGTGGATGCACTGCAGCAAGATGGGCCCTCAGAGCGGGGGGCACCAGAGCAGCACCTCTCCCTACCCCTGCACGGGTCCAAAAGCCTCCCGCAAAGGGACAGGCCGTAGCCCTGGCATCATGAGGCGCATGGAGCCCGGCCTGGCAGCCCCCGGTGCAGTGGGGAGCACCCAGGTGCTGTTCCCTGCCTCGTTGGGCAGCATGAGCATGGACCCACTGCCACCCCGAGCCAGACCAGGCCTCACCCGCTTGGACTCCAGGTACTCCATGCCACGGGCCACCTGGTAGACGCAGGACACGAGGTCCTTGAAGGAGAGCTGCTCGGCGGGCAGGCGGGCGGCGTCGAAGGCGTAGTCGGGTGTGGGCGGGCGCCGGGCGCGCAGGAACTCCCGCAGGTTCCCCTTGGCGGCGAACTCCACGATGACATACAGCGGCCCTGCGCGGTGCGGGGCACCTGTCAGTGCCGCGGCCAGGCTCACTGCACAGCCCTGCGCCTCCCCACCCCGTAGCGCTGAGAGCAGCTGTCTGCGGTGCTCTCCAGCCCCTGCACAGCAGTGCCCACGCCAGGGGTGCGGCCCCCAGCATGGCCGTGCCCCGCAGAGCCCCTCACCGTCCTGCGTGCAGACCCCCAGCAGGTTGATGATGTTCTTGTGCTTGTCCATCAGCTTCATCATCTCCATCTCTGAGATCAGGTCGGCCAAGTCCTTGTCCGTGGCGCTGTCTGGGGAGGTGTGAGAAGAGGGTCCCTGGGCTGAGCTCCCCATGTGCATGCACACACATACACACAAGCACACGCATGTGCACACACAGGCATGCACCCCACAGGGCATCAGTACCTTTGAGCATCTTGACAGCTACTGTGACTGCTCTCTCGGGCTGGTCACGGTCGATGCCGTAGGCCTCTGCCCGCACCACCTGCCCGAAGCAGCCTTCCCCCAGGGGCTTGCTGAGTGCCAGCCTGTGGGACAGAGCATGGGACTGAGCGCTGGACACAGCCCCAGACAGGGCACGCCTTTCCTCCACCCTGTGGCCCCCCATACTTGTCACGGGGGAACTCCCACATGGAGTCCAGGGGCAGCTCGAGCTCCAGGACGCCGGCCAGCATCGGGGTGCAGCTGGATGACAGGCGGGTGACGCGCATCAAGGACGTGCTGGACTTCCCCGAGGAGCTCGAGTCCAGCGAGAACTGCGGGGCAACCGTGGAGCCTGTTACTGCCGGGCCTGTGATGGGCACAGGCCGGGGAGCCGGTGGGGCCCTGCCCCATGGCCGGCACTCATGCCCACCGGATCCAGCCCTCCCCATGCCCACAGGGCGCCTGCACGCACCTGCCTCATGAGCGGGAACTTGGAGAGCTTGTGGACGGGCACGGGCTCCAGGGGCTGCTTGCTCGGCCGCGTCTGCATCCGGCACAGGACCATGATGACGGCCGCCATGACGACGGCCAGGGAGCCCGACGTGTAGATGATGATGTCGGTGTACTTGACCTCCGGGGCCTCCACCTCCCAGGCCCACTCCTCCTCTGGGCACAGCAAGCCTGGCGTCAGCCTGGGCTCCTGAGCCATGGCCGCGGCCTCCCTCCCCAGCCCAGGCCGGCCCGTACCTGGGAGCACGGTGAGCCAGGCCGACTGGTGGGACAGGCCGATGGAGTTCCCGGCCAGGCAGGTGTACTCGCCGGCGTCCTCCATGGAGACGTTGCGCAGATACAGCACCTCAATCCCCGAGCTGTTGATGTCGGCAGTCTGGGGGGCAGCAGCGCCAGGGTCATCCCCCTCCAGAACAGGACCCGGGTCCAGGGAAGTCTCCCCGGCCCCCAGCCCCCACCCCTCTTGCCTTGCTCAGAGGCAGGATGCAGCCCTGATTCTCCCAGGACCCCCAGCTCCACCTGTTCCCTGGTGCCCAGCTGCCTCCCACTGCTCCCCAGAGCCCTGTGTCAGGTGGGCTCAGCTCCTCAGGGCACCACAGGGTCTGCCCAGCAGCAACCAGGCCTGGCCGGGTCCCCACGATGCCCCCGCGGCCCCTCTGCTATTACCTTGAGCACTTGGACGTAGGGGATGCCGTCGGGGCCGTAGCTGCTGCCGTTCAGCTTGATGTGCTTGAGCCACTGGATGTGGGGCTGGGCGTCACTGTACACCTTGCAGAAGAACTCCACGTCGCTGCCTGCCTGGGCCGTGGTGTTGGCCGGCAGCCCAGCCTGCAGGATGGGCCTGTGCGGGGACCGCTCTGCCGGAAGTGGGGTGCGTCAGCCAACAGGGCTGCACCCGGCCAGGCTCTGCCCTCCTCTGGCACCTCGCCCATGGAGCGAGGGCACCATGGCCTGGGAAACCTCTGCCCCACAGACCCAGACGCCCCCAGTCAGCCCACCCATCTGTCCCTCCCCACGGGGCTGTGCATCTTCAGGTCCCCCGCCTGCCGGGTCCATCCCTGCCCGCCGGCCCAGCCCTGATAAGGAGCAGTCAGGAGATAAGGGGGAGGGGGGTGCTGGTATGCTGGCTCCTTGCTTTGGACTTTACAACCCCGACGCTCCCAGAGGCCCTTTGAAGTTTGCCGAGGGATCAGCGACCTCTTATCTCCCAGCTCCCAAGGGCAGCAGCAAGGCCCTGATGCTGCGCCAGGAGCTGCATGGGAGGGGCCCAACTCAGGCAGCCCACGTGGGAGCAGAGCCTTCCCTGGGGGTCTGCGCCAGCTGAGAGGCCCCTTCCTTGCAGGCTTCCTGCTGTGGGGAGGACCCCAGGATCAGCCCCCCCGTGCTGCCGGCCAGCGGGCTCACCCAGCACGTCCAGCAGGTAGCTGTAGCGGATCCTGCCAAACTTGTTCTCCACAAGGCAGGTGTAGTTGCCGCGGTCGGAGGGCACCACGCTCTCCATGACCAGGCTCCAGTGCTGGTGCCGCAGCTGGGGGAGAGGACGGGACAGAGCACGGTGAGGGGCAGCTGGCACCTGGGCAGAGCTCTCTGCAGGGCACCTGGCCCTGTCGCTACCAGGGGACCTCTGCCGCAGGTCCCTGGAGAAGGCAGGGGGCAGCCCCACTCCCTCACCCGGATGCCGCCAATGCGATGCTCTCCCCGAAACTCATGTCCATTCTTCAGCCAGCGGATGCTGGGGCTGGGGCTCCCCGATGCTGGGCAGCGAAACTTGACGGTGTTGCCCGCAGGCACCGCGTACAGCTTCTTGTCCATGCGGTGGGGGTGCGTCCAGTAGGGCGCTGAGGATGACATGGGTGGCCGGGCTCGTTAGCCATGGGGCCACGACAGCTACAGAGCCACGGGAACAGGGTGGTGTGGGCGGGGGCGGCCAGCTCGCAGTGGGCTTTGCCAAGGCACACGGGTGCTTGGGGCTGCGATGCAGGGCAGGTGCAGGCACAGCTTGCAGGGAGGGGCACCATGCATGCTCAGCTCTCCCAGGCCAGGGCCTGATCCAGCCGGCCGGCTCAGGGCAGCCACGGTGGAGTGCAAAGGGCCTGGGAGACCGTGTGGTGGTGCCAGGCTGCAGGCAATGGGGACTCCCTGCCCCGCAGAGCCTGGGGCAGCCCGGCCACAGCACTGACCTCTGCGGACGTGCAGGAGCGCCTCGCGCGAATCCCCCTGGGAGATATTCCCGTCCCCGTCCCCGTCCCCATCCTCATCGTCATCGCCTGACGCCAGGGAGTCTGGAACGAAGTGCCGCAGGGTGTTATGCTGCTGCCCGGCAGGGGCAGTGGGCACCGTGGAGCAGGGGCAGGAGGGATGGCGCTGCGGACCCCCTGCCCGGCACCCGCCCCACGCAGCCCCCTAGTCCTCGCTGCCGGCCCGGGCCACCTCCAGCTGGAGCCGGACACCCCGGGGCCCGGGCCACGCTGTCCAGCGCGGGGGCAGCCAGCCCGGTGCCCGCAGCAGCTTCGCCTGCCCAGAGCCTCTCCCCTGCGCTCTGCCTCGCGCCGCGGCGCGGCTGGGAGGGTGTCCGTGCCCGTGGCTCTGCCAGCGGCCCCTCCCGCCCGGCCCGATCCCGCCACCTTCCCGCCCCCTCGAGCCCCTCGGTCCGGCCAGGGGACTGGCGGGGGCACCGGCAGCCCGCAGCCTCCCCGGGCCCGGGCAGGGCAGGGCAGAGAGGGCTCCTCCGGTGCCCCCCGACCCAGGCTGTCTTGCGGGGCCGCCCTGGCAGCAGCCAGGTCTCCCAGGCACCGGCCGCGCAGACCGCGCCACGCGCCGCCCGTGAGCCCCGCAGGCTGCCGTGGTCGGAGGGGAGCGCGGAGCCCAGGAGCCCGTCCGCGCCCCGCACACGCGCCCCGCGCCCACCTGGCTCCGCGGGCGGGTCCTCGCCCCCGGCCCCGGCCCCGGCCGCCCGAGCCCCGGCTGCCAGCGCGGCCAGGAGCCCCAGCAGGGCGCACACGCCGGGCTGCATCGTCCCGCGCCCCGCACCGCCCCGCACCGCGCGGCCAGAGGCAGCCGGTCCCCGCCCCGGCCCGCCCCGGCCGCACGGCCCGCCCCGTCCCGCCCCGCGGGGGCTCCGGCGGGCAGCTGCCGGCAGGGAAGGGTTAATGTTTAACCGGGTGACGAAGGGCTGCGGGGGCCGCCCCGAGCCCGGGCAAAGTCCGGCCCGCGCCTCCCCCCCCGCCAGGCTGAAGTCGGACGCTCATTACTTTACTTGCGAATTAGTGCGTCTGCACAGCGAGCCACGGTCTCTCTCGTCGTAATTCATTAACACCGGGCTTTTATCGGGTCTAGATTAGCGCTGCCAAAGGAGCCGGGAAAAAGGAACTGGGACTAGGCAACCACCTTCACTCATCCCTCGCCGGCCGGGCTCTCGCTGCTCCGGGCCAGCCCGCCCCGCCCCGCTTCCCGCGCAGGGCCCGGTCGGGTCACCCTGCCCCCGCCCCCGCCCCGGCCGGGCCAGTTAAGCTTTGACACCGCGGGCGGGCTCAGCCGCTCCTGCCCGCAGCCACGGCCGCTGCCGTGGGGGCACCCACCCGGGCCCGGCCCTGCCTCTGCCCCTCCCTGCCCGCCCCCGGCAGACAGCGGGCCCCAGGCTGCGGCCGGGGCACCCTCAGTCCACAGGCACAGCCCGCGCCGGTCTGGGGCAGCGCGCATGGCCCCGTCCTGGCTGTGGAGGGCTGGCGGGGGCAGCCGGCTCGGGTCCGTGCCCGGCGGCTCACTGCAAAGCCGCAGCGGCCGGCACGTCTCGGCTCGGGCGGGTCAGACCCGCGGCCCCGACCCGGGGGCTCTGCAGGGCCCTCCGCCCGCCCCACAGCCGCTTGCTGTCTGCAGAGGGGTAGCCGGGGCCATGAGGCCCCCTCGTGCCCAGGGAGGCGGCGGGTGCCCCTAGGCCGGGAGGACAGCTGCCCGGGCCGGGGCTGCATGGCCGCTGCCTAGGCCAGCTGCAGGCTCCGAGCGGCAGCCTCATGCAGCGGTGCTGGCCCTGGCAGCGCCAGACGCGGCTGGGAGACCTCGGCCGGCAGCCTGCCCTGCCCTGCCCCCCCCCGGCGAGGGCCTGGCCCTGCTGCTGCCCCGGGGCTGCCACCTGGCGGCAGCCGCTGCACCGCGCGCCCCGCTCCCGGGGACCAGCCCGCAGCCCCGCCCCGGCCTCCTTCCAGGCCCAGCCGCCCGTGTTGCCGGTGAAAGGCCGGGTGCCGCAGGCAAGGCTGCTTTCCCCTGGGGATGCCCCTGCTAGGCCTGTGCCCTGAGGCCCAGGGGAGTCAGCCTGCTCCAGGGGATGCCCAGGTCTGTCTCCCCTGCCCCTGGGTGCAGCAGGCAGAGCACAGCACTGACCTGCCCGCTACTGCACCTGCAGCCCCACGCAGGGGAGAGGGGGCCGGGTGGGCTCATGCTCAGGCTGGCACCTTGCAGCGAGCATGAGCAGGCCATGAGTCCTGGCCTGCAGCATCTGAGGGCTGTGGAAACGTCTTCACCTTGGTGAAGCTTTGGCCTGTGAGCTGCATCTCCATCCCTGCTCTTCCAAGGCTTGGCTGGGGGAGCCACCCCAAAAATGCGGGCAGTGGGTTTTCCACCCAGCATAGCAGTAGTTCCTGGCTATGCTCAGTGCCACAAACACACACACACAGCTTGTAACAAACAGGCTCTATTCTGAGAACTGATGCCTGGGGATGTGGACGCGGCAGGTGGCCTCCAAGGTGGAACAGAGCAGTGGGGACACGTGGAGTGAGCTGCACAGCCTCTGGCAGAGCCCAGGCCCTTGCAGGGTGCCAGGAGCACAACTGAGACAGCAGCCATGGGTTAGGGCATAGTCTGCCACACATTAGTGCTCTCTCTGGGTCAGCAGCACCTAACTCATTGGGTTGTGAGGGCTCAAGGGCACCTGGGGAAGGTGCCAAGCCCAGACATGTGGCAAGTCTTAGAGCAGCAGGCGCCTGCGCAGGGGAGGGAAGCAGGTGCCAAGGGAGATGGTGGATTCCTGCTCTGTGATGGTGGAGGGCACCAGCACAGCCAGAGGCAGCATCCAGCTCCAGCCCCTGCCTGGGGCCTTCACTGCAAGGGCACATCCAGTGCCAATGTCATGGTCACACCTCATCCAGGCCAGGCACTGCAGCATGCAGGTGGGTCTGAACTGCCACTTGCTTTGCCCGCTCAGCTGTCACGTCCCTTGCCTGTGCTGGGTAAGCCAGAGCCCAGAGACGTGTCTTCCTCCTTAGCAGGGGGCTTCCAGCCAAGTAGGAGAAGCAGCATCACGCACCTGTACGGCTGAGGCTGCCCCAGGACCCACAGTCCAGGCCTCATGAGAGACAGGGAGCAGCAGGGAGGAGCTGTGGCCCTTCATGACCTGCCTGCTCAGCTCAGCCTGGTGCAGGCACTGCCCTGGCAGGGACAGGGGTGCCACAGGGGGAGGATGAGGCGCATACAAACTGGATTCAAAATGCAATGCGGGGGCTGTGTTGCCCACTCTTCCTGCAGGGGCCTCCTCCATCAAAGCCCTGCCCTGCCAGCAGCTGGAGGGGCACATGCAGAGCACAGAGAGCACTGGCGGAGAAGGCTAGGCCACCCTTGAACTTCCAAGTTGGGAGGGCAGCAAGTATGCAGTAACCTCCAGAGCCAGGCAGCTCCATCGCTCCACCCAGGGGTTGCACAGCACATGCTGCAACTGGGGGTGACGGGCCAGGACTCCAGGATGTCGACAGCATCCCAGCAGCACGGAAGGGCTGGACAAGTGCAGCCCTGAAAGGCTGGGTCCATATGTGCTGCCAAGGGTGCAATTCAGTGGCCCCTGGGCACAGCTCCCGGAGCCTTGGCCCAGGCAGCTGCTTGGCAGACACAGGAACTTGCTGCGGCGTGTTGTAGGGGTTGGGAGGGGACCGGAGACGGGCTGTTCACAGGCAAAACCCTCCTGGCCCAAAAGCCCCTGCCTCCTTCCCCTCCCCCACAAGAAGAAATGCCGGGTGCTGGCTAGACAGACTAAGGGCCGAGTTAGGCTGTCTGGAGTCTGCTTCGGCCAGCCCCTCCCCCAAGCCATGGGCAGTGCTGGTTCTGCTCGCCAGGTCCTGCCCATCCTGGGGACAAGGAAATCGTTGTGGGCTGGCAAAGGATGTTTGTTCTTGGAGCACCAGTTGGGCCCAGGGCAGTGCTGCAGCCAGCTCTAGAAGTCTTGGCTGAAGTAGCTGTAGCCCCCCGGGCCGGTCGACTCTTCCCGGACGTACTGCTGCCTCGGGAACCGGCCCATGACTGGCACCGCTCCTGGCATCCTGCAGGTTGGAGGCAGGGAGAAAATGGCATGTCAGAACTGTCCGGAGTCTGTTGCCAACTGCTGCGTGCACGTGTGTGGAACTCGAGGACTGCAATAGCTTTCAGGGACCTGCTGCCACCTCTGTGTCAGATCCACCTGAGCTCTGAGTGGCGCCACTGGCCCCAGGGAAGTAAGCAGGCCTGTCAAGCCCTGTGTTGGGGTTCTCTTCTGGGTCAGGCTGGAGTCCAGCGCATACTGCACCGAGGGCCAGGCCCCCAAAACTGCTTCAGCAAGCGCAAGCTTGGTTGCAAGACGTGGAAAGCTTCATTTGTGTCCACAGGTACTGTGGGCTGCTCAAAGCTCAGCTCCCTGCTCCCAGAATTGCTCTAGAACGGGCTGGCATGGCTCGCCATGGCCACAGCAAGGCTCCAGCATGGGCGGACACCATCGCGGGGCCATGCATTGCACTGTTAGTTAAGCAGCAAGCAAGGCAGACAGCGTCTGTGTGTGTAGGGACGCAGGTTGTCAGGCACTGGGGGTGGGAGGTCCTGACTCAGGCATTTTCTTGGCACACTGATGGCTCTGCAAAGCAAGTGACCTCCGCCAGTGAGGTTAAACAGCCCACAGCTCAGAACAGATGTTGGGAGGTTCTGGCGTCCTTCCAGCCTGCTGGGACAGGAGGGTGCTGCACGTGCAAAACTATCGTGGGACCAGGGAAAGAAAAGGTCAATCGTTTCCCTGTCTTGGGTTACTCTGGGTCACCAGGCTGGGCGCACACTCTTACCCAACTGATCTAGGCTCTGGAGAGTGAGGACCCAACCTCAGCCACGTCCAGCCCAGCTGTTTCTGGGGCAACACAAAAAGTGCGCCTTCACCTTACAGGTGAGCAACAGGGCAACCCAGGCAGGCTCCTGGAGACGCACAGCCTTAGACTCTACCAGACTTTGGCCTGCTGCCTGCACCTGTGGGGCATGTTGACACCAGAGAGGGAAGCAGGACAAACGCTGCAAAGAGCTGCAGCCGCAGCCCCAGCTGCTGATTGCATCTGTGCCGCAGCTTTGCTGCTGTGGAACTGCAGCTTCATGACAGTGAGGCTGTGCTGGTCCCTTCAGGCTCTGCTAACATGGTCAGGCTTTGACATTGCCTCTGTCCCCGTTCCCAGTTGGCTGCTTGGTGGTTTTAGGGCAGGGCTGGCAAACAGTGCTTTCATGTGGCATCCCAGGCTGCTTGAACTGCATGGACTGAGCACAGAGCAGTGCCAGGGATCACATCTTGAGAACAGCAGAGCTGACTGGCAGGGACAGGATCATTTGGGTCACAATCCCAGTGAAACAGTACCGCAAGCCAACAGCACGAATGAAACAGCACTGTGACTCCTGCCCCTGGAATGGCCCCGACACCACAGATCACTTACTGGTTCTTGTGTTTGAAGCCACTGATGTGAGCCTGGTACTGCTCTATAGAGTTGAGCACGATGTTACAGGTGCTGCAGGGGTACCCCTTCCCAGCTGAAACAGACAGCAATGTTAGTGCACATGTTAGCTGACAGCGTGGGGCCTCAGGTAAAAAGAGGTGAGAGAAGCAGTCGCTTGACTTGCTAATTAAACAGCTGCTAAACAAAAGGAAGCACCAAGGAAAGGCCCGACATTCTGCCCAGCCAAGGGCCTCACAGGCCTGTACTCTGCCCCCTGCTCCCACTGAGCCCCCATATGGGCCAGGAGGTCAGCCAAAGCAGCTGAGCAGCCTGCACCTCAGCTATGAGATGCCACCATTTTGGCAACACGTCTGAGCTCATGCTCCTTCCGCGAGCTCCGAGCACTTGCAAGCCAGCCTGATTGTGCCCTGCCTCCACAGGTTCCTGCTCTCTAAATCCTCCATCTGCCCTCCTGACTCGTGCACCTTCCTACCAGAGCAGAGGAAGTCACACATGTATTGCTCGAAGCGCTTGGGCAGGCAGCTGCTGAAGAGGAAACGTAACAGTAGGCTGCGACACATCTCCCACTTGCATCAGTGCTCATCTGGAGCGATGAGCTCTGCCCTCTGGCATGTCAACAGCAGTCCATGCTCTCTGTAACCATCCCTGCTTCTCCAGCACCACTGCCCCAGAGATCCTCACCCTGAGTGACATGGCAGCTCCAGCTGGACAGAGCTCTGGTGGGCATGCACTGAACCTGACTGGGGCTCACTGGCAGAGCTGGCACACGGGACCGCTGCAGACAGTCAACAAGAGGCAAGACGGGCCCCAGCTATTCCCAGCTCTCGAGGGGTCAGAATGCACGTTCTTTCCGCGTGCACGTAGGGGGACACATGGGATGCAGCAGATGCTCCCATCTGGCTGCTGCACTTCAGAGGGCTGACTCCTCCGGGCCGTTTCACCCTGACAACTGTGGTCCAGCATCTGATCTGAAAGGCCAGAGGGGCACCAGGGTGATCCAGCCTGGCCTTCTGTGACCCATGTTGGACGGTCACTTTTAGATAGCTATATCCCCGTCTCCAAAATCCTGCCTGCGCTACTTGATATGATGCAAGCTGCATATGTGGGGCACCCTGTGGGAGATCGCTGTTGCACGAGACAGCTATACCCCATACCCCAGCACCTGGCAGGGACAGAGGGCAAGGAACCCAGCTCCATCTTCACCTGAACTGTAATAGACTGCAACACTAACCCAGGGTTTAATACAAGGAAAGAAACAGGCGTCAGCCCAGGAAACCCCTTGACTGCTCAGCTGTTCCCCACCTGAGAGCCCTAGAGCACCTCCCACATTGCATACAGGAGGGAGAGGGAATGCTGCCCTGTGTAAAAGACACCCATCACTCGCTAGTGCTGTCAGTGCCTCAAAAGGTGCCCCAGAAACTATTTGCCACCCTGCTTGGGCCATTTGTGTCTCTTTAGGATGGAGAAGGGACCTGAGGCGGTTTCTCTAGATCAGCGATTCCCAACGTGGTGCCTGTGGGTGCCATGGATACAACTTGAAAAGAATACAAAGTAAAGGGAAGCTGCATGTTGAAGTTGTGGATCTGATGCAATTTTAAGTAACAGATTAATCTAAATTCTAAACTTTAATATTCATATTGGCGCCCACTGCTTTTGCTTTTAAATTTGAATGTACCCTTGAGTGCACAAACGTTGGGAACTCCTGCTCTCGATATACTTTCCTGCTTGCTTTTCCCTTGCAGCTCAAGCTATGATGTCTCTGGCAGAACAGCAGAGCAGCAGGGCCCCAAGAGTTTACTGCCAGCTTTTAACGGCTCCACTGGTCCCTCACAACCTTCTTCCCTCACACTGGGCACTTTAAGGGAAGAAGCACTCAGAGTATTGTCAGCTGGCTCAAAGTACCTCTCAACTGTAACTAAGGGTCACCTGTGGGCCATGACTGCACGAGCGGGCCACTGGTGGTGCAAAGCGGGGCAGAAAGCACACTGTAAACCCGTCCCTCCACACAGGTCAGAGTGGCAAGGGGTACACGAGCCTAGGTACAGAGCTGGCACTGGGAATGGTCCCCTCAACTGGGAACTCAGTGCACTGAGGGGCTCAGGTTACCTATACAGGCAAGGGAAAGAGGCATCGAAATGGACAACCTGCAAAACAGCTTCCAACTGAGGCTTATGTCAGGCGCAAACCCCAGCAGCAAGAGGGGTTTTAATGGAATTACCAGGCAATCCTACCCTCTGTGCAAGGTAGGTCTTTCTGCAGGCCTTGCTGTCCCCAGCCTGCCCACAGCTCCCTATCCCCACCCTGGCACAGGCGCGGTTGGCAAGGACTCACCAGCAGAGGTGGCGGCAGGAGCATCAGGGGTACGGCCGTAGTGCGCCATCAGCTTGAGTTTGGTCTCCTGCTTCCTGTGCTTCTTGCCTGTGTAGTGCTGCTTGGCCATGAGTGGGTTGTTGAAGGTAGCATGACAGAGGCTGCAGAACTTGTCTGGGTCGGCCGTGCACTTGGCCTCCTCGTTAGAGGGCACCGCTGCAGGAGGGAGCTGAGCGGGGCGTTTCTGTGAAGGTGCAGCCACTGGGGAGCAAAGCCCAGCCCTGTCAGCGATGGCTGGCACAGCCCCCGCACCACACCAGACAGTACCCACGGGCGCTGCTACCGGGGCAGGGAATGCCCGCAGCATGGCTTGGACCAGTCTCTGTACAGGGGTCACTCGCCTCCTCCTCTCACCCCTGTCACACTGGCACGGCAAGACTGCCCCTTAGTGTCGGCCAAGGAGATTCTCCTGGGTCAGACCTGCAGCTTCCTTCCGACAGACCTGGACCCGCAGCGAGCAACGGGCATGTTTAAAGGCCACTGGGAACAAGTTGCCTTCCAGCCACAAGCACAGCCTGGGCAAAGGAGAGGGGGGTGGCAGGCAGCTCCAAGAGAGAACAGAGAACGGGTGTAAAACCTCATGTCTCCGCACCCTCAAGGGATCCCTCCATGCACCGTGGGTCCCGCCAGCGCCCCTTTCTACATCTGCTCGTGTGATCCAAGCCCAGCCCCAAACGCGAGGGGAGCAGCTGGCAAAGCCAGCTCTCTCCTGGGACACGTCATGCAAGAGACCTGGGCCATCTGGGTGCTCTGCACGCCAACTCCTCCTCCTGCGAAAGCTCTGACCACGCCGCGAGGGCCAGGCACGGAGCGGGAGCGGAGTCCGGCCGGCCCACAGGGCTCCCCACGACTCACAGCTCTCGTGCCGTCAGGAGGCTCACGCAGAGCCTGTGGGCCGCGAGACGCACGGACCCCGGGGGCTGGCTCCCGGCTCGGCTGCGCCCACCCAGCCCCTCGGCAGCGCTCCGGCCCGCCGTACCTTCCGCTTTGGGGGCCTGCTGCTTCAGCTTCAGGTTCTTGGCATGTGTCTTGCCTAGATAGTGAGACATGGCCACAACAGGAGAGGAAAAGGTCATGTTACAGATGGCACAGCACTTGTTCCGGTCTTCGCCGTTGCTGCTCTCCTGTTTGCAAGAAGAACACTGAGGTTTGCGCATCGGACGAGACCATCGCAGCGGGGCAGGCGGCCGGCGCCTCCACGGAGCAGGTCCGGAGCCCCCCTTGGCCAGGCCAGCCCCGTGCACTGGCCCGGCCCCACTGCCGCCGCGCGCGGGGGGTGCAAGCGCTGTGCTGGGCCGGGCCGATGCGAGGGCCGGCGGCGGCGCCGCGGCGAGATGGTTGCCCCGCGCGCTCGGGGAGCCGCACGCCCCGGCCCGTCGCGGCGCCGCACCTGCTTGCTCTCCAGCTTCATCTTCTTGCCGTGCGCGAGCTCCGCCTCGCCGTGGATCGCCAGGTAGCGCCGCACCTTGTTGGCGTGCTTCTTGCTCTGCGGGGGGGGCGAGACGTGACGCGACGCGACGCGACGCCGGCGCCCCGCGACGGGGCCGGGCTGGGGCGGGGCGGGAGGCCGGGCCCTACCTGGTAGTGCGCCAGCTTCTGCGACTCGGAGATGAGCAGCGCGCTGCACACCTTGCACTGCGCCGCCGTGAACAGCTGCCCGTGCTCCCGGATCAGCCGCTCCACTGCGGGCACACGCGCGTCAGGCGGCGGCGGCGGCTACCGTCCGCCCCAGCCCCGCCCCCCGCGGCCCGGCCCCCGGCGCTCACCCGCCTCCTTCCCGACCGGCGGCGCCGCGGCGTCCCCGTTGCTACCGGCCCCGTCCGCCATCTTGTCCCCTCGTTTGGCCGGCCCCGGCCCCGCCCCCAGCCCGCTCTCGCGGGTCTTGCTTGCTGCGAAGCTCTCGCGAGACTTCGCCCATTAGACGTCACGCCGCTCTGACGTGACCCCCTCGCCTGGAGGCCTTGGTTGCCATCTTGGTTGTGGGCAAAGGGCTCGCGCCCCCCCGCCCCGGCTCCAATGGGGGTGGTGGGCAGCCCCGCGTCCTCTGCGCTTCGTCAGCACCGAGCCCCCCCACCCCCCCGCTCTCGACGGCACGAAACCCCGCGCCCGCGCTGGGGAGACGAGCAGAGGACGGAGGGCGCGGGGTGCAGTAGGGGCGGAGGAGCGAGGCACGTGCCGGCGCCGCGCTGCCGCTGGGCTAGTCCAGGGGATCGCCCCGCCACGCTCTCCGCGCGCGACGGGGCTGCGCAGCTACGAGTCGGCGCGTTTCGCGGGAATTACACTCGCTCATGTGAACGTTTCCGCGTTCGAGGGTCGTGCTTATCACACGGGGCCTCTTTAGAGGGACGCGGTCCGGTCGCGCCGTCCTCTCTCCGTGCGAAACCCAGCCCCGTCGCGAACGGGGGCGGCGGATCGGCTACCCCAGCGCTCGGGGAAGCTCGGGGAGTTTTGCTCCCGGCTCCGCCATCGCCTAGGTTTGGCCCCGCGACGACGAGGCGGGCCGGGAGCCCGACTCCTGGCAGCCTGGCCCCGCTGCCCGCGCCCAAGATGGCGGCGGCGTCACGCCGGGCAGGCCGGGCACGTGACCTGCGGCTGAGGTGCCGGCTGCCATCTTGCATGCGGGCAGTGGGGGCCTCCGGCGCCGACTCGAGGGTGGGCAACGGACCCGCTGGCCGCGAGGTGAGTCGGAGCCGGGAGCGCGAGCAGCGCCGCCCGGAGCCCGCTGCACGGCCGCCGCCGCCGCTGCCGGGCTCCTGGGGGCAAGGGCCGGGGCGGGGTGTCCGCCCGGCCCGACTGCGGCCCGCTATGGAGCTCGCGGCACCAGCGCCCGGGCCTGGCCAGGCGAGGCCGCGCGCGGGGAGACCCTGCGCGGGCTGTCGGCGCCGAGCGGGGTCGCTGCGGCCCGGCCTGACCCGGCCCGGCCAGCGCGGGGCTCCGCCGGCTCGTGCGGCGGGGGGGCCGGGCCCCGGTGCGAGCCGGGGCGATGCTGGCGCCGCCTGCCGGGGCGGCCCCGTGGGGTTTCCCGGGAGCCAGGGCGGTGCGTGGGGGCTGCCCGCCGCGGGGCTGGGGCTCGGCGGGCGCGAGGCCTCCGCCTCTGGTGCTGGGCAGGGGTCGATGGGTCGCAGAGGGGTCGGCTGCCCGGTCAGGCTGGCGCGGACCCCACGGCGGGCGGGCCGACCCGAGCCTCCGGCCCCGGCGCTGCCCAGGGCGTGCTGCGTCTGCTGCTTGGGCTCGGCGGCGGCGGTGCGGGTACAAGCGCGCGCAGCGCTGGGCTGGGCTGCCGGGCCCTTGCTGGGCGGCAGGAGTCCGGGTCGGGTGTCGGGGCCGAGCAGGAGGTGGGCGGTCGAGCAGCCGGGGCGCGGGGCTAGGAGCCGGGCAGCGGGGCTGCGCTCGGCCCTGCGCACCCTCCTGTGCCGGCTGCAGCCCGGGCTCGAGGCGCGCTGGCAGCGCTGCTGGCTGGGCAGCGGCGGACGGGATCTGTGGAGGGGCCGCGCCGTGGCCGGGGAGCTCTGCGCTACTGTCCTCCGGGCTGTCCCACTGCCCCTCTTTCTCCAGGCTCCCAGCCGTCCTGGTGTGGCCCTGCTGAAGGGTGGTCTCGCTCTTGCTGCGCAGGCAGCCTCCCACTGTGTGGGCACGGCCCCCTTGGCCTGCCCCGCTCCAGCATGGATGGTGTGCGGTTGCTTGCAGGGTCTCCTGCGTCTGCCTGCCTGCGTGGGCGCGCAACTGCTCCCCACCTACCCCTGCCCTCGCCTTGGGCTCTCCACTGCACCGTGCTCGCGCCACCCTCCTCTCAGCCCTGCCCTGCAGTAATGTTGTGCCAGGGCCAGAAGCTCCCCTGCCCAGCTGCCCTGCAGGGCTGCCGCCGGGCCCTCCCATTCAGGAATGGCGGTGTGGCTGGCCTGCTGACCTCTGTCTGGGCTGTGGGCGCTGGGCAGCAAGGGTGGCCAGGGCGTGGGGCTCAGCAGGGAAGGCATGGGGCAGGCCGAGGACCCCCACCTGCAGGGGGACTGGCTCTGGCCGAGCTGGCTGATGTGCTGTGACCGGAGCCGTTGGGGGGGAGTTGAGGCACTGTGCAGGAGGGGGTCTGCAAGGCAGGTCTCGGCAGTGCTGTCTTTGCCCAGAGCCGTCAGCTCCGCAGGGTAGCATCACAACGCCTCGCCTCACCAGGCAGGTGTGGGCATGGGTCCCAGCAGCACCGGACATGAGCGCTGGTGCAGCACAGCACATGGCAAGTGCTGGGGGTTTTGGTCCAAGGGCAGCATGCCAGCTGGCTGCTGGGGGCATGCTCAGCTCTTCATCCTTGTCTCTGTTCCAGGGGCAGGATGCCGAAGAAGAAGAAGCCCATGGAGGACTGCGACTCGCAGAGCCTGGCTGGGGACGAAGATGAGCAGAGGGGCCCAGCCAGTGCCAGGAAGAAGCGCAGCTTTGTGGATGCTTTTATCATCATCTCTGACAGCGATGGGGAGGTCAGCAAGCAGGAAGGGGAGATCACAGGCCTGGCTGGACCCTGCTTCCTGATCTGCGGGCCCTGGTCAAGAGGCAGTCATGAGCATGATGGCTTGGGATAGGGTGCTGGGCTGGCATGGGTGTGCTGTCTTGCTGCTTCTCAAGGTGCCACTTGCAAGGTCCAGAGGCCATTTGGCTAGGGACTGTCCCCCTCCCTGAAGAGGCCAGTTCTGCTTGACCTTCAACATTTGGCCTTGTCCCCAGGGGGTGATTGGCGAAGCCAGGCTCCAGCTAGTGTCAAGGGTAACCTTTTTCTGCCCTCTGTGCCCGTCTCTCCTTTCCATCCCTCACCACAGTTTTGCTTCCCTGGGGGTTGATGAGCCCACTGGAGCATGGTTCTGTGCAGCGCATCAGTAGGTTCCAGCGCAGCTGGCCTCCAGTCAGGAAACCCAGTCGCAAAAGCTCAGCTTTCCGGGTAAAGGAGCTGCAAAGCATGTTCATGCGCCATGCTGTGAGAGCCCAGGCCTCGGGAAGGGCCCGACCTCCTGTCACCAAGAGGAACCGACCTGCATTGGTTGCCTCACGTGATGGCTGAGTCTTTGCCCTGCCTGGGCAGCAGGCTGACATCTTAAGCTGCCGGCTGCCATTTCCAACGTGTCTGTGCCTGCTTTGCAAGCTCCAGCTCTTAAATCAAGCCCCCTGCATGGCCGGCTGCATTTGGAGCCCACGTCTCTGCCACAAGGTGACGATTGTGTGAGGAGGGGAATCGTGCTAGTGATAAAGACAGAAAAGCTGCAGAGCAGATGACAGTGGCTGTAATGGCTTTGCATTATCCAAGCTGTTCCCTGTTGAGATGCTCCCTTAAAGACAGAGAAGCAGAGCATATGGCAGCAGCCACTCACCAGGGTTAAACCCTTCTGCTGCAGTTGGCGAAGGTGACTTCCGCTGGCTGCTGCAGCACCGGCGAGGGGCAGGGAGATCAGAGCAGTCTGATACTCCAGGGCATAAGAGATCAGGACCCCACATTACAGCCAGTTCTTCCTCTCGGTATGCACACAAGGAAACGAAGCATCCCTCAAACGCCTTTCTGAAAGGTTGGACACCCTGATGGTGCCGCACGCTGCCTATAAACAGTAAACGCTGCTGGCATAATCGGTCGTATCACAAAAGGGATGTGCTCAGAGAGGCCGTTAAAGAGCCAATTAAGTTCTGTTTAAGTGACAACCGTTCGCAGTCAGTTGAATAAGTGGCTTTGTTCACTTCAGGCTGTCTGTGTCTCTGAGTCATCGGCTGCTGGAGAGCCGCAGTCCCTGCCCGTGTCCTCACCTGGTTCCCCCGGGGCCTGACGCAGCCTGTTGGTCTCATTGCAGCCAGCCCCGGCACGTGCCTGGGAAAGGGGCTCAGCAGTTCAGGCAGGTGGGGTCTTCAGAGACCCTCATTCTCCATTCAGCTTGCACCTGTTAGGACACAACCCCCAAGGACTCAAAGGCTGCAGAGATGCCTGAAGCAGTGTGGGTTTGGATAGCTTTCTTGGCCATCCCCTGGCAGGGTCCACAGAACCTGGGCTCAGCTCCTTCCAGGGCAGCAGGTCCCACAGCATGTGCCCCTGGAAAGCCTCCAGCATCTCCCTGTGCTGCTCCGGTAGCCTGGCTCTCTGTGGGGCTCTCAGCTGCGCTGTCTCATCAGGCAAGCTGCTTTCTGTGCTCGGGACTTGGCTGCAGCATCTGCAAAGCCTCCTGGGCAGGACTTTCTGGATGTTGGGCTGTCTGTGTGTCTGGTCCCAGATCCCCACCCCTGGGAAAGTGCCAAGCAAGCCCCCTGTGGATGGAGCTCCAGGGGTGCTGCAGGGCGTCCATGCCACAGTGGATGCAGTGGCTGGGCCCTTTTCTCTTGAACGTGGCCCCTCGCGGCTCCTTGCCTGCTGCCTCATCCAGGCTAAGCTCATCAGACAGATTTCCAGGGGCTCTGGAACAGCAAGGCCCTGCCCCTTATTGACAGCTGCCTCCATGGGGAGGCTGAACCTTCAGTCCCCAGAGGGAGACCAAGGGCAATAGCACTGTTGGGGGAGGCTGATGGCAGGCATGAGGCCCCCTCTTACCCCCCCCCCCAGCTACCTCAGGAGTTAGGTGAAAGCCCCTGTTCTGCCCCAGGCTTCCCTTGTGTGCTGGGAGCTGGTGCTGGCATGAGCCCAGCTGCACCGCGGTGTTTGGGCATCTGCCTTCAAAAGGTTTGTTCTAATGAGCTGGGAGCTGGAGCGGAGCTGCCACGGGTTCTGAGCTGCTGCAGTACATGAAGCCCTCGAAGCCACCGGCAGCCCTGGCTGGCGCCTGCGAAGCACTCTGAACATCCGCTTGGCTTTTAAATGCCAATTAGCCTTGCTTCTGTTGGAGCCACAACCAGGCAAGCCTGCCTGCGCCATAGCCCTCTTGTCCACTGCTCAACATGGTTGCTGGGGAGCTGGACTGGCCAGCCCTTTCACTGGGACAGGAACCATCCCAGGCTGCTAGTAATGAGCCCTGTGTCTCCAGGGAGCAGCCAGGGTCAATGCTGCAGAGATGGGGTGTTGCATCTACACACGTGGTGGCTGCAGCGGGCCCTGGGGGGCAGGACAACGCTCTTTGGGGCAGAGGTTTGCATTTCTGCTGCCTGTTCCAGCCCTCAGGGTGGAACAGGGGTAAGATCCCCAGCACCTGACTTGTGCAGCGAAAGTCTTGGGAGCTAGCCTGGGCTCAGTGTGGGGCTGAGGCATGCAAGGAAATTTCAAGGCAGAAGGAGCTTGGCTTCCTCACAGCCACTCTATTTTAAAGGCACAGCCAGGAGCTGGAACTGTCATGAAGCTGGGGTGGGGGAGGGAGTGGGCAGTAGGTACTTGCCCCCGCCAAGGGGGCCGCATTTCCTATCAGTGGAGCGTCAGCCACGACCTTGGCTGCAGTTTGGGAGTTAGACATTGATTGAGGCTATTTTTGGCAGAGCACTCCTCTGGATGGCCTCGCCAGCTCATTATCCTGGCAGGCAGATGAGTGTTTGGAGGCTGGGTTGGGTCAGAGCAGCCACTGCTTCCTGTATTCCTGGTTGGTTGGGGGCTCAGGGCTGTCTGCAAGTACCAGGTGTGCAAAGTCTCCTCAAGCGGGGCAGTCTCCCTGCAGAAACAAAGCCCACTGAGCAGCATGTGGTTTGGCTTTCACGGTGCTGGCAGGGTTGGGTTGATTTCCCTGCAGTTCCCAACACCGGCTGTGCACTGCAACCCCACTGCGCCTGTGACATAGTATCATAGTGCCTAGGGTCAGAAGGGGCCTAGAGCAGGCCATCTAGTCTGACCCCCCGCCAATGGCAGGAACGAGTGAGTGCCGGGGTCACAGGACCCCAGCCAAGTACCTATCCAATCTACTCTTAAAGATGCCCAAGGTAGGAGCAAGAACAACTTCCCTAGGAAGCCGGTTC
>JAGPOW010003447.1:36353251-36368856 GCA_030014935.1 Caiman crocodilus | reverse complement strand
GTGACCATTGGTCCTAGTTACCCCTGGTGGTGCCCGGGAAAAAAGAGCCTGCCCTATTTCCTGCTGATCCCCCCTCAGCAGCTTATAGGCAGCCACCAGACATAGGATTCTCTGTTTCCCAAAGCCTGGCCCTGCTTTGAGATCCCTCCCAGAGCTGTGCAGTGTGTCATGGTGGGGAGCAAGTGTGCACTTGCCCAGGCCCCTGGTGCCATTTGTCCTCTCCATCCCCTTTCCATGGCTTGTGTTACAGGCACCTCTTTGTGCACGTGCATGCAGTCAAGGTGAGTGGTTGGGTATTGGGCTGTGCTGAGCCGCGGCCAGGCCCTGGGAAGGGCGCTCAGGATGGGCATGTCCCAGCTGGCTACCGGGACAGGTGACCACACGCACACAGCAGATTCCACATGTGGCTGTCTCAGTATGCAGATCCATAGCTGACTGCAGCTGCACGTTGTTTCTGGCTGCCCAGCTCAGCCAGAACCTGCCATGTCGTCTGCAGAATCAAGGCTGTAAGAGCGTGTATAATTGTTGTCGGTCTGTGCCAGGGAGGAGCAACGTACCATAGCTTGCAAGGCCAAATGTACTGGGGGAAGCAAGGGGGAAGCGAGGTTTGGTGTCCTGGTCTAGGGCAGTTGGCCTAGATATGCTGCTAGCTGGGATACTCAGAGCTGTCCTGGCACACTGGGACCTGTGGGGCAACTGGGCTACTTGATGGCTCCTGGGCAGTGGGGTTACAGTGCTCAGGCTGCCCCAAGGTCAGTGTGGCTCTCTGTAAATGCCGCAGGGTCATAGCTGGCTTAAGGCCCATTGCCTCCCTTTGCGAAAAAGGGTTGGACATATTTTTGGAGGAAAGGGGCACTGGTGGCTATTGAGTACAGGAGTGAGGGGCATGGCCTTTGCATCAGAACTGCCTGGACTTCAAGTACTGTAGGCAGCAAACCAGAGAGGAACAGGGGGAAAAATAACCTTGGTCAGGCCCAGTCATTCCTTTCTAGTTTCTGCTCTCTGCTGCTGAGAGACTTGGGGGACTGGGCAAAACAGATCCAGGCCATGGCAGCTCTGATGTTCTCTGCTCCTGTATGGCACTTTGTGCCTTTCCCATAGGGCTGCCAGCAAGCTCTGGATCCAGTGGCTGAAACTGAGATTTCACGCACTTGGCAGATCTATGGCTCCTCAAGCCAGGGGCTCAGCCAGGCAGGGGACGACTGCTGTCCTTGTGGTACTCATGCTCACGGTGTTTTTTCTGCTGCCGCAGGAGTCAAAGGAGGAGAATGGCTTGCAGAAGAAGAGAACAAAGCAGCAGCTGGAGAGAGCCAAGTGTGCCGCAAGAAGGAAAATTGCACGTAGGTCTGGGGTGTGGGGGTGGGAGGTGTGGGGAGACTGGCAGCTGACCAGCATTGGCATTTCTTGGGGTGAGCTTTGCTTCCCTCTCGGGGGATCTCCGAGGGCATGCAGGCTTCTTGCCAGCCCTGCCAAGCAGGCCACTTCACCTTGGGAGTGGAGGTCTACAACTCCCCGGAGCGCACACTCCCCAGTGTATGTGTTTCCTACCTGGGTGCATATCCTGCCAGGGCTGTAGAGCAGCTGGCACCACCCCACAGTCATGGTGGGTGGCTGGCTCCGTTCCCTGGGAATTCCCATGCCAGGCTACATGCCCTGGCAGACACATCCTTGTCACGCTTAGAGTGGGGATGGCTGCAGCTCCAAAACTGCCTGCAAGGACAGGCATCTGGAGCCAGGCATCTCCCACGTTTGTTTGGGTGCTTGTTATTACCTGATCCTTCTGTCTGCTCTGGTGGCTCCCTTGTGCCCTGTGGTGGGTGGCAGACAGTGTACCCTTTCTCTGTGCACACAGCCAGTCTTGTCACGGGCACTGGACAGCAGGATTGGGATCAGCTGGAATGGGCATGGCAGAGCCCAGCTCCCTTCACCTTGTGCAATGCAGTCAGCTGGGGCTTGGAACAAGTGTGGGCTAGGAGAGGGCCTGGTTTGGCTCATTTGCCTGCCCCCATGACCATAAGATAGGGGTGGTCCAAGAGCCACAAAAGCACCTCCTGCCTTTGTGTTGGAGCGTGGGCTCCCACACGCAGCTGGCTGCTCAGACCAGGCTGTGGGGCAACATTCATACCTGGCTCTGCCAGCTCCGGTCTTCACGGCCACCTCTGTCTGCTCCAGGAACATCCTGATCCATAGTGATTCCAGCATGGGCCTATGTTCTCCTTCAGAGCATGGCCAATTAATAGTGACTAACCAGGGATGTGCACTCCCGGTACACTAGAAACAGCCAGCAGGCTCGGCCCTTCCTGGCTGGGGAAAACTGCAGCCTGGTTCGAGAGCCTGGCTTTAAAGCAAATTCCTGTTTTGTTGAAGTTGTATTCCTTTTAACCTAACTCTTCAGCCACAATCTCTTTGTGACTGTTGTCCTGACAGGATAAGTGGAAGTACAAAAACCTGCAGAAATTTTTCTCTTTTCAGCCTGAAGTCATTGCTTTCGGGCACATTTGAACAGGTTTGCTGTAATTGTGCTTCGGGTCTGCAGAAACTTAAGATCCCAGATTCCCATTGTTTGGGACTTAATCTCTCATTAAGAAGTGTTAGACCAGGAACATGTGGGTTCTGCATTGTATTCACTTTGTAAATGTCAAAAGGAAGCTTAAATCGCTTTATCAATTGCTACATTAGCATTTAAAAGGCTCTGAAATGGTTTAATTTGTTTAGGGTTGCCGCATCTTAGAAACAGTGTCCCTGCCTCGGTAGGTCCCTGTACTTGGGTGTGGTTGGATTTCATGCTGTGTTGCAATGGTCCTGTCCTCAGTGGTCTCAGTGCAAGGAGTGGGGGTGGGTGGGCATGGGCCTCAGCAGCATGCGCACAGGGAGGATTGGGACAGCGGCTTCTGTGCCCTAGCAGGCCCGATTCCCAGAAAACCAGGATCTCTGTTGGAAGCATCCAGGAAGTGCAGCTCACCTCTTGTGCCAGTGCCTGCGAGTTCTCCACCTGGTTGTTTGCACACATCTACCAGGGGCTAACACAGTACCTAGAATTTCTAATCGCTCTCAGTTATGACTGGTGTGATCAGCACTGACCTTATATAAATTGTGCATGTCTGCATGCAGCATCTGAAAGTCTCGTGTGCAGCGTGGAGGGGCACCAGCTGGTGGGAGATCGGTAGGTCGGACCTCAACAGCGGAGGTCACTTCACCTCTTCCACTCACCGGCCCTCCCTATTTCCAAGCGGCCCTGGCTCAAGACTTCTCACATCCACAAAGCACCTGCATGTTTGGAGAGTGCAGTAAGCAGTCGGCTTGTGCTCTGGTTGTTTGCCAGCGGCACTACTTGTCTAGCATGTTTGCTGTCTCCCATGGAGAAATCCTGATGCTGGGTAGGGAAAAGAAGACAAAAGCTCCAAGAGCAATTTACTGAGAAAACGTGCCTCACATTCAGCTCAGCAGCTGCCAGGTGCTCGGGCTCACAAACACCGTGCGCCTGCTGGACGTTAAGCTTCTGGTATCCCTGCTGAGTCCTTTGGGGACAGCTCCCATGGCTGTGTGTACTTGTGTGCATGAATGCTTGCATGCTGGAGCGCGGGTCCAGCCTGATGTGAAGGAGGGGAATTGATTAGCTTGCGCGTATCAAATGCTCTGAAGAAGAAGGGGGCTGTGCAAGAGTTAAGGGTGGAGACGGCTCTTTGGGTTGGAGCCTTCTCTGATGCGCTGGGAGCTGCAGGGCATTTGCGCAGAAGAAGAATTCTCTTTGCCGGGTCCCTTCCAGCAGTAGCATTTCAGTGCGACTTTGTCCAAGGACAAAGGATTTCCCTGGGGCTCCCAGCACACTACAGCTGCTTCCCCTCTGCCCCCGCCCTGGTTCTCTTTCTTCTGCTTGTTTAAGTTCTCAAAAATATGCAAGGAGAAAGTGAGCTGCTGGCACAGGGCACACAGGAAACCCGGGCCTGTGATCAGGCCAGTGGAAGGGAGTCACCTGCTAAGCTGGTCCTTGTGCCCACAACCTGTCTTTGGGCTTGGGCACTCATTTTACGGACACTGCTTTGAGCTGCAGGCCTGGGAATGCGCTTTAGGTCCTAAGCACCCTGCTGAGTGATGTCTCAGTACTGCCTGCTCTCCACACACAGCACCTCTTGGGCATCATCGAGTCCTAGAGCAGTGGGGCTGGAAGGAACCTCCGCAGGTCACATCCAGTCCAGCCCCTGCCTGAGGCAGGATCAGCCCTCTCCAAACTGTCCCATAGTCTAACATTGTAGTAAAACTACTAATTCAACACAAGACATAACAGCTGAGCCTGCCCTGGGAAAGCAGGGGACCCACAGCAGCCAACATCCTGCTGCTCTAAAAGATTGTACTCCACAGATCAGGTTGAGGCCATGCCCCGGATACAGAAGGAGACCAACCCTCCCCCAGTCTGACCAGGGAGTAAAATTCCTTCCCGACCAGAAATGGTGATTGGTCTGACCCTGAGCAGAAGGGCAAGTCCTGGGGCAGGGTCTCAATAAAGCAACAAATTGGTGTTGTCCAGGGGAGCGGCTCTGGTGCAGAAAGGGCCAGCTCTGGCCTCTAGCCTGTCCGGTAAACCCATCACCTGCACACAAGTAGCGCTGTGGTGCCTCCAAGCAGAGACATGAGCGGGGCAGGGTTGGCTCCTCATGGAACATCCAGCGGGTGACGTGAGCCTCTAGGGCTTGCCCTGATGCTCAGACCATGGTCCGGGTTATTCAATGTGGCCATGAGGCTGTTTGTTCTAGGAGCTTGAGCCAGCATCACTCTGGAAGCCCTTGCTGAGCTCAGCTTAGGATCCGGGAGCAGCCAGGCACAGAGGGGCTGGTTTGCATCTGGGACCAGCTGCTCTGGCCCTGGAAGTGGGTTTGGCCATCTGCTGTGCACTGGTGCTGGTCCAAGAAAGGGGTGGCCCAGGTGCCCTCGCAGGCAGGCCTCATGCCATCTCTGTTGCTTTGTTTTCTTGTCTCTCTAGAGATGACTGAAGAGGAACAGTTTGCTCTGGCCCTCAGGATGAGCGAGCAGGAAGCCAGGCAAGTGAACTGCCAGGAGGAGGAAGAGGAGGAGCTCTTGAGGAAGGCCATTGCTGAGAGCCTTCATGTAAGTGTGCTTCTCTGGAGAGGCTGACAAGGGTGCTTGAGGAGTGGCGCTCCCGCGGGGGCTTCAACACTGCACAGCATGCCCAGAAACAGCAATTGGAGAGGCCTGCAGCCCGTCGTGCTCTGTCTAGGGCAGATCCCAGAATTGGGGCCTGCTTTGCACCCCATTCTAGGCCCCCCTGGGGTGGCAGAGCGTCCCCTGCCAGTGTCCTGGTTGGGGACTTTCCATTCCAGACAAACGTGCCTCTAGAATCCCAGTCTTTTGTTTTGCAGAGCTGCCAGCCATCATCCCCACCTGTGGAGGCCACTGCCCTGCCCACACCTGCAGCGGGCACGCCGCCACGTGGCGCTTCACCACAGGGCGACACAGAGTCTGCAGGTGCTTTGTCATCGTCCCCTGGCTCCCCTTCTGCTGAGCCCTGCTCTTCACAAAGCCTGCACATGGATGGGAGCAAACCCATAGGCATTACCAGAAGCCCCCTAGTCTTGCTGACGAGGCTAAGCCAGGAGATCGTGGAGAGCTCGATAACATCCAGCATTGTTGTCTCCCCAGGGAAGAGCCAGGCTTCCCTGAGGGCAGACGAGCAGCCTGCCTCACTGGCATGCAGCAAGACCAGCAGCGTGGCGTTCAGCTCCCCCAACCAGCGTCTGAGCCCCACCTTTGCCAACCTCACTCCAGGCACCTGGCGCCTGATGCCTCGGAGACTGTTCCCAGCTTCGTGCAACCCAGGGAAAGCCACTGAGAGGAATCAGGATGCGCCACCTCCTGATGCTGGGGGGTCTGGGGCTCAGAGGAACAGGACCTGTGCCCAGCATGGCTGCCCCAGGAGGAGCCAGGGAGCAGGCAGTGCCCCTTGTTCCCAGCGGCTTGGGGACAGCAGGGAAGCCTCGGTGCCCACTGAGACAGGGGAGCGGAGCGAGGCATCCAGCCAGGTGGACACGCGTGGCCAGGCAGGCAAGGCGTGCCAGCTGGAGGAGGGCAAGGACACTGTGCACTATTACTGGGGGATCCCATTCTGCCCCAAAGGTGCTGACCCCAACCAGTACACGCAGGTCATCCTGTGCCAACTGGAAGTATACCAGAAGAGCCTGAAGCAGGCCCAGCGCCGGCTCCTGAACAAGAAGGAGTTTGGCGAGCCTGTGGTCCCTGGGTCTGCCCCCTCCAGCCCACCTGCCCCAGGGAAGGCGGAGGGAGTTGCCAGGGAGAATGGGGTCGAGGAGGCAGAAGATGGGGATGTGGAAGGGAGAACTGAGCCCAGGGCTGCAGCCTGGCTTCTGCGCTCCCCAGGCCATGGGCCTGGTGAGAATCCAGCGTGGAGCCCAGACGGGAAGAGTTCAGCGTCCGAGGAGGAGCCTACCACTAGCTACTGCCAGGTAACCAGGAGTGGAAGGAATGCTCTGCCTCGGGCCGGTCCAGCCCCTTTCTAGGGTCTCGCGTCAGGGCTGGTTCGGAATGTGGGGGGACTATGAGAGAGAGGGCTCAGCCGCTGCCCAGTGCCCCGCAGCCCCTAGCTATTGTCCAGCATCCCGCTCTGTGTCTTAGCTTCCTGCCCCTTGAGAGAACTGCAAGACCGAGGCCATGTGTGTCTGAGGTGGGTTGGGCATGGTGCCCCACATGTTGGAGGTGAGGACAGGGGCCTGCCTGGGGGGCTGGCACTGGCCATGGCAGTAGAGAGCCAGTTGGCAGCCTGGGCTGCTGCATCAGGTGCCTCTTAGCAGCTGCTCTTGTTTTCCTCAGTCGTGGTTTAGCCACGGCAGTGCCCAAAGTGGTTCTCCAGAGGCAGCCACTGCCCTGGCTCAGGGCTCATGTCAGTGCTGAGCCCGGTGGACGCTAGGTGTCAGCATTCACCTCCGTGGGGCTGCGGCTGGTGCGGGAGGCAGCTTTGTCACTGCTCCGCTCAGCAGATTGCCAGGCAGATGAAGTATTTATTACTGCTGTATTTTAGGTGCGTGTCAGCCTTTTCCAACCCTCATTTGTCATCATGACTCCGTTCCCAAATCCGCGTGTAACTTTATCTTCTCTCTGACTGAAGCCTCCGCGCTGTTGTTCCTGTTTGCGAGGGTATTTGATCATTTACCGGGTGTTAGGGAGATACTTAACTTGTTTGCTGATATTTATATTCTGCCTCGTACCGGCGACCTGCGGTGCGTTGGCACATTCTGCACCGAGCTGGCATGTGGGGCTGCGAGCTGCCTTCCAGGACCGCCTTGGGCTCAGCCCCAGCCTGAGCGCTGCCCAGCATCAGCGGCTGGGGCCACGAGCCTTTTGCTTCTCATCCTCTTCTCCAGTAGAGAGGGGTGTTTTGTTTGCCTTGCAAGATGCTGGTGACTGGAGAGCAGATGGGCGGGAGGAGCAGAAAGGCTGGAAGCTGCTGCTTCCAGCAGTCAAGGGAGAAGTGGAGGTGTGGCCCAGGTGTTCGCACACTGCCCTGACACCTGTGAGCTTGCCCTGTGGGTTCTGGCAAAGACAGGACAGACCAGGCCCTTTTGATATTAAATGCAGGGGAAATCTGGAAGTTGTTTATAACCTCCCATCTCGCGGTGCCCAGCCAAGACCCCCGGGACCTGTCTGCTGCAGAGAATCAGCCGCACAGGGTGCATGGCTCACACTTTCCAATCGTCTTTGCCCTTCCTCACTGGGGAGCAGCAGCCCCTTGCTCCATCTCCCTTTGTGCTGCCTCATGCTGGGGCCGGGGGAGGTGACTTGTGGGTGGTTCGGCCCCTTTACAGCTCACCTGGATCTTTTTTGTGCTCTTTTATGCTCTTTCTTTGCCAGGCTTTCGCCTGCCACACCAGTGGTGTTGCTTCTCTGACAGAAGCAATGGCCCAGCCCTTCTGCAGCCCATGCCAGGGCACTGAGCAAACCTACCCAGACAGCTGCCAGCACCTTGCTGCCCATGGGAGCCCACTGCTACCACCAGGGTGGAGCCAGTCCAGTCCCAGCAGTGGAAGGAAGCATCAGGCCAAGCCAGCTGGCACAGAGACAGCCAGGACGTGTCCCCCTGGCCACTGCTCTGCAGGGCTGGTAGAGGTGATCAAGGCTCCTGGGTTCCCTCATCCCTTCCGTGAGCTCTGTGGTAGTGGAACAGGCAGTGCCAGCCTTGCTGCGGGGATGGGTCAGGGCATCCCGTGGGTGTTCATGACACTGAGATTCCTGGCTGCCTGTCTGCAGCCAGCAAGCACAGGCTCTTGGGATATCTGCCATGCCCGGCTCTGGTCAGCAAGCAGCTGTTAGTTCACCTCTGGGTGGTTCATGCAGCATTGAGCAGTGGGAACATGGCATGGAAGAGCCAGTCCACCCCAGTGGGTGATGAGTTGGTACCCTGAACTAGATTGTCTGGCACGCTGCAGGGAGGTGGGTGTTTGGGGTGGTGGGAACTGCATTGCTGATGGGAGCAGCCGCCTGGCAGGATCTGAGTTCTGGAGAGATTGAGAGAGTGAGATTGGGGTAGGGCTGTGTGCTGCAGACACAAGGGGCTAGAGAGGGATCGGGACGGGGGGGGAGAACACAAACCCTGCTCCTGGCACAGTGACTGTGGGGAAGGTGATGAAATTTTGCCAGGCCACAGGCACTCTGTGAGAGGGACAAAAACTCCTGGGAATTGTCATTGTGGGAGACTAACGCCCAGAAATAGCTAAGAGAACAAGCACTACTAATAATAGTAGCGCCCAGATATTCCTGAGCGTGCTAGCCAGCAGATTTCTTCGCCAGCTTGTCATGGAACCGAGGAGAGGTGCTGCTATTTTAGACTCCACTTGGGAGGTAGCAAGGATACTGGAGAGCTCTGGGTGGGGAAAAGGATCTCAGCAATGGTTGCAAGCTGGTCCAGGGGAGGTTCAGCAGAGGGGAAAGTGGGCAGTTGTGCAGCAAAGACCTCACTCTCAAAGAAGCAGGTGCTGGTCATTGAGGGACGTGGTCTGCCAAGTCAGCCGGACTGAGGCAAATGGGAGTTTGGCTGCGGCAAGGTCTGGAAATCAAAGCTGCAGAAACTCCCTGGCACTTGTAGCCCAAGCAAGGAGCCCGGGCTTCTAGGGTAGGGCTGTGACCTCTGCCAAACAACTCGCCAGCTCAGCACAGATTTTAGGAGTAGTCTGCAGTGGGTCCTGGCTTGGTCAGCATAGCCCCAGGCCTCCGCCATCAGATGCATGGGGACAGCACGAGAAGCAAAGCTGCATTGCACCTTGAGGGGAAGCAAAGACGGGTGGGTGAGGGTGACAGGTGGGCAAGGAGTGGGTGGAATCTATCTTGGTTTTCATGGAGGATGATAAGCCCAGGACAAAGGCAGGGCGGCTGTGCTGGGCATGAAGGTGTGGAAATGAAGGCAGAAGCAAAGCTCAGAGAGCTCCTTGCAGGGTGGGAGTGGAGGCCTTCACTGCAGATTCAGAAAGAGCTGGCCTGCAAGGTTACTGGCTGGTTGCAGGTGCCTGTACCGTATCTCTCGGCTGGGCATGGGCTGTGTGACTGGCGGGGAGCCAGCGCTGTGGTGTCATAGATTCATAGACACTAGGGTCGGAAAGGACCTCTACAGATCATCAAGTCCGACCACCTGCCTTGGGACTCAGCCCAGGTCCCTGTTCAGGTCAGATGACCCAGCCAGGTGCCTATTCAGCCTTCTCTTAAAGACCCCCAAGGTAGGGGAGAGCACCATCCCACTTGGAAGCCCATTTCAAGTTTTGACCACCCTTGCCATCGAGATGTTTTTCCTGATATCTAGCCTAAATCTGTTCTCTGTCAGTTTGTGACCATTGCTTCTTGTCACCCCAAGACGTGCCCTGGTGAACAGAACATAGATTTCATAGACATTAGGGCTGGAAGGGACCTCCCAGATCATCAAGACCAGCCCCCTGCCCCGGGGCAGGAGTCAGCTAGGGTCAAAGGATCCCAGCAAGACAAGCATCCAAATGTTTCTTGAATGAGTCCAGAGTAGATGCCTGCACCACATCTGGAGCAGAGTCTATTCCAAGTCTTGGCGTCTCGGACTGTAAAGAAATGTTTTCTTATGTCTAGCCTAAAATGGTCTTACAGGAGTTTATGACCGTTGGTCCTTGTTTTTCCTCCGGTTCCTTGCTGCGTCCCCTGAATGAGTTTGTAGACTGCTACAAGATCAACTCAGCCTTCTCTTACAGAAGCTAAAGAGGTCCAGGTCCCGCAGTCTCTCCTCGTAGGGCTTGGCCTGCAAACCCTTAACCATATGAGTGGCCTCTGGACCCTCTCAAGGTTATCCACATCCTTCTTAAAGTACGGCACCCAAAACTGGACACAGTACTCCAACTGTAATCTGACAAATGCCGCATAGAGGGGAAGTATCACCTCCTTGGATCTATCTGTCATGCAGTTAGCTTTGCTGATGATTCAATCACACTGATGACTCATGTTCATCTTGGATCCCCCATGACTCCAAGATCCCTTTCCACTGCTTTGCTGCTGAGAGGGTCATTCTCCGGCCAGGAGGTGTGCTGGATATTTTTGCGCCCTAGGTGCACCACTCTGCATTTGACCTTGTTGTACTGCATCCTGTTGTTTTCTGCCCACGTATCCAACCTGGCCAGGTCTGCCTGCAATCGTTCTCTACCCTTTGGGGTGTGCACTTCACTCCACAATTTAGTATCCTCCGCAAACTTGGACAGAGTACACTTCACACCCACATCCAAGCCGCTGATGAAGACATTGAAGGGTACAAGTCCAAGGACTGAGCCCTGCGGGACCCCACTGCCCACATCCTTCCAGGCCAATACCAATCCATCCACCACCACCCTCTGAGTGTGACCCTCAAGCCAATTTGCCACTCACCAGACGGTGTAAGCATCTAAATCACAACCTCTTAATTTATTTATTTATGTGAATGGGATGAGATAGGGTGTCAAAGGCCTTCCTAAAATCTAAGAAAACGACATCCACCTGTGTCAGTAAAGGCTGGCCCGTTCACCTGGTCTCCGTAGCATGTCTAGCTTCAGGGCATGGTCTGAAAGGAGAAGATGAGGTGAATGGATAGTGGTGTGGTAAGAGTTTCTGACAGGCTGACGGCCTTTTGGGAACTTGGCTGGTTCATGCAGGGAGGGAGCAGGTCTGTTCTTGCTGGGCTGCAGCCAAGTCTGATCTGGCACCATGGGGGAGCAGTGGTTAAGCTGGGAAGCAGGGGTGGTGCCAGGGTGGTGGAGCAGAAAAGGATGAGCAGGTGGTGTGGAGAGGGGAGCATCTGCCTGGGACAGGTACCGGGGGCACCGACCAGGGCCTGGGCTTGGATTGTTATGAAACAGGAGGGTGTGAAGGGAAAGGAAAGCAGTGGAGAGGCCTGGGCAGGGTGGGCACAAGCAGGACACGCTGGTCAGGAGCAAGTGAGGGCTGGAGACAAGCAGGTGTCTCCCCTGGAGTAGGGAGGGGCTGGAGGAGCCCAGGGACTAGTCGATGGCCTGTCTGGGAGACCTGGGAAACAGAGCAGTGGTTGCTTTGGCCCCTGCAGCCATGGGTCTGCACTTGCCAGCCTGAGGTCCCTTGTGCCTGCTGCAGCTCCAAGTTCAGTTCTCACATTTACATCCAGCGCTTCTCCCTTTGCAGGCCTCCCAGGTGCTGCCTGCAGAAGATGCCCCTGAAGACGGCGAGCCCATGCAGATCACGCAGAGGTGAGCGCAGCCGCTTGGGAGCACAGGGCCTGAGTGCACAGCTCTGCTCTGGTGGCCTGAATTCCCTCCACATAGCCTCACCAAGAGGCTCAGAGAGTGCTAGAGGCTGCCTGCAGTCACTGCTGCTATGGACTGTGAGAGGCTTGTGGCATGGGGCCCTTGAGAGGGAGAGGCAGAGATGCTAGGGGCGAAGGCATCTCTTACTGTGGAGCCCCCCGGAACGTGCAAGCGTCTGGCAGCAGGGTGTAGCCGGCTAGGGTGATCTGTAACTGTGGAGCCCGCGGTCTGAGCTGAGCTGGGCTGGGCTGAGCAGCAGGGCTGGAAGGAGCAGTGAGATAGGGGTGAGTTAGAGCCCTGCCCCAGAGCAGTGGCACATACGCTTCCTGGTGGACTACTCTGTTACAAACATACATGTACACACATTTAGTGTACATGTGTGTTAGGGGGCGTCATGGGTCTGAAGAGGTAATAGCAGTTTGCTGTGCTGGAGATGGCGCCTCTTGTATGCCGCAGGCAGAGCGAAGCTCTCCAAGAGTCCAGTCGGACTAGCGAGGGCAGGATGAAGAACAAGTGTCTCCTTAGACTTGCCCCCGCCCAGTCTTTGGTGGGGGCAGTTTGGGTGCAGACACTAGTGATTGCTCCCAGAGCCTCCCTGGAGGGCTCAGAGGCATTGCAAGCAAAGCAAACCCTCAGGGGTGACTGGGGAGAATGCTGACCTTTCTTGGGCTGGCTTTTCTTGGGCAGCAGCAGTATGAAATTATCAGGACCCAGTCACTTGGGCCTGACAGGGCCTGGGGTGGGAGATTCCCCTGTAAGGCTCACTCCAGACAGATCTGTGCCACGTGGTTAATGCTTGGGGCAGGGCCCGCCTAGAGTGTGATCGCCTCAAAATGCTGTTCCGTGCCCCTCTGCAGCCAGGAGGCTTGGGGTGCACGCGGAGGAGCAGGGACCTCTCGCCTCCTGGTAGCACTGGGGCGCCAGGACACCTCCTGCGTCAGGCTCTAGCCATGGAGTGCTACCAGCAGGGTTGGGGACACACCTATAAGCTGTGCCCAGCATGTGGTCTCCTGATGGCCTGTCCATTGGTCCCGGGGGGGGTTAATCCTTAATACTGGGTGTCAGGCCTTCCACAGGAGCTCAGCGGTGGAGCCAAATGCTTTCCTTATCAGGACGGAAATTTGCCATTGTAACCTCCAGTTCCACTGCTGCAGCGAGATGAAGGTGGCCACAGCCTCCTTAGTTCTGTGCACATTAATTGTGGCTAACTGGTTCCTGGCAGTTCACCAGCTCAGTCTGAGGGCGATGCCTGGGCACTCCCTACTCGGTCGGTGTTCGTCAGAGGCAGGTCCTGAGGCAGCGTTGTTCTGGGCTGTGTTGGAGGGGGCTCTGCCTTCCAGGGCCAGGCTGCTCCCTCCGTCATGCTGTGTGCAACCCTTGGCGGGCTGTGAGTGCGATCAGCAATCATGCCTGGAAGGCAGTTGGTGCAGCCGGCAAAGAGGTTTGACTTCAAATTGCTGCACTTGTTTTATAAATGTCAGAGCAGGTTGTTTTAGGTGAGCCCTTTTGAAGAAAGTCCCCCTGTTCCGCGCGGACTCCCAACAGGCGCATGGAGATGGCTTGTTTAGAGAGAGTCGCCGCTTGGGGGTTCATATCAGACTGCAGGTATTTATCATAAATCAGCGGTGGCTGCTCCCTTCTCTCAGAGGCCTGCGCTGAAGTTGAATACATCTCATGTTTGCCAGTGTGGGGATTTGTGCTTTTCAAGTGTGCTCTTGCATACTTGATCAAACTAATCCAGGAGCCAGGTAGAGTGTGGCAGGCTCCGGCGTGGGTGCAGACATGTCCAGCAGTGCCCTCCTGCCTCACAAAGGCGCGGCGCTCTGCAGGGAGACAGGAAGTCAAAGCAGAGGAGCTGTGTGCAGTTTAGATGCCATGTGGCAGGACTGTGCTGCGGGGAAGCTTTGTGCTGCATCATGTCCCTGCTTCTAGAGAAAGCCGTGGGCAGTGATGAAGGGACGATGAGTGATGGAGGGAAGAGGAGCTGGAGTATTGCACACACCTCTGTCTCATCTCCTGCTCAGAGCTCCCTGACGCAGGGCGGAAGCTGCCACTGCACACAGTGGGATCAAAGGCCTCCCTCCCTTCTGTCGCATGACACTGGCTCTTTGGAGCCCTCCACCAAGGGCTTGGTGGGAAGCAAGTGCCTCTCAGTGCTTTTCTGGGCTTGGTGTTTCCACTCGGTCTGTCTCTCTTCTCATGACCCTTCTGGGTGGTGGAGAGCCACTGCCTGGAGACGTGAGTCTGTCTCTCAGGCCTGAGCGGGCCAGGCAGGTTCACACTGTGGTGCTGATTTGGCCCAAGATTCACAGGGGCATTTGTGTTTTGACAGCATTTCGGCTTTGACTCCCCTTGGCAGTAAACGGAGCCCAGACATTGCCACCGAAAGCCCTGCTGCAGAAGAGATCACCGTGTGCCCTGGTAAGAGCTATCATGATGCCTCCTAAGCTCTGTTCTGCAGAGGACCCAGCCCGTGCTCCAGGACAAGCCTGTATTGCTGGGTCTGGGAGACCTCTGCCCCTCCTCAGGATGTTGAGGGTTCACTCCTCTGGGTTCAGTGCCTATTTGCTGAGCAAAACAGGGTTTCTGTCCTGCTAAGCCCCATCACTGCTAGCTGTGGGTGGTCAGTTTGTTCCCTCCTCATTAGGCACCAAGGCCCATGTGGGTTCTTGGGTCACGCACCTGACAGCCCTGCTGCAGAGCTGGGAGCCTGGGGTGGAAGATGAGGAGCCTCACGCCGAGGCTGCAGCACTCTGCCCCACCCGGCACGCTCTTGCTCACATTCTCCAGGCTGCGCGGGCCCTGTCCTCGCCCCCATGCCGTGACTTTTAACCTCTCCCCTGCTCGGCAGCTGGGACACGTCTGCTCACGTTCACGGAAAGTCTCGAACGTGTAGAAGCTGTGAAAACACTGTGAAGCAAATGTGCCGAGCTCCCCTGATGAACAGGGTGCTAGCTGGGGGCTGCCAGCCCGCACTGACGGGGCTTCCGTTGCAGAGACCCAGCCAAGTCCCTCTGAAGCAATCGAGCCAGTGAGCAAGGAGCTGTGTTCAGCCAGCAGAGATGCACCTGGGCAGGTGAGAGCCACGCGAGATGGGTCAACTAGGTGTCCCCTCATTCCTGTGTATCTCCAGGGGAGGGCCGGGCCTCTGACTAGCCCACTGCCTAATTAGTCCCAGGTTATGATGCTCCCAGACCCCTCACAGCCATGATCTCTAGGACTGTGTGGGCCTGCACCTACCACAAGGGCTGCTACTGAGCCTGATCACTGCTGCTCAGGGCCCATGGGCAAGTGCCACTGCTGGTCAGCACCTCGGGGTGAGCCCTGGCTGGGGTGACGTTTCTGGGCTGGTATCTGCTGGACTGGGCTCAATCCAGCTGCCATGGAGGGCAGGAGGAGCAGTGAGTGGGCCTGGGCTAGGCTGCTTGTTGGCATTGCTTCAACCTGGCATTTTTAGAGCAAGGGCCAGGGGAGAACAAGCAGAGCTTGAGTGCCTGCAGCAGCCATGGCCTGAAGCAGAGCAATGCAAACATGGAGCCAGGTCTGCTTCCTCTCTGGCGTGCAATGATAGCGGCTGCCCATGTTGCCATGTCTGGATTGCCACACTGGTACTGCAGTGCCCAGCTGCTGTCACAATAACGACATCTGAATGTGCTTCTTGATCCCAGAATGGCTCCTTGGGGTGTTCATTTACAGCTGTTTCCGGGGAGCAAGTGCCACATGGGCAGGGACTGTGGCGGGCCAGTAGGGGGCGCTCCCGTTTTGAGCCGCCCACCTCCCTGCGCCCGACCACCTTCCAGGCTCCGAGTGCCTCCCTTGGGGTGC
>JAGPOW010003447.1:36301090-36353151 GCA_030014935.1 Caiman crocodilus | reverse complement strand
TCCGGGTCTCTGTCATGTGACCCGGGTTGAAATCCCTGCCCTGAGGGATTCTCCAGCAGCCCCTCAGGCTGGCACAGAGACACGCTTGTGCAGGAGGAGAGCGCCCAGGGTGGCGGTTCTGCCACAGGGACATGTGGGCCAGGGCCTCGCAGGTGCTTGACGAGAGCTTCATTTGTGAGAACATGGCCAGGCAGCTCGTGCAGGGCACCAGGAGCTGCAGTGTCTTGTTGTCATGGGCCCCCTAATGAAGCTAGTTCCGCTCTGTGCCTTCCTGCTGCAGGTGCCTGCCAGCCCTGCACAGTCAATTAGCCACTGCAGTAGGGAGCTGTAGCCATTATTCTGCATGGGGCACTGCCATCACGGCTGCTCAGGTGTGTTGCGCTGGGGCAGCAGGAGTTGGGGCCCTAAACTCAGCCCCTGAGATTTTCAGATGGTGTCTGCAGGGTCTTAGGTGCCTGGGTAGGAGCTGAATGCCAGAGCCTTGCAGGCTGATGTGGTTACACCCTGAGGGAAGGCTGTGCTGAGCCAGTGCGGGCAGCAGGCTCTGGTCCGGCTGGCAGGATGCATATTCCTTGCGGGGCAGTCAGGGTAAGGCTATGAATGGCCTGGCTGGCCCGAGCAGACCCCACTCAAAGCCTGAGCCCGCAGACTTCAGCCCAGAGGCCACATTGCCATGAGCGGACCCAGCCCCTGGCTGCAGGCAAGCAAGGCATGCAGGGTTTCCCTCCTGAGGCTCTGATCAGCGTCCACGACAGCCAGTCATAGACCAGATCTCTGCCATAGCTGTGTGCCCAGCTGACCCCAGTCACTGCCTGCCAGATGGGCACTGTCACGAGGCTCCTTGTGTCACAAGGATCCTTGCAGATGCCATCTCACTGGGTTGTGTCTCCCCATGGGCTCCCTCTAGCTAGTTCATGTTTAAATGTTGCTGCTAATGGCACAGGAGAAATGCTTTTCTTCCAAACGTGCAAGAAGAGATGCTCCCAGCAAGCTGCCCAGGGCAGACCTCTCCCTTGGCTTGGCTGGCCTGCTGCCTCACTGGGACCTCAAAGCTTGTAGGCACAGTCTGGGTCACAGCAGTGTAGGTGCCTGGGAGCATGGGTGAGGGCCAGTGTGTTTTAGCCACCATGTGCCAGCAGAGTGGACTGGTAGCCTCCAACAGCAACGGCTCCTGTCATGTTCATAGACTCATGGATGTTTGGGTTGGAAGGGGGGTCAACAGATCGTTGAGTTTGACCCCCTGCCCTGGGCAGGAAAGAGCGCTGGGGTCAGATGACCCCAGCCTTCTCTTAAAGACCCCCAAGGTAGGGGAGAGCACCATCTCCCTTGGGAGCCCAGTCCAAATTCTGGCCACCCTTAATGTGAAGAAGTTCTTTCTAATGTCCAACCTAAATCTGCTCTCTGTCGGTTTATAATCATTGCTCCTTGTTACCCAAGAGGCACCCTGATGAACAGAGCATCTCCAATCCCTTGCTGCATCCCCTAATGAATTTGTAGATGGTCACAAGATCACCTCCCAGCCTTCTGTTGTGGAGGCTAAAGAGGTCCAGGTCCCTCAGTCTCACCTTGTAGGGCTTGGTCTGCAAACCCTTAACCATAGGAGTGGCCTCCTCTGGACCCTTTCAAGGTTATCCATATCCCTCTTGAAGTGTGGCACCCAAAACTGGACACAGTACTTCAACTGCGGATTGACCAGTGTCGCACGGGGGGGAGGATCACCTCCTTGGATCTGTTTGTCATGCATCTGCTGATGCACGATAAAGTGCAGTTAGCTTTGCTGATGATTTCATCACACCGATGACTCATGTCCGTCTTGGATCCACTGTGACTCTGAGATCCCTTTCCGCTGCTGAGAGGGTCAGTTCTCAGGCAGGAGGTGTGCTGGATATTTTTGCGCCCTAGATGCACCACTGCATTTGACCTTGTTGTACGCATCCTATTGTTTTCTGCCCACTTATCCAACCTGGCCAGGTCTGCCTGCAATCGTTCTCTACCCTTTGGGTTGTGCACTTCACCCCACAATTTAGTATCTGCTGCAAACTTGGACAGAGTACACGTCACACCCGCATCCAAGTCACTAATGAAGATATTGAAGAGTACAGGTCCAAGGACAGAATCCTGTGCAACCCCACCACCCACATCCTTCCAGGTCGATACTGACCTGTCTACTACCACTCCCTGGGTGTGACCACTAAGCCAATTTGCCACCCACAAGACCGTGTAATCATCTAAGTCACAGCCTCTTAATTTATTTATGAGAATGGGATGAGATACTGTATTGAAGGCCTTGCTAAAGTCCAAGTAAACGACATCCACCTCTACTCCTGCGTCTAAGCATTTTTTGACCTGGTCATAAAAAGAAACCAGATTAGTCAGGTAGGCTCTACATGCTACCAATCCATGCTGGTTGCCCTGCTGCATTATTTTTCCTGGGGGACTCGCACAAATATGATTCTTCAGAATTTTTTCAAAGACTTTTCCAAGGATGAAGGTGAGACTGACTGGCCTATAATTACTCGGATCCTTTTTCCTTCCCTTCTTGAAAATAGGGACCACGTTGGCCCTTTTCCAGTCCTCCGGGACCTAGCCCGAGTGCCACGAGCGCTCAAACAGCCATGCCAGTGGCTCTGCTATGACACCAGCCAATTCCTTCAGTGCCCTCGGATGCAGCTCGTCCGGGCCTGCCGACTTGAACGCATCCAGTCCATCCAAGTGACTCTGCACCAAGTCGGCGTCAACAGCTGGTGGGCTGGTGTCCCTCCCATGCCCACCTAAGAGCCCATTAGGAGGCTTGTCTTGCCCGCTGTTCAGGAACACCAAGGCAAAAAACTCACTGAAGAGCTCAGCCTTGTCCCCCGGTCTGTCACTAATTGCTCCTGCTTGTTCAGTAGGGTTCCATGCTGCCCCGCACCTTCCTGTTACTCCCTACATACCTAAAAAGAGACACTTTGTTGTTTTAATTTCTATTGCCAGCCTCAGCTCCATACTTGCTTCGGCCTTTCTAACTGCCTCCCTGCAAGTGCAGGCCAAGTAGGTATACTCCTCCTTGGGAGCTTCCCCCTGCTTCCACCACCTATATGCCTCCTTTTTTTGCCCTTAAGCTCCCCTGGATTTCTCTGTTTAGCCAAGGAAGTTTTTTGGCCCCTTCCCCACCCTTTCCCTCGCACTGGGATCATCTCCCTCTGTGCCCGAAGGATCGCTTCCTTTAGGAACAACCACCCTTCCTGGACTCCCATCTCGCCAGTACTCCTATCCCGCAGTGCGTCTTTGACTAGATGGAGTTAGCCTTCCTAAAGTCAAGCGCTCCCACCCTACTAGTTATCTTTCCCACCTTACGCTGTATGGTGGATTCAGCTGATTGGTGGTCACTGTCCCCAGGGTGACCACAAATCTGCAGCTCCCCTACCAGGTCATTCCCCATAGCCAACACCAAGTCCAGTAAGGCATTCCCCATTGTGGGACCATTTCCCTGCTGCATTAGGTGGAAGTCCTGCGTGCAGGTTAAGAACCTACATGAACGGTTGGATTTGGCTGACTGCTCCTTCAGCAGATGTCATGGGGGTAGTTTAGGTCCCCCATGACAACCACGTCCCTAGACCATACAGCCTCTGAGAGTTGCCTGCCTGCTCACTGCCCCTCCATCATCGTGGCTGTCCTTCCTGCTTCCCTTCTCCCTCGTAGAGGTCCTGGGCTAGCTCTGCGCTGCCTTCGGGCACTGCCTCGTGAAGTCCCCAGCAGGCCCTTTCATGCTCTGCTCCTCAGGCAGGGAGGCTTTGCATTTCCCTGGGATGTGGTGCTCCCTATGGTCCAGCTGCTCACCTTGCCCCCTGTGGGGCTTTCCCAGGGGATCCCTGAGGATGAATGTGCTGGGGCTGGGCTGGGCAGGGAAGGGGAGCACACAGTTTTGGGGAAGGGCCGTGGGGCCACCCGGTGCTGCATGGTTGTGAGGAGCACTGCAGCACTGAGGCCTGGTGGGCTGAGCTCTTGTCCCTTTCCTCAGACTGCTGGAGATGAAGATGTGGATGGCACGTCGGAGAGCAGTCTTGCCGTGGCTGCCTGTGTGGCCTGCCCGCTGTGCGACCAGGGCTTCCCTGCCACGGAGATCGAGCTGCACGCCATGTATTGCAACGGCACCACGGGAGAGGATGCTGATGAGGACCTCCCAGGTCTGATGTGTGTGGGCTTCCAGGCCTCGGTTCTGTCTGTGCAGGCACATGTGCCCTGTCTCTGCTTGTGTGTGTGCGTGTGCATGTGGACTGCAAAGCTCTTGAAGCCATGGGCCTCCAAGTTGCTGCCTGAGCACTGCGGGGAAGCCGCTGCCCTCTGCGCACATCATGGCCTGAGGTGGTTATGAGAGCATACCTGACTGTGTCTGTGTACAGGTGAGCAGCACGTCCTGCTCTCCCGCTGCATGCACAGCTGGCTCCACTGGCAGCTGGGGGCTGAAAAGTACCAGGGCCTGCGCTGGAGTGCAAGCGGCCCCAGGGCTGCAGCAGCAGTGCTGATCCCATCACAAGCTCCCAGCCCCACAACAAAACATGCAGGGGGAGGCCTGTCTCTTCTGATGAGGTCCAGTCGGGAAGAATCTCCCACAATGGGAACAAGCACAGGGCGCTGGGGACAGGCAGTGTGGGGCAGGAAGGAGCAGCCTGGAAGAGCATGCATGAGTCTGGTGTGGAAGGCGGTGAGCTTGTGACATCTAGCCAATGTCACAGGCCTCTGAGCATGAGTGCGGGGCCAGTCACCCTTGCCACAGCCCTGTGAGGCATGCTCAGGGGACCTGCCAGCAGCTTGCGCCAGGCCAGGCAGGAAGTCCCAGGTCCCCGGGGATCCAGAGCCTGGAGGAGGCCAGAGGGAGGATGAAGCAAGAACAGAGTTTGCTGGAGGGTGGGTCTGGCATTGTAAGGTGACCAGGAGCAGCTCCCAAAACCAGGAGGTCAGAGGTGAAGGCTTCTCCCTATCTTCAGCTGTGTGGCCTGGGCTTGCCACTGCTGACTTGGGGCCCCCATGCCCAGCTCCACTGCAGCCATGCTCAGCCACATGGCCTCGCTCTCCCCTGTGCTGCCACACACGGCACAGCTGGGGTCTTCCCCAAGCAGCTGGTGCACTGGCCCTGTGCTCAGCGGGGTGTGCTGTGCCAGCTGTGCTTGCTGCTGTGGGAGACTAGAAGCCACGAGCACCTGAGCATGTGCAGGAGGCATCCCAAGGCTGCGGTGCTGGAAGGTGAATGAGCTCACCAGTGGTTCTCCCTGTCCCTTCAGACACTGGCAGTGAGTCTGTGTGGGTTGTGGTGCCACGAGGCTGGGCCAGGGCAGGATGGGGAGAAGATGCCACCTTAAGGCCTGGCCCCGAGTGTGGAAAGTGACTGGGGCAGACTCTGTCCTGTCCCTCTTCCTGAGGGACAGAAGCAGGCACCGCAGAGGCCTGGCTGCTCTCATGGCTGCCGTGGGAGGGCTGGCAGGTCACGGAGCCCAGCACCAGCAGACAGGGAGGGCCCCCAGAGCTGCCTGCCGTGCTGGGAGAGCGGCCTGTTGCAGTCACAGCTGGAGGAGGCGCCAGGCAACAGGGTGCACCTGTTGTCTGGGAGCCTGACTGAGACCCAGAGCAGTCCTGCCTTGGGCCCTAGCCAGCTCTTCTCCCCTCAGCAGGGAGCTCGGCTTCCCCAGCTGAAATGCAGCCCTGCGCTGCTGGCATCGGGAGCGTGTGGAGAGGACTGCGGCGGGAGCAGCCGAGCTGCGCACGTACCCAGCAGCCGCCTGCAGTCAGGCTGCAGAGCTTGCTCGGCCGTGCCGGGGAGCGCAGCACACTGGAGCCAGGCATCAGCATGCGAGTCAGGCAGATCCATCCATCCACGTGCCGCCTGCCTGTCTCTGAGCTGCCCGGCACTGCTGGGAGCTTCCCTTGCATAGCTTGTGGGGCATCCCTGAGTCCGGGACTTGAGGGTCTGTGCCTAGGGGTCTGCAGCAGGGTTAGGGTTAGGGTTGCAGTTCATGACAGGAGCCTGCATCCCCTCCCATCCTGAGGAGACCCACTGAGTGAGGCTTTCTGCTTGCATTCCAGTGCTCACACGGCGGCAGAGAGAAGCCAAGAGCAGAGCGGTCCGGGGCATCCCACCACCCAGGGACACTGGCAAGTAAGTAGGTAGGCGGCTTCCCTCGACTCGTGTGGACACCCCTGTCCTGCCCCCAGCCATGGAGCTGGGCCTCGTGGGTGCCCGGGGCAGGAGGAAGCAGAGGCTGCCAGGCTCTTAGCTTTGCAGGGCTGCTTCCAGCCCAGCCCGTGTGCAGGCCAGCAGCATTTGCTCTGATAGCTCTGGAGAGCGGCTGCTGGGTATGAACTGGGCCAGGCCCACGAGCATCTGGGAGGAGCCTGGAGCCCTGGAAGGAGGAGCAGGCTGGATGGGGAGCTGACAACATGGCAGCTGGAGGGATCGTCTTAATTCAATTAGACTTTCGGAAGAGCCGAGGCTTTGTTTAATCTCTTCCTCTCCAGCCCCTCCTCCTCCCACCCACCCAGAGCTTGGAAGAGAGGAGCTGACAGTGAGATCCCTGCCATGGAAGCTATTTTGTTGTTGCAAACAGGGAATGGCAACATCGCTAATGGAATTAGGCTAATTATAGAGAGGACCGCTTCTGTTTAGACACGTTATCTGGGTAATCGGCACTGACTGGAAAGGCACCGCAAGAGCATGGCAGAGTGAGCGTGGGGGGTCGAGGCGGAGGAAGCCACGCTCCCCCCTGCTGGGCTCAGACTGCTCTGTGGCTGACCCACTCCTGATGGCTGCCAGGTAGCCATGCTGGGGTGCCCCTTGTCCTCCTCCTTGGAGGGGGGGCCCAGCAGCAGCCATGGCCTTTTAGGGTGTCACCTGCCCAGTATGAGTTCAGTGCCAGCATAGACAAGCCCTCGGCTTCCAGTGCCTGCTCTGCTCTGCTTTGCGGTGGTGCCTGGCGAGTGGAGCTGGGGGCGGTGCAAAAGGTTTGCTGCTCAGACGGGGTCTCCGGTGAGCCGATGCTCTGCTTCCACACCCTGGCTTTGCCTTGCAGGCAAAGTGCAGCTTCTTCAGCAGAGGCCCAGGGCCTGTTGCAGCCACGTGGGAGGGTGTCTCATGTCCAAGGAGAACCTGGTCCATTAGAGTAGCCAGCTTCATTAGCATCCCATTCCATTGCTGCAGCTGCAAGGAGTGCCAGCAGCTGCTCCAGTGTGGTGGTGGGTGCCAGGTGGGCAGTGCTGATGGCAGCTCGGGAGCAGGGCAGCATCTCAGGCCTACGGTCAGCAGAGTCCCGACACACTGCTCTTCCCTCGGGCTCAGCAGGAGCGAGAAGTGCTACCTCTGCAAGTTGCTGGTGCCCCGCAGGGAGTATGAGCGCCACGTGGACGGCTGCCTCCAGGCCGCGGAGAGAGCGCTAGGCACCAGGAGGCTGCGAAGCGCCAAGGTGAGCACAGGTTTCCCTGAGCAGTGCTCCCCACCAGCTGGGGACAGAGGGGTGTGCCCATGGGTGCTAGCCCTCAGGGTGTGAGCAGCAGGGCTGCCATCCTCTGCCCAGCCTTGGCCTGGGGGCTGCAGGGCATGGATTGCTGCAGCAGAGCATCCGGGGCCTGGTTGGGCCGTGGCATTGGGGGTGGCTGAAGAGGAGTCAGCCATGGTGACGTCGCCTTGCCCCGGCATCCTGGGCCCCTGGGACATTGGCATTGCTGGATGCAAGGATCGGTGCCTGGGGCACACCCTCCACCCTTGACCCCAGGACTAGATGGAGGCCCCATGGGCGAAAGCAGGACCTCTCAAGGGTCCAGCTGATGGTGCTGCACACTGGCCCCCAGACCTCCCAAGGGCCTTGTGAAGGAGCCGGTGTTGTACTCTTCATCCCCCATGAGGAAGCTGCCCCAGGGAGGTCATGGCCGGCCTGTGGTCAGAGCCTGTGGGAGCGGCCCAGAGCTCCAGGCTTCCTGCCCTGCGACCCCCTTCCCGGGCCCACCTGTTGTGAGGGAGCTGCTCTCAGCCGCCTTGGCTGGCCCTGCCTTCCTTAGCCACCGAGGTCCGGCAGCAGCATGACGCTCTGCTCTCTCCTTCCTGCAGGATGACAGGCCTGAGGGCCGCCTTCTTGCCCTGCTGGAGCTCTCCGAGAGCAAGGCTGCAGGTGGGAATGCCCAGCTGGGACGGGGACAGGGACGGGTCCTGGCCTCGGGGCCTGCCCTGCAGAGGGCTCGGTAGAGGCATGGCCTGCACCCCTTGGCTCTGTTTACTTTGGCTCATAGTCACTGGTGTGGTCCTGGTGCCATGTGTGGCTGCTGTCCCAGAGACACTTGTCCCTGCAAAGCAAGGGGAAGCCAGGGCCAGTCCTGCCCTTGTGCCCCCAGGCGTCCCTTGGCGTGGGCTGTCCTAGCTGTGTCCTGAAGAGAGGCAGGACCCCCATGTCGGTCCAGTTCCCAAGCAAGACGGCAGGGCAGCGCGAGTGCTCCGGGATGCTGGAAGGACCCTACACTGGTACAATGCCACCAGTGTCTCCTCCGGTGGCCCACCAGAGAGTGGCCTGGCCCTTGCAAGCTGGCGCGTGGCAGAGGCACTGCTTGCTTGCTGCCGGGTAATGGGACTGTTCTGCCCCTAGCCCCCCGCTGTGGCCCAGTGCCCGGCAGTGCGTGCCCAGCCCAATGCCAAGGCAGGCCCCCTTCACCCGAGTGTGCCCCCCGGGCTGAGGCTCTGCTTTGTGGTCTCATTACAGGTGCTGCCGTGGGGGTCACATCGTCTGGAGGAGCAAGCCCAAGGTCAGTGGGAGCTCTCATAAACCAGGCATCCCCTCTCCCCACTCCCAGGCCCACATCCTGGTCCCTGTGGGGCACAGGGGCCATCAGGCTGGGGGGGAAATCACTGCCCCATGGCCCTTCCCGTGCCCCTCTGCCGCAGGAGCCTGGAGCAGCCAGGGGCTCCCTGCCTCCAGCTCCAGCGGGGTGGTGGCAGCAGCCCTTGGCCAAGGCCCGTGGGCTCTGGGTTGAGCCGGGTGGGCTCTTCTGGGCAGTGCTGCATTTGGGTCTTGCTTTCTTCCCTAGGCACCTCCTATCCAGGGCCCAGGATGATGCTGGGAACAGTGCAGGTGGCCGGTGTAGCCCTCCTCACACGCCTCTGAGGGATGCCCCGGCCAAGGCCCTCATGTCCCTGGGTGAGGCCGCGGCCTGCCTGCTGGACCTGGAGGAGCCGGCGGGCGCTCCGCCGGGCAGTCGCCTGCAGACCAAAGCCGCCCGGCGGAGGAAGAGGAAGTTCTGAGCCAGGCTGCCGCACGGACTCGGGCCCCTGCCCTCCGCCCCCTTTATATGTTTTGTACGCTGGCGCGGCTGGGCGCAAGGCCCGGTCTCTCCGTGCCCCGCAGCTCCCTCGCCCTCTTGCAGAGATGGAAATATATTTATGTACATTTTTACGAGCTGGCTGTGGTGCCCTGCGTGGGGAGGAGGGAGTGAGGGTGTGGGGAGGCACCAGCATCCAGGAGCTGGGGCCCTGTCCCAGGCACTAGTCCAGCACCCAGCTGGCTGCTCGTGGAAACTGGTACCTGCCTGCCATGGTGCTCTTTGCCCTTGCTGGGAAGCCCCGAGGGGGGGAAGGTCCCCACCCTGCTGCACGGTGCATGGGCATGTCTGCGCCAGCCCCCCGGCCCTGCGGCCAGCTCGGGGCAGAGCAGCCCTGCCTGGTGGGGTGGCTTCGCTTAGCACGTCACCCCGTGGGCCAGCCCCACGGTGGGTCAGGCCCGTGGGCACGTGGAGCCAGGCTGCTCGCCAGCCGGCAAAGCCTGTTGGCACCTGTGAGGACTCCGGGAGGGCGGGAAGGTCCCGTGGATCCCTCGGGCAAGGCCCCTGCACCCCGCTTTTGGGCAGTGTCACGACTCTGGGCACTGGAGGGAGAGCGCCAGGCCATGCTTGGGGAAGGGCGTATGCCGGGGGACGGGATCCGATGCTGGGAGCCTCACCCGTGGGACGCCTGTCGCAGCTGCAGCGCTGCTCCCTGCCACCGTCTGCTTCTCTGGGTCCTGCAGAGGTGGCACCGCCTGCCAGGGCTCCACGTGCCTGCTGCTTGCGTCGTTTGTCCGTTGGGGCCCCGGCCCCCACCCTGCCCCGCGTCCCTGGCTCCTGTGTCAGGGCTGGAGGAGCCCTGTGTCTGTGCCCTGGGCAGCAGGGAGGAAGTGGCAGCCCCATGCCCCAGGCAGCAGAAGCTGAAAAGCCCCCATGGCCTGGGAGACAGCGGTGTGGGGCCTTGCCTGCGCGGCCCGGGTCAGGGGTGATGAGCCCAGCATGAGCGCTGGGGGCAGGCAGGGGAGGTGGAGGGACGGGAAGGGCAGGGGCCGCTGGCACAGTCGGCGTGTTTCCCCCCAGCCTCTTGAAGACTCAGATCAGGCACGGTGGCTGCTTAGCCCGGCAGGGGAAATACCGTGCACCTGTGTCCATGAAGGCAGTTCCCCAAAGCGCGCCCGGGAGAACTGCGCTTCTGGCTGGGTCGGGACCTGCCGCGGTGCAGCAGCTTTAAGCTCATTTTAGGGAAGTGGGAGTCTCCTCCCTGGCTTGCTCCAAGGGCCTCATGGCTGAGGGCAAGCAAAGCTTGGGCAGCCTAACCCCAAGCCTCTGGGCTTGGGCCTGCAAGTAGGATGCCTGCAAGCTCACAGGGCAGACGGTGCCGCGGGCGGTGGTGGCACCTGAGGCACGGGGCCAGGTGGGGCAAACAGCACCGAGCAGGCAGGGCTGCATGGGGGACCCAGGTGTCCTGGCCCCGGCTTGGGTAGGTCCAGCCACATGCTCTGTGATGCAGGGCGTGCTCTGTGGGCGCAGCCCTGCTCTGGCCCAGGGGTCACGCCAACGCCCCCAGTCTCGGGCGCGGGGGAGGCGCCTGGAGGAATGGTCCGGAGCCTGCCCTGCCCTGGGCTTAGTTCCTGGTGGTAGGGAGGGGCAGGAAACATCTTGTGAGTCGCTTTCACTTTGCCTCCAAGTCAGAGTGCCAGGGATCCCCGGAGCAGACACGGAGCCTCTGCTGCAGCCTGTCGCCCGTGTCCTTGGAGCAGACCTCGCCCTGAGGTAGGCAGCGGGGTCAGGCCGGGCCTGCCCGCGTGGGGGCTGCTGCTCGTGGGGCAGCTTCGCTACGGCTTCTCCCTTGCACCAGCCGTGCCAGGCACCTGCTAACCCATGCGGTGCAGCCTGACCCGCAGCCACGGCATCGTCACCAGCACCACCCATGGGTGCCGTGAGCCCAGCCTGTCCCTGGGTGACCCCCGAGGAGAAGGGCAAGAGTGGGAAACAGGACCCACCCTCCGCACTCAGGGTGTCGGTGCAGGGAAGGGCTGGGAGCTACGCAGCTCCAGGGAGCAAGGACACAGAAGAGGAAGTGGGTTTGGGGCCAGGTTCATGGGACAGAGGCCGGCAGGAACAGGGCACGGTGCCCCCATGCAACACCCGGCACTAGAGGGGCTCAGCATGGGGCCTGCCCCCGGACCTGGCATCCAGCGAGGTCATGGCGTGGAGCCAGGAGCTGCCCTGGCATCGCTTGGATGCAGGCCACGCGCCACGGACCTGCCGCTGGGGGAGCCGTCCCACCCCCTCCCCAGAACCGCCGTGGCCCTGGGACCCTGGCTGCAGCGCGAGCGGGGCCACTTCGTGGGCACGGCCGCAAGAGCCCTGCCACGTCGCATGTCAGGTGCCGGGAGGGAGCAGGCCTGTCTGCTCGTTAGCAGGGGGAGGGCTCATTAAGGGGGCTGGCTAATTAATGGCAAAGTTGTTGCTGAGCTAATTAAAATTAGAGCTCAAGTCGACAAGTGCTAATTGGAACTGAAGGGGAATGCAAATTGCCCTGGAAATAGCGGGGCCCTGCTGGGCTGTGCTGGCAGGGGTGGCCCCCACCCTGGGACTGCGTGTTACACGCCTGCACACGTGTGTGCCCCCTTCCCCCCAGCACCAGCAGTGAGACCACCCTGGTGCAGGGGCTGAGCCAGGAGGGAACAAGGGTTGCGGCTCCGCGTCCCCATCGGAGTCAGCTGGTCCCGGGTCTGAGCAGCACGTGCAACAGCTTGGGATGGAAGGGAGCTCATTAGATAACGTGCAGGGCCTGGGCCGTGGGGCAGCGCAGGGTACGGGGGGCGGCTGCGTGACCAAGCACGCGGGGGTGCGTGTAGGCAGCCAGGAGGGCGTGTGCAGCCTGACGCGTATGGGCAGCGGGTGATGTTGGTAGCCGTGGGCAGGTGGGTGCGGGGGGGGGCCGTGTACTTGTACATGTGTGTGCTCCTGCAGTTGTCACACAATGGCACGAACAGGCAGTGCGCTGCAAAGAAACCAGGAAGTTCTTTGTCCCCCGAGGGTCAGTCGGGGGGAGCGGCTCCCAGCTACGGGGGGCTGAGAGTGCAGCCGAGTCGCGCGGGCTTGGACGCTGCTGGGCGGAAAGGGGCATCGGAGCTGCTGAGCGGGGCAGCGAGGGGCACGGCCTCCAAATCAGACAGCCCTCGACCCTCGGTGCTGGAGGCTGCCAGGGGAAGAGGAGCAGAGGCAACAGATCCCTTAGCAGTCACCCTCCCTTCAGCCTCTGCTCTGCCAGCTGTGCGACGCGGGGTTCTCAGGTCCTGAGCGTTTCCAAGCCTCGGCCCAGGGCCTCACCGACCTCCCCGCCCCGGGCTGTGCGCCTCTCGGTTTTCGCAGGCAGCAGCACTGGGCAGGACCCTGCCCTAGGCAGTGCTGGCTCTGGGCACGACGGACCTAGGCACTGACCCAGCCCATGGCAGATGTGTGCCTATGTGTGCGAGGATGTGCGTGTGCATGGGCCTGCCCTCCTCGGTGTCTGCGCGTCGTCAGCCTGTGGCTACCGTGGAGCGAACCCCAGAGCGGAACAGGATGGAGGACTGCAGGAAGTGCAAGAGGACATCTGTGTTTGCGCAAGGCTGGCCTAACAGAGCAGCTTCCTCTTTTCCTTTCCAAGCAGCTGCAGCTGCAGCCCATTTCCCAGAAAGGGCTGTGGCCTGGCGCAGGGGTGGGGGAGCTGCGCGGGGTGAGCGGGATGCTCCGTACATTCCTGGGACGCCAGGGCAGGACGTTCTTCTCTTGGTGTCCGTGTGGGGCTGCTCAGTGTGAGGGCCCGGGGGCGGGCTTTCGGGTGCGTGCGCGTGCAGGGGTATGTGATCTGATTGTGGCCCAGCCCTTTGGCCCAGCCCATCAAGCACTGTTCGTAACCCGGCAGGGGAAATACCGTGCACTTGTGTCCATGAAGGTAGTTCCCCAAAGCGCCCCTGGGAGAGCTGCTCTTCCGGCTGGGTCGGGACCTGCCGTGGTGCAGCGGCTTCAAGCCCATTTATGGAAATGGGAATCTCCTCCCTGGCTTGCTCTGAGGGCCGTATGGCGGAGGGCGGGCAGCATTCAGGGCACCCAAACCCCACGCGGGATGCCTGCTAAGGGATCTGGAAATATCTGCAGCCCCGGGTGGGTGGGGGAGGAGGATGTCTGCCGGTGGTGGGACCACTTACGGTTCTGGACTGCCTCACAGGTGTGCAATCTGATTTGGCTGGGAACACAAATACATTTAATAAACAAAGAGTGTTGCTTCTACTTCGTGGTCCCTCCGATCAAGGGCAGTCGCTGCACTGTCGGGTCCCAGGGCTAAGATGGTTATGGGGCGGAGGGTGGGAGCCTGTCCGGCGCACTGCGGGCCGCTCCTGCAGCCTCCCAACAAGAGGATCTTGGCTACACCTGCTTTAGGGCGATGGGGTTTCTCCCCAACTAGCTCCTTTGGCCTGTGAGCTCAGGGCAAGCGAGACTTGGGGGCAACAAACCCCAAAGCCTCCGGGCATGGGGCCCGCACTGCCGGGGACGCGGGAGGATCTGAAGCTGCGGGCTGAAGAGTCCAGGAGGGAGGAGAGGTGCGGGCAGCGCGGGCTGGACCCATCGGGCTCTGATCGGCGATGGGCTCCGGAGCGGGCTTGGCCCCAGATACGGAATTAAAACACAACAAGGAAGTGCAGCTTTGCCAGGCGATGCTGCCGGCACCGCCCGGATGCTTGCTGTGTAGAGACCCCCGCCTAATTGCTCCCCCAGTCCTGGCCTGTGCATGTGGGCAGGAACCAGGGGGGGTCGCAACCAGCTGGGGCCAGGTGCTCAGCACTGCTGGGGCCTGCGCCACAGCAACTCTTGCAGCTGATGAGCCGTGGCGCCCGCATGGCCCTGGCCCCTGTCCGCAGCAGGGCGGAGGCCCCGCGCCGCTCCCCAGCGCAGGGCTCACCCGCGCTCCCTCCCGCAGGCCCGATGAGCTCGCGCCAGGATGAGCCCGTGCCGCAGGAGCCCCACAAGGAAGCTGGGAGCCCTGCGTGCCCTGCCCAGTGGGTGGGCGACGCTGGCACCACCCAGCACCCACAGAGCCAGAGCCGTCGTGTCACCGAGGTGGTGAGTACAGGCCCCGCCAGGCACCCCCGGGACATTGCCGACTATGTCCCCCAGCCCTTCGGGGCTCCCGGCGGTTCCCAGCTGCGCTCCGTGCCTGACCAGCGCTTCCCCAGGTGCAGCGAGTCCTGCAGCCGCTGAGCCTCTCCCTGCAGCAGCTGAGCGGCGTGCAGCACCGCATGCTGGCAGCCATGGAGGCCGGGCTGAGCCTCCGGAAAGGTGCCCACGCTGTGCCTATGCTGCCCACCTACGTGCGCGCCACGCCTGACGGCACTGGTGAGCTGTGGCCCCCGTCCCCCAGCCCGCTCCAGACAACTGCACTGGGGCACGGCGCTGCTGCGGGCGGGGGCAGGGCTGTGCCCCGCATCCCAGCTCCTGGGGCAGCGGGGCAGGGGCAGCCACCCCCCAGGCTGGCTCTGATGCCGTGGTCCCTTCTCCGCAGAACGAGGCAGCTTCCTGGTGCTGGAGCTGCGTGAGCGGGACCTGCGGGTCCTGCGGGCAGAGCTGGGCAGGGGCGGGTACCAGGAGGCACAACTGGAGGACCGAATCTTCCCTGTGTCACGGGACCTCGCCGAGGGCAAAGGGGAGAAGGTAAGTGGGTGCAGGGGGTGGGGGGGCGACCCCCTGGCCCTGGGATGGGGCAGGGTGGAGCAGCCGTGGCTGACGGGCCATGCCTGGATCCTTCCCTGCCAGCTCTTTGACTTCATGGCGGAGAGCCTGTGCCAGTTCCTGGACGATCTCCACATCCCAGCCACGAGCCACCAGCTGGGCTTCTGCTTCCCCTTCCCTTGCTGCAAGACTGGGCTGGAGAAGGTGAGCACCGTGCTGGGGGCTGCGTGGGCTGGGGCATTTCCCAGCTCTCACGGCAGGAGGTACCACGGCAGGCCGGCCCCTGCAGCCCCCGATTCTCCCATGCTGATGTCCCTGCAGAGCGTGCTGCAGACCTGGTCCAAGGGCTACAGCTGCAGCGACGTGGAGGGGAGAGACGTGGGGCAGCTGCTGCAAGCGGCCATCCGGAAGCAGGCGGTGAGGAGCGCGGGGGCCGGGCCAGGGCAGCGGGCCTGAGCGCAGCGGGGGCACGGGAGGCCGGGGGCGCTGCCTGACCGTGCGCTCTGCTCCACCAGCGCCACGATATCAACGTCACGGTCGTGGTGAACGACAGCGTGGCCACCATGATGGGCTGCAGCTTCGGGAAGAAACCCTGTGAGGTCGGCCTCATCGTAGGTGAGTGGTGCCGGCGGCACGTGGCGGTTCAGCGGCGGGGGTTCTCCTGGCACGGTGCTGCCGTCACATCTGCCTTGCTGCGGCCCTGCGCGGTGCAGATGCCGGCACCAACAGTTGCTTCATGGCGGAGGCGCGGTGCGTGGAGAGCCTGGACGACAACGAGGGGCGGATGTGCGTGAACACGGAGTGGGGCACCTTTGGGGACGCCGGGGCCCTGGCCGACATCCTGACCACATACGATGAACAAGTGGACGCAGGGAGCGTGCACAAGGGGAAGCACAGGTGGGTGCAGGGCCCTGCGGGGCGAGGGAGGGGAAGAGCCGTGGGCAGGTCAGGACTCGGTACTGGGGTGGGTGGGTGGATGTCCCTTGGGCACGGCCTGGGGTCTGCGGGGCCAGGAAGCGGCCCTGCAGGGTAGCAAGCAGAGAGCCCGGGTGCCACTGCCTCCGCCCCCTTCGCCCCACAGGTTTGAGAAGATGATCGGCAGCCTGTACCTGGGCGAGATCGCCCGGCTCCTGCTGGTGCAGCTGGCGCAACACAAGGCTCTGCACGCCGGCGGCACCACCCCGCAGCTCCTCACCCAGGGCAAGGTGACGGCTCTGGAAGTCCTGAAGATCTCGGAGTGAGTAGGGGCTGTGCCCCACCAGCCCGCCTGGCCTCAGCAGGGGGCTGGAGCCCACGCCCCACGCCCCGTGCCCGCCTGAGCCCCGCGTGCTCTCCGCTGCAGGGACCAGGGCGGGCTGGCCGCAGCCCGGTGCCTGCTGCAGGAGCTGGGGCTGCAGCCGAGTGACCAGGACTGCTTCACCGTGCAGCAGGTGTGCCTGGCCGTGGTCACCCGGGCCGCCTGCCTCTGTGCCACCAGCCTGGCCACCATCCTCACCCACATGCAGAAGAACCGGGAGCTGCCACACCTGGACGTCTGCGTGGGCGTGGACGGGGATGTCTTCCAGGCGCGCAAGTGAGGCCCGGCTTCGCTAGGGCTGTGGCTGTGGGTGTGGGTGGGCGGGGGGCGGCCGCGGTGGCAGGGTCAGCCACGTCCTGGTGCCTGGTGGGGGCATGCAGCTCATGCCAGACGCGAGGGGGCTGCAGACACTGGGGGCTGCGCCGGGGCTGGGCCCAGCCTGCGCTTCTCTGCGCCCCAGGTTCTGCCAGACACTGGAGGAGACGACCCGGAGGCTGGCCCCCGAGTGTACGGCCACCCTGGTGCCGGCAGAGGAGCGCAGCTGTGCCCGGGGGGTGGCCGTGGTAACCGCGGTGGCCGTGCGCCTACAGTCCCAGCGTCGCGAGGTCGACCGGCTCCTGGGACCGCTGCACCTCGCGCCCGACGCCCGGCGGCAGGTCCAGGCCCTGCTGCAGCGCGAGATGGAGCGGGGGCTGCGGCACGAGACTCACGCCCAGGCCTCCACCCGCATGCTGCCCACCTACGTCCGCGCCACGCCTGACGGCTCCGGTGAGGGGTGGCCGGGGGCTCGTGGGGCGGCTGGGGGCCGGGAGAGGGCACGAAGCCCCCGCTCTGTGCTGACCCGTGCCCCTCGCAGAGCGCGGCGACTTCCTGGCGCTGGACCTGGGCGGCACCAACTTCCGGGTGCTGCTGGTGCAGCTGCGCAGCAGGGAGGCTGGGGGCATCTCCATGGTCAGCGAGATCTACTGCATCCCGCCCGAGGTGGCCCAGGGCCCCGGCTCCCAGGTACTGGCGCGTGCCCACCTGCTGGCCCTGGGACCCCGGGCCGGGGCAGCGCCTGCACGCGCCGAGAAGGGCAGGGAGTGGGGGACCCTGCATAGCTTGGAGGGGCTGCCTGGAGGCTGGAGCACGTCTGCCTCCTCTCAGCGCCGACCCCGCTCCCGCAGCTCTTTGACCACATCGTGGAGTGCATCGTGGACTTCCAGACCAAGCAGGGACTGCGGGGCCGGACCCTGCCCCTCGGCTTCACCTTCTCCTTCCCCTGCCAGCAAAAGAGCCTGGACCAGGTGCGGGGTGCCCAGATGCTCCCCTGGGTGGGGCGTGGGGCTGTGCCCGGTGTGACCCCCTGCCATGGTGCCACTGCGGTGCCCGTCTGGGCCTGCCGTTAGACAGCAGAGCCGCCTCGGTGTCGACTGTGAAACCTAACAACCCCCAGGGCATCCTGCTGAACTGGACAAAAGGCTTCACGGCCTCGGGCTGCGAGGGGAAGGACGTGGTGGAGCTGCTGCGAGAGGCCGTGCGGCGCAGAAACGTACGGGCCGGGCGCTCTCCTGGGGGGCTGGGCAGGGGTTTGGCGCCGTGCCCGCGTCCGCCGGCAGCGGGTGGGCGCTGGGCTGGGCCACCGCCAGGTTCCCTGGAGGAAGAAGCGATTTCCCAGGAGACGTCGGTGGGCCTGGCGACGGTTGCTGTGGTGATGGGGAATTGCGTTGCCTAGTAACCCGGCGCTTTCTTCCCAGCAATTTGATCTGGATGTGGTTGCCATAGTGAACGACACCGTGGGAACCATGATGTCGTGTGGCTACGATGACCCCAACTGCGAGGTCGGCCTGATCGTGGGTAAGGAGCAGGGCTGGGGAGGGGGGGCTCCGGCACGGTCCAGCCCACGGTGCGCGGCGCTGGGGTTGGGCCGGGCACAGCAAAGCCCAGCTTGTCCGGTCCAGCCCAACCCCTTGCGCGGGACCTGTCGTGGCCTTGGCTGGAGTCGTCGGTCTGAGCCGGGGTCAAACCCCTCCTGCCCCAGCGCAGTGTCCGGCTGAGCCTGAGCTCAGGGGCAAGACCCTGCAGCATGGGGCCTGCGGGGTTGCCAGCAGGAGCATTGGCAGAGCCCACCCCCAGCCTGGGCTGCAGCAGCACCTGATGCTATTGAAGGAGGCAAAAAACCCACCCCCAAGACACAGCCAAGGAAGGGAAACATTCCTGCCCGCCCAGAAGCCTGGCACCCGCAGGGCCTCTGCTCCGCTCTGCAGCCTGGTGCATGCATCCCCCTTCCGCCCCCAGCACCGCTGCCCCGTCTGGAGCCCCTGCACGCACGGATCCTGACCCCTCCGGCCCTGCCATAGCCCAGCCCTGCTGGGCTCGCTCCCCTCCAGCCCCAGCCATCATCTCCCAGCCGTGGGAGACCTGGGCTCCCTCCTGCTCCTCCCCTTGCACTCTAGGCCTGGCTGGCCCACACCACGGTCCTGTGGCCCGGCAGGCGCCTGACCCCGTGGTGCCCCCCAGGCACAGGGACCAACGCCTGCTACATGGAGGAGCTGCGCAATGTGGAGGCGGTGCCGGGGGCCGAGGGCCGGATGTGCATCAACATGGAGTGGGGGGCGTTCGGCGACAACGGCTGCCTGGACGAGTTCTTCACGCGCTTTGATGCCCAAGTGGACCAGGCGTCTCTCAACCCCAGGCAGCAACGGTGAGTGGGGCAGGGCTGGCGGACAGGGGAGCCAGGACGAGGGGCTCCGGCCAGCCCCCCGTGCCTGCCCTGACGCCGGGTGCCACCCCGCCGGCAGGTTTGAGAAGCTGATCAGTGGCATGTACTTGGGCGAGATCGTGCGGATGGTGCTGGTGGAGCTCGTGGAGAAGAGACTGCTGTTCCAGGGCCGCCCATGCCCGGCGCTCCAGACCCCGGGCATCTTCCCCACCAAGTTCCTGTCCACCATTGAGAGGTGGGTGCAGGCTGGGTCGGGCTCTGGCCTCCTGCTGCCAGCCCAGGGCAGTGGGGTGGGACGCTGCGGCCGCGCTAACCAGCCCCGGGCGGTCCTCCCGCAGCGATGGGCTGGCCCTGCGGCAGGTGAGCGCCGTGCTGCGGGACTTGGGGCTGGCGGCGAGCGTGGAGGACGCGCTGCTGGTGCGGAAGGTGTGCCAGGTCGTGTCCCTGCGTGCCGGCCAGCTCTGCGGAGCCGCCCTGGCCGCCGTGGCGGAGAAGATCCGGGACAACCGTGGCCTGGCCCAGCTGGCCGTGACTGTGGGCGTGGACGGGACCCTCTACAAGCTGCACCCACAGTGAGTGGGGCTGGAGGCAGAGCGGGCTGGGAGGGGGCTGCGCCCCGCGGCGGGGGCTCACCCCTTTCTCCCCCGCAGCTTCTCGCAGCACGTGCAGCAGACGGTGAAGGAGCTGGCGCCGCGCTGCACCGTCACCTTCCTGCAGTCGGAAGACGGGTCCGGGAAGGGCGCCGCGCTCGTCGCTGCTGTCGCCTGCCGCGTGGCCCAGAGCCGCGCAGCGCCAGCGCCTGGCCAGTAGCCCCGGGCAGCCTGCGCGTGCACGGCAGCAAGGACTGGGCAGTGGGACCGCGGCGGGGACGCCCCACCGTGGGCCAGCAATACATATGAAGCCTCCTGCTGAGAGTCTCCAGGACCCCGTCCCTGCCAGCGCTGGGCACTTCTGCGGGGTGGCGTACCTCCATCTCCCTCCAGATGGTGGTAACCCAGGCAAGGCTGGCACGCCAAGATAGCAATATATATCCAATTTATTTACAGTCCTGTCCGGCAGCGCCCCGGCCCGCCCCTGCCCCTCCCTGCAGCGCTATGTACATAAGGCCAAGTGTAAATACTTGAATGCACTTGAATACAGAATTAAAAAACGGTCTTTACACGACACGGCTGGGGCCCGCGGCACCCAGGCCACACGGACACAGCACGCACGGCACCGCACGCACGACGCACCACGCCGCGGCACACACCAGCCCCGGCCAGGCCGGGCCACCCGGGTCCCTGCTCACCCCCACCCCGCGCCCCACCAGGCCCCCGCCCCCCGCCCCCCACTGCCCCTCACTGCTTCTGAGCTCTGCTGCCGCCGGGGAGACTTGGGGCGCTGGGCTTGGGCTCCAGGGCCCCAGGGCTGGGGCAGGGCAGGAAGGGCCCAGATGGGGACGGAGCTCGCTCGGGGCTTTGGGGCAGCCCCCTCCCCGCCCTGCCCCGGCGGGCGCGTGTGTGCCGGGCCGACCCGCGCGCCGGGGAAGGGGCTGTACAGCGCCCGCCTGCCCGTGCTCAGCACTCGGCCTCCGACACGGCAAAGAGGCTGCTGTCCTGCTTGCCCACCTCGGCCACAGCGGCTGCCAGCTGCGCCAGGTTGCCGCTGGGGAAGTGCCGTGCCTCCCACAGGTTCAGGATCATGGCCGTGGGGCTGGGCTTCAAGGCGAAGAAGCTGAGATGGCTGCGGAGAGAGCGGGGTCAGCGGGGCGGGGGCTGACCCGCCAGGGTGCGGGATGCAGCCGGCTCCTCCCTGGGGCTGTCTCCAGGGTCCTGGCCTCGTGGAGGGCTGCAGGAACCCCACCCCAGGGGGCAGGGCTGGGCAGGGCGGGGGTCCCTGGGCTGGCAGGCCCCGCTGCCTCCTACCTGTCTAGGTTGAGTTTCTGGGCCAGGGTCCGCCAGTCGGCTCCGCGGGCGCAGGGTGCATCCAGGCTGCTGATGATCTTCTGGCGGATGAGGAAGGGGATCTTGAAGGCACTGGGACCCACCAGGGCTGCGGGGCCGGCCTCGCCGTCAGGTGCCAGCCAGTCTGAGAACCTCGTGTCCTGCAAGAGATGGCGCCGGCGGGATTATGGGGGCTGCACACTGGCCCTGTGGGGCAGCGGAGCTGCTCTGGGTGCCAGCCGAGCACAGCCAAAGCTGCCAGGCTGTGCCCGGAGTCGGCCGGGTCCCAGGGCTCCCAGTGCCCGGAGCAGGGCGTGGGCAGGGGCATTGCAGCTGGGCCTGCCCAACGGCATCAGCACCAAGCACGGGGCATGGACCCTCTTTGCCACCAGCACCAAGGGCCGTCAGAGCCCTCTCCTCAGCCAGAGCCGCCCTGGGGCCGCCTTGTCGCAGGAGCCCAGAGCGGGGGGCAGAGGTGGTGTCTAGTTCGGCCCTGTGCAAACCAGCCCGGACCAACCCACACCTAAACTCTGTGTAAAACTGGTGTCAGTCCTGGCACGTGCTGGACCTTACACCTGCACCTGCCACAGGTAAAACAGAGCAGCCAGTGTCCCGCCGCTGCGAAGGATGTTGTTATGCACCGCGGAGCCCAGGCCGAGGCCGTGTCCCCACTGTGGAGGAAGGCAAACCCCCCTAGTCTGGACCAGTCTGAGCTGGGGGAAAAACTCCTTCCTGACCCCAGCGTGGCGTCAGGCTGAGCCTGAGCACAGGGACAAGGCCGTCCAGCCGGGACCCTGCGGGAGGCATTGAGCAGAAAGGGGCCAACCAGCACAGTCCAGAAACCTGGGAATCCCCACGCTAGAAAATGGGCATCGCTATGCCTGGATCACCCCAGTGCCTGCCCAGCCTCTCCTCGAGCGGCTCCAGTGTGGACAGTCCCCCCGGCCCCGCATCTCTGCCCCGTCTCCCTGCTCTGACAGCAAAGCAGCGTTTCCTGAGATCCAACCTAAACCTCCCTGGCTGCGACTTCAAGCCATGTGTTCACGTCCTCTGCAGCGAGAGAGCAGGCGCTTCCCTCAGAGTCACAGACAAGGGGGTTGAAGGGCCCCTGGGAGGTCACGTCTAGTCCGACCCCTGCTCCAAGCAGGCCCAGCCCCAGCTGCATCATCCCAGCCACAGCTTTGTCTACCCGGTCTTCAACACCTCCACGGATGGAGACTGCACCGCCTCTCTGGGGAGCCTGGTCCAGTGCTTCACCACCCTCCTCATGAGAGTTTTTCCTAACCTCAACCCCCCTTGCAGCAGCTTGAGCCCATTGCTCCTTGTCCTTTGGGTACTGCCCTTGCCCCCCACCCCGCAGCCCCCTGCCCGGCTGCCCGCCCCGCACCTTGGCAATGTTGAGGTTGATGGTGAAGCTCTGCCCGTCGCCTTCCACCTGCCAGATCCAGATCTTGCAGGCCAGCTCGCAGGTGCTGGGGCTGAGGCGCTCCAGCGTGAAGGTGCAGTGCAGGTAGGGCTGCAGCCCGCTCCAGATGTGGTAGAAGGGGATCTCCTGCGTGCAGGGGGAAGCGCTGCAGTGACCGCTGTCGGAGGGCACCGCTGGCCCCGGGGATGCACCTCCCAGCCCCACCCCCACAGGCCACGATGCCCCCAGGGCCGAGCCCCACCGCAGGGACCCAGGGAAAGCAGCCCAGGGGGTCTCCCCTCATGCCAGCCAGGAATGCCCACGAGTGCCGCGGCCCGGGCCAGGCCAGCGCTCCCCTACCTGGTAGCTGGCCAGGAGCTTGCTCTTCCACAGGGAGCTGGGCATGTCGTGGATGGAGAGGCGCAGGTTGTGGTAACTGTCCTTGAAGTGCAGGACACGGGGGGCCCCGATCAGCTGCCCCCCCATCTGCTTCTCCAGCTGGATCACCTCCTGCCGGGGCCAAGTGCCGGGTCAGCTGGGCACCCCACCAGGGCATGGCCCAGCGCCCTGCTCCAAAACCCCACCGTCCCAGCACCTCCAGCCCGCCACCCCAATCGGCCGCAAGGCAGGGCCGGAGCCGCCTCCGCCCGCCGCCGGCCGGCCCTCCTGCCCTGGCACCTTGAGGACGTCCTGGGTGTCGCTGAGGCAGTACACGCGGATGTTGTACTCCAGGGAGCTGCAGGAGGCAGGCGCGAAGAGCACCAGCTTGAGGCGCTTGGAGGCCGCCATGCTGAGCGACTCGCCGACCAGGGCGAAGCGGCCCAGCTGCTCCGTGAAGACGTAGCAGGCCTGCGGCTCCAGCTGGCAGTAGTACAGCTCGGAGGCCGGCTCCTCGCCCAGGTGCAGCACGTCCTGCGGGAGAGCCCAGCTGGGACCGGGCATGGGCAGGAGGCAGCCGCCCCGTGCCCTGCCCTGCCCACTGCTGACAGCCAGGACCGGCTGGGCGGGCGCCTGCCCCGGGGGCCCGGAGCAGGCAGCTCCCCTTCCCCATGGGGGCTCTGGGCTGGGGCCCCGTGCTGGCCGGTGCTGCCTGCCTGCCTGCCTGGGGATGGGGGTGCCCTCGAGCTGCAGTCAACCCCTTGGCATGGCAACACGGCCAATTGCCTGGAGGCATCAAGGGCAAATACCCCCCAGTCTGCTCCAGTCTGACCGGGGGCGCAAATCCCTGTCCTTCCCCCAAGGCAGCATTGGGCTGAGGCGGAGTGGAGGCGCAGGTCCCTCTAGCCAGGGCCCTCCGGGGCGAGTCCCAGCAGGAGCAATGGCACAGCCCAGTCATAGCCCCCAACCCAGCACCCAGAGCTGCTGAGGAAGGGGATGAGGCCCGTGACACACAGCAACAGGAGGGGAAACAATTCCTTCGCAGCCTCTCACAGCCCCCAGCAAAGCCCAGAAGCCTGGGATGCAGCAGGTCCCTCCGCTCGCTCTGCAGCCCGGGGGTGGCAACCAGCTGGACGCGGCCCAGCTGCCCTGTCCGGAGCCCCCGGCACGCACGGATCCTGGCTCCTGCACTCCTGGCTCAGCCAAGCTGGGTTGGAGCTTTGCCCCGTCTTTTGGCTGCTGGTCCCCTCCAGCCCCTGGGAGAGCTCATGATCTCCCTGCAATCGGGTTGGAGGCTGGGGCAGCTCCTGGGCTCCCCACCGCTGCTCCTCGCCCCACTCCCCAGGCCGGGCTGCCCTGGACGGGCCCTGCCCGGTGCTGCCCCAGCCCCTGCAGCGCTGGCATCCCGCAGCCCGGGTGATGGGGCAAACAGGGGAGGTGTTCTCCCAGACCCGACTGAAGACTGAAACCGGCTTCTCTGCAACTCGAAGCCATTGGGAGGAAGGAGGAGAACGGTTCTCTCCGCTCTGGATGGCAGCAAGATGAGCAACCTCGTCCTCTCCCCCAAAGCCCGGTAGCGCTGCAGCTGCCTGCCTCCGCCCCAGCTCCACTCTGCTCCCCTTCACAAGAGGCAGGGCCTGGGGCAGAGCAGGGCCCCACCGCTCACCTCCCAGGAGCCCTCGCACGACTGCTTCTTCAGGCGGATGCTCCAGTTCTCAGCGCTGGCCTCCACGCAGTGGCCCATGGCCAGGATGACGGGGCGCGTGAGCAGCACGCCCGGGGGGCCGCAGCTCACGATGGGGCTCAGCAAGGTCTGGCAGCCGGCCAAGGGCAGCCTCGGGGACAGAGGGCAGAGGGTGAGCTGGGCGCCGGGCCAGTCGCCGCCTGCCGTGGCTGCCGCGGCACGCTGGGCACTCACCTCACGTCCTCCTGCTTGTGCAGCGTCAGGTAAACCTCGTAGATCTTGCCCCGGGGGATGGCGTCGGGCGGGATGAGCAGGCTGATCCCTAGAGCGGGTCGGGGGCACCGTCAGCAGCCCCGCAGGACAGCCCCATGCCCCCAGGGACCCCCCTGCCCTCCAGCTGCAACCCTGCCTGCCTGGCTCCACCGTGCAGAGTCAAGACCACCCACCCCATCCTGCACGCGGGACCAGGGCACGCCTGCTTGCATGTGCGGGTCGCATGGTACACACGGCTCCGGCCTCAGTGCATGGGAGCAGGCGCGACTCGACTCCCTGCACGCCTGCACCAGCGACCCGGCCAGGCTCCCACCAAGAGACCCAGTGCGGAGTCCTACCCGTGTTGGGGATCATGAGCCGGCCACCCAGGAAGTTGAAGGTGCCATAGGCCACATTGGCGGTGCCGCGGGGCAGGGAGCGGAAGCAGCTCTGGGTGGAGAGCCGCGTCACAAAGTCCACGCCCTCGGCGCTGGGCGAGCTGTGGTGCAGCGTGTGGCGCCCGGCGCCCAGCGCGCTCAGGAGGTGCCCGTTGCTCAGCTGGAACTTGCCAGGCCCATCCTGGCGTGGGCACAGTGAGCCCTGGTAGGTCATGGTGGTGGTGCTGAGGTCGGGCTGGATGGTGAGCAGGTTGGAGTTGTCTGTGGCAGCGAAGGAAGCCGGCGGGAGCTGTTGCGGGCCCGGCCATGTGGGGGAGCCTGGGGTGGGGAGAGCCCCTGGCTGCCCCTGACCCCCACCCCCAGCGTGGGGTGCAGGGCACTGGGTCCAGTGCCACCCACCTGCCTTGCTGGGCTTGATGCTGACGGGCTGGAAGCCGGCAGTGAGGATGGAGGAGTCGGCCACGTCGGCGTCCAGCCCCTCCTTCTTGCGGCAGTACACCAGGACGCCCACCAGCAGCAGCAGCACCAGGCACACTGCCACGGCAATCAGCCCCACGTACAGCGCCACGTCCTCGGGGCCCGAGGCGGCTGGGCCGCAGTGGGAGATGGAGCCGTGAGCCCCCGCCCTGGCCAGCAGAGCCCCGCAGCGGAGTAGGATGACGGGGCACCGCAGAGCCCACGTGGTGCGGGCTGGGGGCACGCAGCCAGGGTGGGTCGAGCACGGGAAGGGGTGCGGTGCGAGTCTCTGGGCACACACAAGGCCGTTGCCATGGCCTAGGCACGATGGGCACATGCCTGCCCACGTGTGAGCAAGGCCCAGATCCGCGGGGTCAGGCAAGGCCAGGCCTCTGCCCGTCGGCAAGGGAATGGGAGCACCGCGGCCCCCGCTCGGCAGCCAGCCGGCTCCCGGGGATGGCGCCGGCATCATCTCAGTGGCAAGAACGGCTAATTTGCTGTAAATGGCAAAGCAGCCCCCAGGCAGCCTTAACGAGCCGCAGCGCTAACGAGCTGGGACAGGACCTGCTGCTCCATCCTACACCCCTGAGAGCCGCTTTGGAGCCCGGTGCCCCCACGCTGCAGCTGCAGCTCTGCCCCCACAAGCCCTGGAGCCACTCCCTGGGCCGCCCCCACCCGGGACACCCCCGGGCCCCGGCCCTGCACTCACTGTGGGTGCAGAGCTCGCTGGTGCAGTTGCGGGTCTCCAGCTCGGGGCCCTGGCACTCCTGCCCACCGTTTCGCGGTGCTGGCTCCGAGCACTCGCGGCTGCGCCAGTGCGTGCAGTCCAGGCCACACACCGACCACTTGCTCCACTCCGACCAGCCACCGTCCACTGTATGGGGACACGCTGTCAGCTGGGCCTGAGCCCTGCGGCCCCTCATGCCCCGGTACGGACACTGCCCCAGGGCTGGGGTCCCAGGGCATGGGGGCCCGGCTGAGACCCCTACCCTCCAAGGTGCTGCCCAGCAGCAGCCCTCGACCACCACGGGGCAGGATGGAGACGAGACACATGGGGGTTGGGGACGACACAGCTGGGGAAAGGGGAGAGAGGGGCACAGAGCAGGGCACCCCCGGGCCAGGGCTGCATGGTCGACTTTGGATGCATCCTGTCAGGCCCAGAGTGGGGAGGACAGGAGCTGTGGGGGCGCTGGTGGAGCTGGGAGGGAAGCTAGGGCTGCGGGGTACCAGCAGAGCCACATGCGTCCGCTGTGCCTGGAGCCGGCCCTGGGCACCCAGGCCCGGCCTGCCAGAGTTTGTCTCTGCCATGCTAGCATGGCCGGAGCTGCTGGGCCCAGCGGGTACCTGGGCACAGGGTGGTGCAGGCACTTTTCTGCAGGCTCTGGCCTTCGCAGGTGGCCCCGCCGTTGAGGGGCGTCGGGTTGGTGCAGCTCCGGCTCCGCTTCTGCCAGCCGCGGCCGCAGGAGGCACTGCAGGCCGACCACTCTGTCCACGTCGACCAGCCACCGTTCACTGCAGGCACAGGCACGCGTCACCCGCGCCGGCCCCACCACCCCACGGGCCCTGCTCCAGGGAGGGTTGGGGGGCAACGGGGTGGGGGGGAGACACGGGGAGACAGGGGGAGACACGGGGGTCGCGCGGGGCCGTACCATAGACGGTGATGGCGGCGGAGGCGCTGCGGCGCCGCGCCACGATGTTCTTGGCCACGCAGGTGTAGTTGGCTGTGTCAGCCAGGCGCGCCTGCCGCAGCACCAGGCTGTGCTCGGGTGTCACGTCCACGTTGGCGTCCAGTGCCGGGTCCACCAGCTCCTCGTTGCGCAGCCACTCCACCTGTGGGCACCAGGACGTCACCGGGGCCCTGCCAAGCCCCAGCCTGCTTGGGCCAGACCCTGACGTGCCCCCAGCCCGGGTTGCTGGGCCCGAAGAAGGGCTGCAGAGCAGACACAGCCCCCCAAGCTGCCGGCCACAGGTGAGACATGGAGCAGGGTGCAGAGGCCAAGCCCCGGGGTCACAGGCCTAGGCGGGACCCCAGGCTTGCCCCATCCAGCCCCAGCCCTGACACCAGGCGCACGGCTCCCAGCCCAGCCCAGCCCAGCTAGATACCTCCTTAGAAGAAGATGCCCCGTGATGCACCCAGATCCGCTCCGGCCCCCGCTCTGCCCTGCCCTGCCCTGCCCTGTCTGCCACCTGTGGCCTCACATCCTCCCCTGGAGCTGAGCTCGCCCAGGCATGGCAAGACTTGCAAATGCCCTGCTGCATGCTCACCTCGGCTGGTGGGATGCCCTCGGGGGGGCGGCAGGGCAGCACAATGCCCTGGTCGATCGGCACCTCCTTGGCTGCTGGCTCCTGCTCAAAGTTCTTCCGCAAGTCTGGAAAGCAGCACGGGCAGCATGAGAGCCGGCACAGTCCTGGAGACCCCACCGGTGCCCCATGGGCTCTGTGCTGCCCACACCGCTGGGGCACAGCAGGGACCACCCGCCCAGGCTGGAGGACAGGCCACAGCTCAGGTCTGGCACAGGCAGGCGCCTTGGGACGGCACTCACAGGCAATGCGCACATAGGCCTTCTGGCTCTTGGTGGTGCCCGAGGAGCTCCAGGCGACACACTGGCACCAGTACTCCTCCAGCCCAAAGATCTTCTCCACCTGCTGCCGGGAGATGTCGATGCGGACCTCCATCACGGGCAGCCCTGGGCGGGGGGTCTCATCAGGCGCGGCCGCCACGGCCAGGCAGGCTTGGGGGGCTGGCAGAGCCACCCCTGCCCATCTGGCCGCCTGCCCACCTCAGTGCCCTGGTGACCCTGTGCCCTTGGGCTGAGCCCTGACCTTTCCCCAGGCCTCACGTGGGCTCCCTGCCCAGCTTGGGGGTGAGTCTGCCTGGCTCTCCTGGGCACAGCGGCCCGGTGTGGGAGACAGGGCAGGACCCAGCCCTGCTCAGCTTTCCGTCATGAGCCACGAGTGCCCCGGAGAGGGGCCCTGGGCAGACCCCTGCCGAGCACCCCCCACTCTCCGTGTGGAGCAAACGTTTCAGCCCTCCAACACCTGCCCTGAGGGCACTGGGGCTGTGTGGCCAGCAAACATGGTCCAGTGGCGGTCACATCCAGTCCAGCCCCTGCCTGAGGCAGGATCAGCCCTGGCCGAACCAGCCCACACAAAGCATGAGGTAAAGTCTGCATAAGCCAACCATCGACCCTGGCACAACGCAGGCCTCACGGCTGAGCCTGCCACGGCAGCCACGTCCTGCTTCTATGCAATGCTGTCAATACACGCTCAGGAGGTCCTGGGCAGAGGCCATGGCCCACTACAGAGGAAGGCAAAACCCTCCTAGCTGGCACCAATCTGAGCCTGCCTGACCCCAAACGCAGTCTGAGCCAGAGTGGACGGGCAGGACCCGGTACCAGGCGCTGCAGGAGCATTGGCACAGCCTTGCTCCCCAGACACACGTCCCTGAGTGCGGCGGGTGCCCAGTGCCAGCACCCCTACCGGAGCTGCGGTCGGTGCTGTGCTGGGTGATGTGGTCGCCCTGGTGCACCCACTCCCCGTTGCACTTGAAGTAGATCTGGGTGGCGGGGGTGGCTCGGCAGGCCAGGCTCACGGGCTTGTTCTTGACGATGTAGACGTCCGCCGGCTCCAGCAGGAAGTGGGGCAGCAGGTCCGAGGTGGCCCCGGGCAGGGGGTTGGCGGCCGTGGCGCTCTGCTGCGCGCCTGCAGGGACACACGGCAGCGTCAGGGCCCGCGGGCACCGGCTGGGCCGGGGGAGGCCTGTGGCAGCGGCTGGGCCCCAGCCTGACTCCCAGAGCCCCCCGGCCCATCCATCAGCCTGATGGCGGCATGGCCCGCTGGTCCCGCACGGATCCCTCATGTCCGCACTTAGCTGCTAATGAAAGGGAAATGTAGTGTGACCAGCAAGGGATGCCGCTCGCTTCCTCAGGCCTCGGCACCATGCCAGCCCCAAGTGCAGGCCCCGGGAGCAGCAAGGCCCACGACGGCCCCCGGGGTGCAGCCGCTGCAGGGCCACCCCCATGCCAGCTCCCCTCCCCCACATGCCCAGGCCCTGGCAGCAGAAAGAGTTAATAAACCCAGGCCCTAAATAAGCATTTGATTAACAAACGATAAAATAGCGATTGTGTCACTGAATGGAGCGGTAATTGCTGCTGGTAATTGGCTGGTTAGGATTTAATAAGCAATTAAAAGGAATGGAATGCGCAGTAATTAAGTGCGCCGGCTCCCGCGCCAGCCCCGCGCCCACCTCCCCCTGCCCCGTGCGAGCTGGGCCTCTCCTTGCCTTGCCTTGCCCTGGGGGCAGCACCTGGGGCATCCCCGACCTGCCTGCCCACCCGCGGCCCCTGCCCCTGCCCCTGCCCTGGGGGGTGGGGGGCTGTGGGCAAGGGGCAGAGGCCTCGCATGGGCCAGTGTTGGCACCCCTGCCTCCCGGGCAGTGCCACGTGCTCCTCATTCACTGGTGCTGACTGCTGCCAGGCCAGATCTTGCACTGCCAGGCATGGTGCACCCCATGGACAGTGCCCACAGGCCGAGTGGCACCCCCCAGTGCCAGCTGACTCCTGCCCCACCTGGGCTGCAGCCCGGCGGAGGGGGTAGCCCTGGCCTCCCAGGCTGTGCAGGGAGGGCTCCCTGGGACCTGCCTGTGTGGCTCCAGGCCGGGCAGAGGTCACTGGCGCCCAGGGCAGGTCGGCTCCCTCCAGGCCCTCCCAGCACAGCCAGGCAAGGGGGCAGGAGATGGCTGGGGCTGGTGGCCGCATGGGGCCCTGGCATCGGCTCAGGTCGGGCCGCGAAGTCAAGGTGCTGCAGCTCATTTGCGCGGGGAAGACGAACGGCGCCATCACAGGTGGTTATTACCCCATCAGCACTTTTACAGCGTCGCTGGCAATTAATTTAATTAAAACCCCTGTCCGGGAGATAAAGGCATCGCATATTTCACTGGTTTAACGACCCCCCGTCTGCGCTGGGCGGCCAGGGACACGCACGCACTCCGTGGCTTGCACGAGCACATGGCTGCATAGAAGCTTCAAGGCACACAGCTCGCCCCCGCTGCCCTTGCCTATCCCACCTGCTAGCGCCCCACGGCTCACATGCGCCCAGCGCCACGATCGCGGCCTGGCTGGGCCCTCTGGCACCTGTGGTCACCCCGACCTGGTTTGTGAAGACGTGGCACAGCAGGAGCTGCTGGCAGCAGCCCCTGCCCAGCTCCCAGTGCCGGGGTCTCCCCTCGGCTGGCTCTGGGCTGCACTGGGATCCCAGGGCTAGGGGCTGGCAGTGAGCTGGGGGCAGCCGGGCCCACAGGATGTGTGCACATGTGTGCACATCCACGCACAGAGGGGCACATCTGCAGTGCGGCGCTTAGTGCCCACCCTGCTCCCGTGCTCCCCGTCGCTGCTGGGGGGGAGCCGGGCGCACTGGGTGCTGCAAGGGCGACCGCAGGAGCTGGGGGCTGCAGCCCACCCCGGTGCCCAGAGCCGTGTCCCGCCAGGCCGGGCCCGTTGCCGAGCGCTGCCTCCCAGCTCACCTGCCTCCGTTGCCATAGAAACAAGCGGGATGCTTCGGATGTCACCTTGGCAATGGATCTGAGCAACTTTTCCCGGGCAGGGCGGCGCGGGGCGGCGCGGTGCCCAGGCCCCCGCGCGGGACCCGCAGTGTAGAGCCGCGGGCCGGGCGGCCGAAACGCAGCCCCGGGAGCCGAGACGCTGTCGTGTCGGCGGCTGTAAATCAGCACCAGTGAAACCCCGCGCGCTGAGCCGGGCTTTATTACCAATTACCGCCGCTCCAGCCCGCTTAGCGAGCCGGCTAAGGAGGGAGCCCGCACCGGGAGGGAGCGCTCCGGGGCCCAGCCGCGGGGCGGCCGACGGGGAGCGCGTGTCCTGCCCTGCACGCTTGCTGGGGGGGACGAGGCACGGGGATCCCTGAGTAGCACGCCCAGGCCCAGCCCGCTGTCGCACCTGGAGCAGCCCGAGCCTGGACCGAGGGCAGCCCGGCCCCTCTGGGCGCCGCTCCCCGGCCCATGGGGGCCCCGGCCCACCCCAGGGGAGGCTGCGCGCACGGCCGGCTCTGGGGCAGCACCCGCCGGCCCCGGCTCCGGCTGCACGGCCACGGCTCCCAGCGGACGTGCGGGCTCGTGCTCCCACCGGCAGCTGTCACCGAGCAGCCGCAGCCGCAGCACTGCCTGCAGCCCCTCCCCCGCGCTCCCCACGCCCGGCCGGGGCTCGGCTCCAGCCCCCCGGCCCGGCCCGCGGGACCCTGCTCCGGTGCCCGCTCCTGGCATCTCCCTGGCTGGGCTCAGGGCAGCGCCTGGGGTGCAGGCAGGGGACCCCGGAGTGCGGCACAGAGCCCTGCACCAACCGCCAGCCGCCGCCCCCTACCACGGTGCCCGGCGGGGCCACGACGCCCTGCCCTGCCCTGAGGCCCCGACCCCCGGGCCAGCGTCCCCCAGCCCCGCACCTCCCCCGCAGTCCAGCACAGCCCCAGCCCCTGCCGCCGAGGGGAAATCCGCAGCCCAGCTCCTGCCTGAGCCGCCCCGGGCCGCGCCGGGGGAGGCAGAGCCGAGGGCACGGGCAAGGGCGGATGGGCGCCGTGCCAGGCTGGCCCTGGCCGCGGTGCTGGCCCTGTCCGTGGTGCTAGAGGAGTGCCAGCGCCTCGCTCCAGCCGCCCGGGCCTCGCCGTGCCGCGGCGGAGGCTGCAGACAAAGGGAAGGTCAAAGTGTTCTTGGAGCACGGAGCTGGAGCAGGCACCGGCCGGCAGCGGGGGTGGGGGCTGCTGGCTGGGCCCTGGGCACCGGCCTGGCGCGGAGCAGGCATGGCATTGCTCTGCGCAGTCCTGCAGCCTTGCAGGGGGCCGGGGCACCCCCAGATGCCACCTTGCACTGGGGCACGATCAGGGCAGACCTCGTGCCCTGCACCAGGGTTGGATCCGCCCTGGCATGGTGCTGCCAACACCCCCACAGCACCCGGGCAGCACAGGGTAGCTGAGCCGCGCTGCCCCGTGGGGCTCATGGGATGGGAAGAGAAGAAGCCCTATAGCCCAGAGCCAGGGACCGGGCAGGGATGTACCCCAGGCACCCACCACACAGCCCAGCCATTGTGGGCACTGCCCTGCTGAGCAGCCCTTGTCCCCTGCCATCGCTGGCTTCTGCCACCGCTAGCCTCCCTCCCAACACCTCCCCACCCCGTGGCCCTTGCAAGGCAACGTGGGTTTCTGCAGCAAGAGAATTAACTTCCCAGCTGGAGCCCTGTAAATCGCCGGCCCCGCGACAGGCCTGGCACTCCATTAAAATGAAAGATTTTATCGCACTTTACAAGCTCCCAGCCTGCGCCGACAGCAGGTAATTAAAGCAATAATTGCTGCTGATAGGGCCGTCCTAAATGAGGTGGTGGCGGCTGGAACCTGGTGGCAGAGGGAGACGGGGGACTGTCCCCCCAGAGACAGTCCCTGGGGAGAGAGAGAGGCCAGCAGCACCTGCCAGTGCCACCCAGGCCCTGGCCCCATCTGGAGGGCAGCAAGAGGGGACCCAGCTCTGCCAGTCTCTCCCAGGCCACAGTGCTGCCCACCTGCCATGCCAGCAGACAGGGTGGGGAGACAGGTGTGTGGATGTGGGTGCAGTGTGCATGGGCCTAGGCCTGGGGAGAGCCCTGCTGAGGGGCTGGGTGTGCCTGGGCTGAGCAGAAGCCAACGGCCTGCCTTGCTCGGGGGCCACAGCCACGAGAAGGCCTCACGCCAGCGCCGTGCTGCGGGGGAGGCAGGCGGCGAGCGCGTCAGCATCAGAAATGCTTTTGAGACTTTGAACGTGGAAACGTCCTGCTGGGAGCGACGGGGCCAGCCTAGCAACGAGCCGTGCCAGCTCGCGGCGGGGGTGGGGGCGGCACATCGCAACCCCCGTGCTGCCCAGCTCCCGCCCTGGGGGGGCCCACGCTGCCCACCTCCAGTGTCCCCTGCCTGCTGCCCTCCTTGGGCAGAAAGGGCCGAGCCAGTCGGGTCCACAGAGTCACGGGGCAGGAGTGCCAGGCTGGGTGGGCACAGGCCACAGCTTCCCCCAGACAGACCTGGAGCTGCCTCTGGGAGCAGCCTGTGGGTGACTGTGCCAGGCCCTGCTCTGCCCCTCGGTGGCACGGCATGGCACGGCAGGGCACGGCACGGCACAGCACGGCACGGCAGGGCAGTCCCCCACCAGCCGAGCCGCCGAGGGCCAGCTCCATCAGGTGCAGCCACCAGCAGCCGTGAGCGCGGAGCCAGGCTGGAGCCCCTGAGCCAGAGGCGCTGCTGGCAGGGGCTGGGCAGGGGGGAACCCAGGTGTCCTGGCTTGGCCCAGCCGGTAGGCACCACAGGCCTTCCCGAGCCAAGAGCGAAGCCGGGCGTCCTGGCTCCCAGCCGCCCGCTCGCTCCCCCGGCGCTGGAGCGGTGCTAAGTGCCAGGCCTATTAATAAAACTCATGCTAAGCAGCGAGCGCCGCAGTGAGCTGCGAGCCGGGGGAGGGGCAGCGCCGGTGCCAGGCCCCCCCCAGGCCCAGCCTGGCATGTGGCCCCTGGCTCTCCCCTCATGGCTTGGGCAGACCCCTGAGGCCTGGGCCTGGTGGGGCAGGCGGGGCAGAGGAGGGCCCCGGCAGGCTGCACTGGACGGGACGGAGGCCGGGAGGGGAGGTCCCACCTGGGCCACGGGGCCTGGTGCCCCGAGCCGAGGTGCCTGGCAGCCGCATGGCCTCGCGCGATGCAGGGCACCCAAGCTCCCTCCATTTGTGCTTGGCCTCGCACCCACCCCTGCCCCTCAGGGAGCTTGGCACGGGGGTGCATGTGCCCGGCCCCCGGCGAGCATGCGAGCGGCGCAGTCTGGGCCCCGATTGAGTCTGCGATTGTTATGAATGAATTAGTCAGCCGGGTTTTGCATCACAATGGAGCCGAGCTAATTAAGTATTTCAGCAGATAACGCTTCCCCCATTACACACAATTAGCATGTGCCGTGGCTGGCAGCGCTCCCTGCAGACAGCGACCACCGCGCCCCCAGCTGTGCCAGCGCCTCCCTGGCGCGGCTCTGGGGCCTGGGTGGGCACGGGGCAGCGCGGCGCAGGCCCGGCACAAGGGCTGGGAGCCCCTGGGCTGCCTTGCAGCCTGTCGGCCGGGCCCAGCTGAGCCTTGCCAGTGCCAATGCCAGTGCCAGCTGTGGTGCCGACGGCCTCAGCCTGCCAGTGCCCAGCTGGGAGCTCTGCAGAGCCTGCCGGGCTGTGGAGAGGAGCCCCCAGGGCTGTGCAGCAGGGGCAGGTGAGCGGCAGCTCCCTCCTCCAGCACCAGGCCTCTGCAGACCCGTGCCCAGGGTGCTGGTGTGCTGGGTCCTGCAGTGCCCGGGCAGGATGGCTGCCAGCCCAGAGGTCCCCTCCTCCACCAGCTGTCTGCTCCTGGGTTCCAGCAGTGGGTGTTTGCAGCAGTGCCCCCAGCCCCACAGCAGGATGTGGCCCAGCGGGCACATGGGGGCACTGGCTTTTGCTGTTCTGCCCTGCCAGAGGAGGGGAGAGAACGGCGATGCTGCTTGAGGCCGCACAGGCCATGGGCAGCCCTGTCCCCTCACCACTGCCACTGCCCCCCAGATCTCAGCGCTGCCTCCCCATTCCCCTGCTGGTGCCCCCCATGCCAGGCCTGGGCACTTGCTGAGATGCTGCCCCTGTTCTGGGGAGCAGGGAAAGGGGAGGAGGTGCCTTCGCCAGAGGCAAGGATGAGCTCCAGCTCCTGCCAGGAGCCTCAAGGTCACCCTGAGCCCCAGGTCCTTCCAGCTATGAGCAGGGAGCTGGCAGGAGCTGTTGCAGTGCCATCCCCACTTGCAGCCCCTGCCCTGCCACCCTGAGGGTCCTCTCCAACCTTGGCACCGATGCGCCCCAACCCATCTGTCTGCCTGTGCCAGTGTGGGCAAAGTCGGGAGCAACATGCCTGGCTCAGCCTCATGGATGTGGGGAGGGGCTGTCCCCTGCCCCATGCAGGGCAGCAAGCTGAAACCTGGGGCAGTGCCAGGCCGGACACTGTATGAGCACAGGCTGGGGCCAGGGCAGCTGAGGCAGGCAGGCTAGTGAGGGCCAGAGTGGGGAGATGGGGGCCTGGTCCAGCCTAGCCCCCGGCAAGTGCTACTGGCAGGGGGCTGGGGTCGGGTTGCCCCCAATCACCCCTGGGGCACCAAAGGCACCAGGGCCAGGGTGGCCTTGCCTTGACCCCACTCCCACTTGCCTCGGGGCAGTGAACCCCCTCCACTGGTTCTGCCTCAGGCTGAGCTGGCAGGAGCCATCGCCAGCACCCCGGCCCTGAATGTCCAAGGGACATGAGGCACCGATCCGGGGGCATCTGCACCATGCTCCTGTGGCATGGCAGGGCTGAGGGCAGCATCCACATGGGCTGGGGGCTGGCATGGGGCAAGGAGACCCAGTACCACCTGTCCAGGGGCTGAAGCCTGCATGTGTCCAGGGGCACATTAGGGCCATGATCCCAGAACAGAGGATCCTTGTGCCCCATGCAGGCACCTGGCACAGCCCCTGCGCAGTCCCTGCACCTAGCAGGAGGGCTCCCTGCTCATGGGTTGGGAGGGCACGATCCCAGCCTGCTCTGCAGAGAGGGCGCCCCAACAAGGCCAGGCTCCGGGCTCTGCCAGCTGCCCCCATTCCAGCCGAGGCAGCGCTGGCGCAGCCACCCTGGGTGCCCTCCTGCAAGCACCTGTCAGCTCTGCAAGGCTTGACTGAGTGCCAGCCCCACGTGGCATGGAGCCAGAACAAACAGCCCTGGGCAGCCCGTGTCTGCCGCGCTGACGGCACACAGCAGCTCTCCAGGCACGCGGTGCTCCCCGAGCGGCAGAGCTGTGCCCCCGGAGCCTGGCCACAGCCCTGCGGGGGTCCCAGCAGTGGGGAACGAGGGGCCATGGTCAAGACTTGGGCTGGGCAGGTGCTCACTGGTGCCTGCAGAGCCCAGGGCTGCCCACGCCGGTGTTTGCAGGGCTGATGCCACTGCCAGGAAGACCAAGTCTGGCTCTGCTCCCACAGCCTGGCCCCTCCTGCAGGGGCAGCACCAGAGCAGCGGGGCACCACCATCACGGGGTTGGGCTGCAGGAGCGCTGCGCGGGTGCTGGGCACCGGGAGGCAGGGGCAGCTCCCCACAGGCTGTGCCTCTCTATGCAGCTTCTGATCTTTGACCCCAGATTCACCTCTGCTTGCCCCTGGAAGCTGAGGGGTGGACAGAGACACCCAGGCTCTGGGGCCAGGCTGGGCAGAGAGCACGGTGCCAGGGTGGGCACCAGCAGCGGCTTGGCAGAGAAGTCCTCAGTGATCGATCCTTGCGGCTCCGGGCAGGAGGTGGCAGTACAGTACACGCGGAGCAGTCTCAGGGGCTCTGGGAGCCAGGACGCCTGGGTTCTCTGCCCCCACATGGCCCTGGGCGCCCTGTGCCTGTGCCGCGGCAGGCAGGGGTGTGACACAGGCTGGCTGGGGAGCGGGGGCCATGTGCCAACATGCAGGTCTGCCTGGTGAGGGCCCGTTGGCAGCGGGCATACACAGGGCTCAGCTCAAGTGCTCAGGCACTGGCTGCAACCTGCCGCCAGAGACGCACGCTCCTGCACCATGCACCAACCACGCGGCTCCAAGCTCAAGCATCCCCAGGCCCCTCCACCTCCAGGCTGCTCCTGGGGCAAGAGGCCTGGTGCCCCACGGCTAAGGGGCTAGTCCCCTGCATGCCCTGCTCTCTGGGCCTGCTCCACCTCGCAGAGAGGAGACAGCCCAGCTCAGGGCAGACCCCTGGGCTCCCGTCTAGGCAGATGGGGTGGTGTCCATGCACCCCATGGCCTGTGCTGCCCAGACACCTGGTGCCCAGCCTGCCCTGAGGGCCATGGAGAGTCCCAGAGCTGTGCGGAAAGGGGGCAGGGACCCCCTCACCAGCCCTGCAGCACCCGCTGCGGGAGCCTGGGACGCTGCTCCCACGGCTGCCACCCAGCGGGGGTTATGGGATGTGGGTGCCATGGCAACAGCAGCACCGAGGATCTGGGGGGTGCTGCAGTGGGGTCCCTGCCAACAGCTCCAGCCAACAGTTCTAGGCATAATGGCCCAGACCAGACCCCCGAGAGCAGCCCAGGCCTCAGGGCCTTGCCCCCAGCTCAGCATGCGGCCACAGGTCAGGGTAGGGGGCAGCCCGCCTCATGCAGCCCAGGCCAGGCCGGGCAGCGTCGCCAGAGACCTGTGCCGGCTCAGCCCCGGGCCTGGCTCGCGCACCGCCCCCTCCCCGGCAGGCACCAGTGGCTCAGTTCTTTGTTTGCAGCTGCCAGCTCCAGGCTAACGTGACACCTGCCCTAGGGACCTCCGACCGGCCTGGCCCCCGCCCCTGCTGCACACCAAAGCTGCAGCCATGCATGCACCTGACACGTGTCAGCAACTCGGCCCCCCAGGCCGACTGCCCCCACGCCCCCAGCACAGCCTGCTCAGGCAGCCAGGGCCAGGGCCACATGGGGGGCACCAGCCGAGTGCTTGGGGAAGACTTACCGCGTCCTGCACATGCTGTAGCCAGCTGCCAAGACAGCATCTCCTCCAGAAGCACAAGCTCTGGCTCCTGCAGCCCTTGAACTTGGGGTTCATGGAGCCCCGTCCTGCTGCACCATCCATGGCAGACCCGCCAAGCCCTGGTGCTGCACATTCCCATCATCCCCACAGCTCTCTGGGACCGACAGGCCCCCGCACCCACAGCCCTCGCTGCCACCCTGCTCCAGCAGCCTGGCACAGGGGCTCTGGGCAGCGCAGACACCATGACTGTCTGCCCTGCTGCAGCGTCTGGGAAGGGAGCCCCTGGGGAGGTGGGGGCCAGTGGACGGGGGGGCACGGGGGCTGGACGGGGGCAGAGGACAGAGGGGCACAGGTGGCTGCCTGGCAAGCGCGAGTCTGGCCCAGCTGGGCATGGGGTACCAGGCAGCGCCTGTGTAGAGCATGTGAGGAGCCAGTGCGTGCATGTCACACCGGCGGGGCTGGTGCCTGGAGCTGTCTGCAGGTGGGTGACAGGGGGATTTCCAGGGCTCGGGCACTCAGGCCTGGGCTTGCGCGGTGCTCATGGGTCCTGGGACCCTGGCAGGCCCAGCTGCTGGGCAGGGGTCAGCGGCTGGGCCGCGATGCCGGCAACGGGTCTGCCCCGGCCCCCCAGTGACCTTGGGCAAGTCCCTGCCCCCCCAGCCCCGGCGCCAGGGGCCCTGCCCAGCCCTGCCCTGCCTGCCACGGCAGCCACAGGTGGGGGAGCCCGGGCCACTGCCCAGCCCGTGCCCGCCGGGCCGCAGCGCGGAGGCCTCGAGTGTGGCGGCGCCCCCCGCCGTCCCCTGCCCATGCCCATGCCCTGGTCCCGCACCCGGCAGGGGCCAGCGACGCCCGGAGCCGCCCCCGCCCGCCGCGCCGCGCCGCGCCCCGCACAGCCCGGGATACAGAGGGGTCGGTGCCAGCCCGGGGCGCGGGACTCACCGCTGCGGGGCAGGAGCGGGGCCAGGAGGGCGCCGGCCAGCAGGACGCGACACAGCCCCGCACCGGGCGCGGGTCCGGGCGCGGGTCCCCGCCGCCGCCCGCCCATGGCAGCCCGAGGTGCGGCGCTGGCTCAGGGCGCCGCGCTCCGCCGGCCCATGGTGCCCGCACGGCCGGCGGGGGCTGCCCGCGGCTCCGCAGCGCCGGTCCCGCACGCCAATGCAGAGAGCGGCGGCGGCGCGGGGCCGCAAAACGCGGAGCGGAGCCGCGCGGACGGGAAGGCGCCGCCGACAGCTGCCTGCCTGCGCGCACCGGGCCCGGCCGGCCCGGCCCCGGCCCCCGCCCCCGCCCCGGGGTGGGTCCTGCTGCGGCACGTGCCCGGCTTGGAGCGCAAAGGTGCCCGCGGCCTCCGCCGGCGGCCCCGGGCAGGGGCAGGGGCACGAGTCCAGGGCATGGGGCACGGGGTATGGGGCAGTGCCCTGGCTGGCGGCACGGTGCCTGGCTCCATCCGTTTGGCACAGCAAGCCCTGTGGCACGTGGCACTATCACCTCGTGGAGATGGGGCTCCTCTGCCACCCTTGTACTCCACTCTCAGGGCTGATGCCCAGGTGGGGAGCGAGCAAGGCCACCTGCCCTTGACAGGTGCTTGCAAACCCGTGTAGCTTCCCGACAGCTGGGGTTGCACCAGGGCTCCCTGCACCCCCTGACCGGAGACACGCTTCCTGCTGCTGCCCAGGCTGGCTCCCTGGGTCAGCCTGGATGTGCCTGGCAGCCCAAGAGGCACCCCACACACATGGAACGGATAAGCAGCCCACATGGAGATGCGACCACTGCCCTTTCCAGAAGCCTCTCCCCCTCTGCCAGGCCCTGCCATGTGGCCATCCCTGCAGGCCAGAGAGGCCTGGGATAAAGTGCTGTGGCAGGGATGCTCCATCCTCTGCTGCTCTGTGCCAGTGTCAGAGATGGGCTGTGCCCTGCCTGGGGGGGAGGCTCTGCTGGTGGGGACCATCCCACCATGGAGAAGCTTCTTGCAGACCTGGGCAGACATGCCCAGACCTAGCTGTGCCCTTTTTCCAGGCCTTGAGTGCCCATGTCAGGCTCCCAGAGGCTTTGATCTTGGGCACACACATCATTAAGGCAGCACCCTGGGATGCTACCTGGAACCGGTGCCCCTTGCTCCCCACCTGAGGCCTGGGCTGTCTTTTTCCCCCGTGCAGGGGCAGACCCCCTTTGCCAGTCTGGGGGTCAGTGTGGTGGGACCAAGTATTCCTTGGGGACCCAGACAAAGCCTGCTGTGACCAGCGGACCCAGCACACAGGACCTGGTCTTGGGGGTAGGCTCTGGGCTGGCCAGCACCTGTTGCAAGGCTGGAAGCTGGGGCCCAAGCCCAGGCTGCCAGGGAGGCGGGCACTAAGCCCATTGCTGGATGCCCCACAGCAGGAGGCTGGGGTCTGGCAGCCGGGTGCAGGGTGCTGAAGCCAAGGGCTGGGCCAGGCTGGCCTGAGGGGCTGGAGTAGCCAGGGACAGGCTGGGGGCAGGCTGGCACTGGGGAAGAGCGGGGTGGGGTGGGTCCGCGCAGCGGGGAGGGATGGGGAGGGGAGGAGCAGAGCTGGGCAGAGTTAATTTCATTAGCAGCTCTGGGAGATGAACAATTAACGAGCTGCTCTGATGCCTTTAAGAGCTTAAGTGGGTGAGAAGCAAAGGCTGCTCCCCTGGGGGTGCCAGCTGCTGCCTCCCCCTAGCTCACCCGTGCCTGGTGCCAGCATGTGGCCCTCGAGGATGCAGTGGCAGGTGAGCTCTGGCCTGGCACAGCCCAAGGACCAGAGCACGGGGTGAGCCCAAGGCGGGGAGCATGGAGCCCCCCTGCAAGGGGACCAGCTTTCCCTCCACTGCAGATACCAGCTGGGGAGGCAGATCCATACCCCCACAGCCCAGCGAAGGCACCTGGCTCAGCAGGGCGCCGGGCTGGATGCTACTGTCCATGCTGCCATGAGCACGGTTGAGACAGGGCAGGGGCGAGTGGGTGGGAAGGCCCTGGAGCACTGCGGCCCAGAGCCAAGACAACCCAGCACAGCCCAGTCCCAGCCAAGCCAGGTGCCCCCAGGACGCCGGGATGTCCATCCGATGCTGAGGGCTTTCCTGTGTGGTCCTGGCTTGACCTGGCCTGGAGCAGGCTGGGAAGGGCCTGTGTCCCCTGTCCAGCCAGCCTGGAGGCACAGAGGAGCTGGGCTCTGGGGCAGCTGCAAGCTTCACCGTGGTGTAAGAAAGCCAGCAGCCTCCCCAGAATTAGCTGCCAGGAGCCTTCCACCTTGCCCATGCACAAGAGCCAGAGTGGTGCCCCAAACTCCTGGGACCCAGACAGACCCTCCCATGGGCTTCCCGGCCCTGGCCCAGCCGAGAGCCATGATGCCAGCCCAGCCGGGAGCCACGGCACCTCTGCCAGGGCAGGGGGTCCCCGCAGCAGCGCAGATCATCCCCCTGCACCCGCCTGCGTGGGCAGTGGCCCAGCATCGTGATACCCCCTCCTCTCTTGGCATCTCCTTGTTATTACTAATGGCATTTGCATAAAAACAGGATGTTTTTGCCTCTCCCAGCTCCATCTGCTCCTGCTGGAGTCACTGGCACTGCGCGTGAGCTCACCAGGGGTTGCTGGGGAGATGATGGTGAGCTCACGAGCCAGGGAGTCTGACTTCCCCAGGGAGGCATGGCAGGCACGGGTGCCCCCCTTCCCTGGCCAGGGTAAGGCACGGCTCACCGGAGGGTTATAGGCTGCAGGCCCAGGAAGGCCGGAGCACTCCCGGTGTTTGCACCCACGGGCACGAGGCTGTCGTTCCACATGCCAGGGGCTGCCGGGCTGAACTGGCAGCGGGATTGCCAGGGGAAGCCGGATCTGCCCCACCCCTGCCGCAGCCACACGTGGCAGCTTGCCTTGGGCGTGCAGCACGTGGCAGGGCAGGGCCCAGACGGCTCGGGGAGGCACGCGGGTCTGACTGGGGGCTGCTGGGCATCCGGCCCCGGGTGCGGGTGCCAGCGGGTGGGACAGCTCACCTGCAGCCGCCTGCTCCCTGCCACGCTCGCGGCTCCGGCACCAGGGCGGAGGGAAGCTGCCCGCGGTGCCGCCTGCCCCAGCCCGGCACATGCTGGTCCCTGCGGGGGGGCGGGGAGCGGCGGGGGAGGGGCGGGCGCGCCATCTGCTCCTCCACTGTTATGATGCCGATTCCTCCTGCCCGGGACGGGCTCCAGCTCCAGCGTCTGGTGCCGCCGTGATGGTGCCAGTGAAAACACACCCGCTGGCCGCCGCCTCCGGGCAGGGCCCTGGCACCAGCCCCTGGGGGCAATGGCTGGGGCAGGGCAGGGCTGCCATGGTGGCTCTGCCCAGTCTCAGCCCCATGCAGCTTGACAGGATCGGGCCATGTGGCGCTCAGGGCCAGACATGCCCCAACGCCCAGGCTTGCTGCCATGGCTTCATGGCAAGGACAGGACCTGGGCTCTCCCCTGGGGCAGGGTCTCATCCAGCCCTGGGGCTGTGGGGGCAGGGAAGGGCAGAGGGGTCTTCCCCGGTGCCAGCTCTCACCCGGCCTTTTCCAGCCAGGGTGCAGAGGACCAAGCCTCTCCCTGGGGTGGGGGGCAGCCCACCCCTGCCCCTGTCCCCCCAGCAGGCGCAGCTGGCCAGGCCCGGTGCGGGGCCGTGTCTCCAGCACTGGCTGGAGCCTCCCCGGGCCCAGCTGCCAGGTGCCTTCACCCGGGAAGTGGCCTGCGCCTGCCTGGGCACGCTGATGAGTTAATAGAGCCTAATTAATACAGATTGGGGAGATCACTTTCAATTTCTCTGGCTCTCCCTCTTGCAGAGGCGCAGGGGAGAGGGAGCGGAGCCAGCTCAGCGACTGGCGCAGCCAGGAGAGGGGCTGGGGTCACCGGGGGGCAGCTGCACCCACCGGAGAGCAGGCCCCAGCCCAGGCGTGATGCCCCCTGGCCAGAGCTGCATCCGGGAGCTCCCGGATTCAAAGCTAACAGAGCCCCAGCACACAGCTGTCGTCCCCACCAGCTCCATCTCTGCCCCATCTCTGCCCTGCTTGCTTCCAGTGCCTCCCAGTACAGCCCAGGGTTCAGGGGCTGGCAGGCAGGGTCTAGCCCTAGCCCACCCTCTGGCTGCAGAGGAAAGTGCGTGGCTGGCAGTGCCCTACAGCTGCTCCCTCCCCTGCCAGCGCCCGGAGGTAGCAGGGCTTAGCGCCCGGATTAGCTTGATCCACGCTGCGCCCGAGCCGCCGGAGCCGGGAGCGGCTGATCCTGCTGGAATCCTGCTAAGCGCCGCGCGCCTGGAGGGGATCAGGGAGTTTAGCAGCAGGATTACAGCAGCCCCCAAGCCCCCAGCCAGGCCGGGCCCCCCATCGGGCTGGCGCTGCACAGACCTCTGCGCCAGGCCGGGCCTGCCCGGGGTGCTCATGGCCGCAGATGCAGACCCCAGGGCCCACTAGCCAGCTGCAGCCTCCTGCTGCCGCCCTCCCCCATGCCATGCTCGGGTCTCCCTGCTGTGCCCCGCGGTGGGCATGGGGTGATGCAGCAGGGGTGGCACATGGGGCTCAGCTGGGAGCAAGGTGGGAGGGTACCAGAGCCTGGCTGCCAGCTCACTGACCACGGGCACTACCGGGGCGTGCGGGCACTGGGGTTCTTCCTGCCCCCACCCCCCCGACCAGAGCATGGCCTGAGGGAGCAGGGCAGCTGGGATGTGTGCCCGGGCACCGTAGGGCTCCAAGCACCGGGCACACGGCTGATGCCCACCGGCCTGGATTAGCTGCGGTGGTCACGACGAGGCTGGGAGTGGGCAGGCGCGCGGTACAGCCATGGATTATTGCTTGCGGTAATTAAGAGGGAATTAAAAATTAATTCCCTGCTTCGGCAGCAGCAAGGGCTGAGCAGAGGCTGCGTCTCCATGCAGTGCTTGCCCAGGCTGTACTGCCCGGGGCAGGGGGAGGGGAAGGGGGGACCCAGTTGTGGCCAGCCGGCCAGTGGACAGGGGCTGATGGTGGACCTGCCTCGCCCTGGGACATGGGGCATGCAGACCCCCGAGCGCCCTCAACAGGCGCTGCTGGAGCCCTGCGTACCGCTAGCTCCTGGTGATGCCAGAGCCTGGTGCCAGGCTCACCCCAGCCACAGGACCCCACGCGGGGCTGTAAGGCATCACCCAGGGCCCAGTGCCGGGCTGCCCCCACCTGCCCCAGGGTGAACACAGCTGCCAACGCTGGTTCCAGGCTCCCCTGGTGCCCGCACTGCCCCTCACCACCACGCTCGGCCAGACACACTCCAGCCCCAGAAGCCCCGTCGAGTCCCACCTTGGGCCAGCGTCCCCGGCAGGCCCCAGGCACCGCTGACATGCACTGAGTTGCAGAGTCTAGATGTCACGGGGCATGAATTGCCCAGAAACCCTAGGCCAGGCCAGCCGGGCACCCCATGTAGCGCTGCCCGCACTGGTCTGCCCAGTGCCCCGTGCTGCCTGGGGAGAGTTCTCCCTGCGCAGCACCGGAGCCCGGGACTCTGCTCAGCCCTTCTGTCTCCCAAACTCCCACCAAATATTGAGAGAGGTGCTGGGGCTCATGTATAATGGATCAGCCCCATGCTTCCTCCTCATTAATTTGTGGTATTTAAGGAAGGAGAATATTAAACACCATTGTATTAGCAGAACTGCTGGCTGCCTAATTGAGTTACAAGCAGCGAAGGGTGCTGACTAATAAACAATGCATTATGCATGGAGCCGGTGAGCGAGCAATGCGTTCGTCTGCGTGCCTGCCCCAGCAGAGATGGAGCCGCTGGCCGGGCACCTCCCCGCCGCGGTGGGGGCAGTAGCAGGCCCCTTAGCTGCGGCCGAGCTCCATCAGGCCCCTTCGTGTCCCAGGGCAGACTGCAGGCCTGGGGCCTTCAGCTTGCTAATCTGGGGGCTGGAGAGGGGCTGGGGCCAGGCCTGGGGGGCTCTGCCCCACTCCCCATCTGGAGGGGAGGGCAGTCTCACCTCCACCTGTGCTGTGCCCCTGGATCCAGGCCCAAAGGGGCCGCGCAACTGAGACCTGGTGTCAGGAGAAGGAGCTGCTGTGGGGCTTGGCCAGGTGTGTGGGGTGCTTCACTGCCTGGAGCACATGTGCCAGGGCACGCCTGAGGCTTGTGCGTGGGAGGCACGGATGCACACCTGCACCAGACCCTGGCTCATGCCTGCTTCTGGCCCCAGGGCTGCCTGGGACTGCTCTACAGGCCCACGGGCTGGCCGGACACTGCCCTCCAGCCCATGCCCCTTGGATGCAGCCTTGTTGCACAATGTCCAGGCACAATGAAGCCTTGCCCCTGCCTCTCCAGGCATCAGCCAGCCGAGGCCCCGTGGGGAGCCGAGCAGCTGCATGCGCCCGGGAGATTACGAAAATGCAAAGCAAGTGACAGCAGAGGCCACGGCCCCAATGCTGTTAAGAGGATTTGCACAATTAGCCCTTTGCAGGTACAGATTAGCCACATTTAATGTGTGTGGGGGGAGAGTGCTATGACGCCCCCAGCAAGCCTGGCTGCTGCGCTCGGCGCTGCTGAAAGCTAATTTGCTGCTGCCTTGCTGGTAAACACCCGGCTGGAAAGGGGCCAGTGCCTGCGCTGGTGCCGGGCGGGTTGGCAAGGGCCGTGAGAGAGCAGATGGGGTGTTGGAGACTGCGGCCACACAGAAGCAAAGCCACCGAGGTCCTTGCCACCCTTGCCCCTGTGCCGGCACCCCCAGCCCAGCCCGGTGCCACTCCCTGCTCGCCCAGTTTGCAACTTCCAGCCATCTGTGTGCTGCGCCACACGGCTGTCCCAGAATACTTTGCAGCGCAGGCCTTGGCAGCCCGACATTACACAGCATCACACCCCCCATGCACACGGCTGGGCCCAAACCCAGAGCAGCCCCCAGGCGGGTCCATGAACTGGGTGGAGCAGGGGCCTTGGGGACGGCCATGCCAGGAATAGGCCAAAGCTGCTGGAGGGGCAGGGTGGCATGGGGTGGCATGTGGGAGCACAGAGCTGATGGGGTCTCAAGCCTCTGCGTGGTGGCCGATGCCTCCCACAATGCGCCCAGGTGCTGCTCTCAGCCCGGGATGCCAGCACCCAGCCTCCAGACTGATCTATCCAGGGACACTCCCAGGCCAATGCAGAGACCCCCGAGCCAGGGATTCCCCCACCGCTGCTCCACGCGCCTGTCCCCGGGGGCCAGCGGGCCATGACGGATGGCCCCGCCGCACCGCCTGTCTGGGCCGATCGATGCCCGTGTCACCCTGCTGATGCTCTAGTTTTTCCATATGTAAATCCATCAAGCCTGAAATTCCTGCACCCGCAGGCGGCAGCAGCTGCAGGCAGGGAGGGCGGAGGCGGCTGGGGCACCGTCCTGTCCCCGGATGATGGATGGTCGGAGGCGGCGTGGAGCAGACGCTGTCAGGAGCGCAGCTCACCGGCAGTCGCTCAGCACCAGCTCCCGATGCAGGGAGGCCAGGACACGTACCACAGGGCCTTGCCACGAAGCCAAGCTGCCGCAGGCCCCACCTGCATGGGCTCAGGGCAGGCCAGGGGGGCGACGTGCCAGGGAGTATGCAGGGCACCAAGCATGCTCCTGCGGTGGGGCAGTTCCAGCATCTGGCAGCGGGATCCTCTGGGGCTTGTCTCTGCCCCAGGCGGGCTGCAGCAGCCCTGGGCGCTGGCAGACACCCATGAGGGCACCGTGGCTTTGGTGGGGGAGCGGGCGGCCCCAACAGACAACAGCCGGTCCCGGGTCTCCCATCCTCTCCCCCAGGCCCCAGTGCAGCCGCAGGCTTTCGAGCGGATGGCTGGGCCAGGCTGGCTGCAGCAGCCGCGTGCTTGCTGCACCATGGTGCTGCGCCCGCCGCGCCTGCGAGGCGGCAGGTGGTTCCTGTCTGTCTCTCGCTACTGGCTACCTGGATGGAGCTGGGCCGTCTCCAGGACAGCCGCCACGGGGAGAGGAGCCAAGTCTCAGGAGTGGGCGGTGAGAGGCAGCGGTCGCAGGACCCAGCACATGGCTGTGGGCCCTGGGTGCAGCTCCACTGCCTCTCACAGCTCCAGGCTGTGCCAGGCTCTCACCCTCCCGCCCCAGGGCCAGGGAGCTTGCCCCAGCCCCAGCCCCTCCAGTCGTGCCCCCCACCCCAGGGAGCTGCCAGCCAGGACGCCTGGGTCCTCCTGCTGGCCCCAGCCACCCCGCACGGTGGGGGCAGGAGGAGGTGCCCGCACCCCACGCGTGGTTGCAGGGCCGGGGGGAGGGCGGCGCAGCCGGCGGGCTCAGGGCGTCCACAGCGGCGGAGCGGCGGGCAGTGCGGGAGAGGCCGCCCGGCTGCAGTGCAGCCTCGCCCTGCGGCTCCACACCGCCAAGGTGACCCCGGCGGAGCCACGGTCGAGCACGCTCCGGGCACCGAGCCCTGGCCGGCCCGCAGCGCGGGGAAACTGAGGCACGCCCCCCCACCCCTCTCGAGTTCTGCGGGTGCCGGGATCCCCGGGCTCCTCATGCGAGCAGAGCCCGCTGCCCCCGGCCCGCGCCTGCAGCCGCTTTCCGTGAGCAGTCACTCCCACGCGGGGCAGCCAGGGTTGGACGGGGCAGCCCCCAGCTGCAGGGCCCGGCGGGCCCGGACGGGGGTGCGGGGAGCCGGCCGGGGGGCTCGGCTCTGCGAGTGGCGGGAACTTCAGCAACCCTCCCCCCTGTGAGACGGGCGGGAGGCTCCGGCCCGCAGGTCCCGGGGTCTCGCGTGGGACTGGGGCAGCGCAGGCCTGGGGCCCCGCACGCGTGACTGCCGCCCACACGAGCCCAGGAGGGGAACGCGCAGCCCTCCGCCGGCGTCGGGCCCCGCGGGCAGGGCGTGGAGACCGGGAGCCACGGTCACCCGTGGGTCCAGCCCGCCTCTCGGTCCAGGCTGAAGCGGGGAGGATGGAGCACCTGCACGCCTCGCGGGGCACGAGTGGGAACGGGGAGGTCGGCTGCGACCAACCTCCGGCGCTGGCCACACGCCCCCGGGGGAGCCGGACCGGGCACGGCTGCCTGCTGCCGCGGGGGAACCCACGCGTGTCGCTGCTGCTGCAGCCGGGAGCTGGGCCAGGGGCTGTGCCGGGACTCGGCCCGGCGCTGGGGCAGGTCAGGGGAGGCCCGAGCCTGGGTCCTGCGGGCGGTTGGGGGCAGGGTGGAGGATCCCTCCCGTCCTTCCACGCGAGGGGATCCCGAACCGGTCCGGCTCGGCCGTGCCGCAGACCCACAGTGACACCTGGTGACTGCAGCGGGGACGGCGGCCGCCGTGCCAGTGCCACTGCCACTGCCAAGCCGGGCCAGGGCTCCCACGTCTGCTTCTGCTGCCTGGGTGCGGTGGCCTGGACCCGGCTCTGCACCAAGCACGCGAGGGGCACAGGGGTGGGAGCACCGGGCTGGCCGGGCCGAGACCCGCTGGCGGCAAGGGGAAGCTGCAGGGGAGCAGTAGCACAAGGCCCCTAGGCTGTGGGCACAGGTTTGCTCCGTCCCAGAGCCCCGGGAGTGGCAGAGGTCACATCCAGTCCAAGCCCAGCAGGATCAGCCCTGCTCAAAGCAACCCAAACAAACCCCGTGTCCAGCCTTGGAGCATGACCACGCACGACCCATGACTTCCTCTGACTTCAGGGAAAGTAGGGGGCTGCAGAGGCCAAGCTCCTGCTACCAAAATGTTATTAGATCCATGGGATCTCTCCCGTGTAAAGGATCATGCCCTGCTAGAGGAAGGCAAAACCTCCCCCCAGCCCAGTCCCTGACTGATCGGAGCAGGGGGTAAAATTCCTGGTCCTAAATAGAGCAATCGGTTTGGGCCTGAGCTCAGGGGTAAGACCCTCCAGCCAGGACCCTGTGGCTTCAGGCCCAGCAAGAGCACTGGCACAGCCCCAGCCCCAGCCCGGGCTGTAGCAGCACCCCGTGCTGTTGGGGAAGGGGAAAAACCCCAACATCTGTAACAGCAGGAGGAACAGGTCCCTTCCCCGCACACCCGGGCCATCCCTGTGGTAGGACACAGCCAGCGCCAGGCCTCGATCGCACCCGGCCCACACACACACACTGAGCCCCTCCGGGGAAGGGGAGCTCGCCCCTGCCCTGGTATCTAACTGAGGAAGTTTCTTCTGAGATCCACCCAAAACCGACTTGGCTGCAACTACAAGCTTCGCTCCCTGCTGCCCCTTGAGGCTCTGATTTTCCTTTCATGAACCAGAGCCTGCAAACACAGCAGCAGGAGCCTGGGGGATCCACACCGGGGGGTACAGCAGGAATAGGGCTAAGGGCCCCTGAGCAGCACCACCCCTTCCCTGGGGCAGCAGGGCCCTGGCAGCCCGGGGCTGGTGAGGGGCAGCCCAAGCCGGTGCGCTGCAGCGCGCTGGCCCCGCTCTCACCAGAGCTCATAGCACGGAGCTCACTGCCACCCCCCCCCCCCCCCCCCGAGCTGTGCCCTGCTGGAAGGGCTGCACCTGCTGTGCCAGCTGCTGAGGGCAGCAGCCTGGGCTGAGCAAAGGCGATGCACCTGTGCAGGTGCTAGGGCAGGGCCGGGCTGGGCAGGGCTGCTCCCTTGGTCGCTGCCCAGCTGTAGCCACAACAGGGCCCAGAACTGAGCAAGGGCTCACCCCCACACAGGAGCTTGCTGGGTGCCCGTTGTGTATGGGAGCTCCTGCCCCCCACCCCTCCCACCCCCGCACAGCCCCAGGGTGGGGGCTGGGCCGGCTAGTGAACCCACGTCCCCCTCTACACCTGCCCAGACATCTTCAGGGCTGCCCTGAGCCCCCTCCCCACATACACGCCAGAGAAGACAGAGGCAGTGCTGGATGCAGTGCTTTCATTGAGGGCCCGCCCGGCCTCACACCACAAACTTATTCTTGGTGAGGGAGCCACTTTTGGTAGCCGTGTCCGCGTGGGCCTGGTAGCCGATGACAACCTTGGAGGACAGGCCCAGGCGCTCCTTGTACACGCGCCTGCGGGGAGGGAAGCAGAGCAGTGTACTCAGGACTTCTGCCAGCCCCAGGCTCTGGCCATAGCACCCCAGCCCCCTGCCTGCCATGGTCTGGTCCTTACCCCAGGGCAGGGCCATACCCAGCCCTAGCAGCCCCCCTCTCCCCCGCAGCTGCCAGGCCTGCAGTACCCGATGTGGGTGACGCCTTCACGGTCCTCAGCCTCGCAGGTCCACACCGCGATCTTGTCGCCCTTGGCACGGATGTTGATGACGGCGCCGCAGACCTCGCTGCTGTACTCGTCAAATGACTCCCCGATGAGGCACAGCAGCTGCGGAGGTGGGCATTACGGGGGGGAGTCCAGTACACAACCCCTGCCGCGTTCAGCCCTGCCTGGACGCCATTGCCCACACCCACAGCACCCGGGGGGGGGCGTGAAGAAGGGCAAGGGCAAGGGCAAGAAACTTGGGGGGGTCTAGGGCTGGGAGCCTGGAGTGGCCCCCCAGGACTGGGGTCTTGTGCTCCACTCTGGTCCAAGGGGACCTGCCCCAGGGAGAGCAGAGCCAGGCGCACTCACGGTCTCCAGCCAGAAGTGATCAAGCTCGGTGTGCCGCTGCTGCTTGGCCAGTGTGATGAGCCAGCGCCCGCCACACTTGTTCCGGTTGTCCTCCCACATGGGCTCGATCCCGTCCTGGGGGCACAGCCATCACCAGGAGCAGCCCCCCCTTCCCCACCCAGATCTGCATCATCCACCCTGCCGGCCCAGCACCTGCCATCACCCCCGTCCCCGGAGCAAGCCCGATGCTCAGGACTCCCTGCTCAGCTCCCATGCAGCCCCTTGCCACAGCACCCAGGGGTGCCCAGCCCCAGGGCTCATCCCAGCTGCCCTCTTCTCCACAGGCCTCACCTTGAAGAGGGAGTAGTCACAGCCTGACGTCAGCTTGCTGGCCAGCTGGATGTGGCTGTACAGCCTGCACGGGCAAGGGGAGCTGCTGGGGCTGGAGCAGGACCTCAGGATCCCCCGTGTGCCCCCCCCAGCCCCGCAGGCAACACCAGGCTGCAGGGCGGGCCCTGCCCCTACCGCAGGGGATCCAGGCCGGGGCAGCACCACAGCTTCCCCCACCCCACCAGGCCCCAGAAAAAGGGCCCCAGCCCTGCTAGCACCAGGGGCTGCACCTAGACTGCCCCCCACCCCAGCATGGTGTGCCTGGGGTCATAGCACCAGCCCTGCCACTGCCTGCGTCCCACAGGGGCCAGGAAGAGAGCACCAGCCCAGGGCTCGGGGGGAGTGGGGGGCAGGCGGCCTGGCCCTGGCCCGCGCTCACGCCCAGAAGTCCTCGACGGTGCTGAACTTGGTGACCAGGCGCAGGTTGGCCTGCCACATCTTGCTCTTGTCATTCTTGAAGAACCACAGCGCCCACCTGGGTGCAGGAGATGGGTCACCACCATGCCAGGCCCTGCGCCCCACACCCCCCGTGCCCCCAGGCAGGGGGGTGGGGGTGATCCCTGGGCAGGGGACAAGCCAGCACTACCTGTTCTGCAGCGGGTGCTTGCCCAGGGGCGCAGCCACCAGCACCTCTTTGTGGGCCCTGTGTCTCCGCGGTGCCTCTCTCTGCTGCTGGGCTGGCGTGGCCCCCTGGGACAGGAGCAGGGGGCATGAGGGCAGGGTCCCCCAGGGACCCTCAGCCCCAGCCCCCAGACACCTGCTCGAGGGCACACTCCTCCCAGCCCCTCTAGCAGCCCCGGGACACGGCTCGGCTCGGCTCGGCTCGGCTCGGCCCGGCGGGGGCAGGTGCGGGGCAATACCCAGCCCCACTCACCGGCCCGGCTGCAGCCGCTGCCATCTTCCCGCCCACGCCCGACCCACCCCCGCGGGTGCCTTTTATGCGGGCCTGGCCCCGGGCTCTTAAAGGGCCCCGCGCGGGGCTGCGGGGCATTGCGGGGGGCTGCCCGCGGCGCGGGCATGGGCGCGCCGAGCCCGGTGTGGGGGGGCCGGCGCATCCGGGGCGCGGAGGGGCGGGCGCGGTGCGCGGTGATGAAATCCGCCGCCGGCCCCGCATAGGGCGCCGCAATCCGCGGGCTGCTCCATGGCAGAGCCGCGCTGAGCCCCGCACCGCCCCGCACCCGGCCCCGGCCCCGCAGCCGCCCCGCCCCGCCCGGCCCGGCCCGGCCCGGCATGC